>CAJQUW010002729.1:0-222812 GCA_907163375.1 Prostheceraeus crozeri | reverse complement strand
TTTAATTTTACCAACTTTAGTCTAACTTGTAAAATAGTAAATCTTGCGATCTTATTTTTACATAACATTGCACCATTTATTTGCTAACATATACAATATTGAACTTTATTTCTAACTTGTAAACTTTTGAAACTTTATTTTGTATACAAACAGCTAAACTTAATTTCTAACTTGTAAACTCTGAAACAGTTAATAATTTATTTTCTAATTTACAATTAGTCTATCTTGTAATCTTAGTAAATCTTGCGATCTTTTTTTTACAAAACAGTTACTCCTTTATTTCTAACGCTTACACTATTGAAACTGTTATTTCGAACTTGTGAAATCTTAAATCATTTCAGATGGACGATGTGGATAGATGATATAGTGGCAAATAAAATTATAGATAGCTTACACTTCTGATACAGGGATAGCATCGACTGCGTTCCTTGTGTAAAGAGCTTGGTTGGACTACGAAAGAGGAGGAAGTGTGTTATGTTGCGTGTGGCGCGTGTGTGTTCCTCCATTTCATTCCATTCATATCAATTCGTCTCATTGATAGAGACAGGTAGAACTCATGGTTCCTCATAACGTAATGCAATGGAAAAGTTTTAGGCAACCTTCGACAGGTTGGCTTAATGTCGCCCTGGCCGCGAATGCATTACTACGTTGAGACAGAGGCCAAATCACTTGCAAAACATGGACGCCAGAGAGGTTTAACAAGATTGACCATTGCCCGATATGTCCCTTGCGGTAATTACATATGCTACGGGTTTCACCGGCCAGCCCTTTACAAGGAAACGCCCGTCGAAAGGAAGTATTACACCGAACTTCATCTTGCAACGTTTTCAAGTTGACTAGATAGCGAGAGAAATTCAACTTCAATGAATAGTAATTTTATTCGCCAGTCCGAAGACATGCTCCAGGGCAAACCGCGAGGAGGTTTTCTATCATGTCTTGCCCCATTGGTGGCCCTTAAAGAGAGCCGATGCGTTCGTTCTCGGGAGTAACGTCATCTTACCACCCTAACCAATTCTACTGAGAGAGTCTTGACTCTCTCTTTGGTAGCACTGTCGACTTCCACACTAACTGGTACATGAGCTAAAAAGTGGAATGTAGCGCCATACCGTTGGATTGACAGCAGATGCTGTCATCGGAATTGCCCAATCTGAGCAAGATTATTAAAAACTCTGTCTTGCTCCTCTAGCCTGACAAACTCCTCAAATAATTTCGCGGCCTTAACTGCGGTCCGCGAGGAGAGCTGACTTGACTGTTCGGCGTTCTGCATGATTGAAATGAAAAAAAAAATTTTGAGAGGCAGTGGTTTTTATACCCCTCTAATATGCGACGCAAACGTTCAAGTTGACTGATAGCAGATTCAACTTAATGATAGTATTCGCCAGTCTAAAGACTGCCCAGGGCAAAGCGCATTGAAGGCTCTATCATGTCTTGCCCATAGTGGCCGATTATACGGTAGTGTGTTAGTAGATTTCAATCATTGAAAAGGGAATGTTGAGAATCATTTCATTTGTCCTCATCAACGTTTATCATGGAAGGGGGGAATCGGAGGGGGTATTGAAGGGACATCTAATGAATTACATTTCACTCTACTCCATATCATAAAGACTAACCTTTGTCGAATGGCTGAAGTACTCTGACCTGGCGAGAGAAAGCGTTACGTTGAGTATGAAGTCGAACGCCCAACATGAGCAACGGCTCAGAGGTTTCGGTCTAACAAACGACGAACAACCCGTGCAACACAATCCCTCTACGGCAGTACCCGCCGTCCCGAAGGAACGCTCGAGCACAGGAGGTATTACAGCGATGATGTGCTTTATGAGCAGAAGTGAATCTCTTGATAGCAAGAGACTATTCAACTAGATAGCAAGTCAAAAATAACCTGATAGCAGGACAAATGTATAGTCAGTAATTTACACTTAGTGAGGAATGATAGATTTGAGTGTAGTGAGTGGCACTCGATCCCGTCGACAGCCCGAAGGCCTTGTACTGATCACTAGGGAAGTGAGAGATCTTCCCCGATACCCGCTCTTTACAGCTGAAGACATCATTGTCACTGCCCCGAAGTGGTAACAGGAACGCCGAGTCAAAGGTAGTGAACAGTAGCTGGGATCTAACCCCTCAAAGCTGCCTTAGTCTTAGTTAAATTTGAAATCTGATAGCAGATTTGAACTCAGCATACTTGTAAACCTTGAGGAAACATCCCTAGTTGTTGCTTTGATCAGCTTGATATCAAGCCGTAGAGATCTTGATTCAACAGCGTTTTGCAATGGAGATGTTTAGGCAGGAGTGCAATAGAGAGCGGCAGGGTGGGAGCGTGAGGGGAAGGAGCGGGGGGGCCTGGCCGGAGAGCAGGGGAGTGAAATAGAGGGAGAGCCGACGATGGATGGATGGAGGAGCGAAGAGGGGGCTGCGTCGGCACAAGAAAGAGAGTCCGAGATAAAAAAAGGGGTCTAGAATCAGAGAGAGAATGTCGAGGCCACCCATGACAAGATAGCTAAGACTTCAACCGATTGGCGTTCAAAGTGCTACTACGTTGTTGAGAGCTGTGTCAAATGCCCAACATGAGACATGGAGTTGTCCCAGCGGTTACGGTCTTTAAATATGACACATTCCTTGCCTCACTTATCAACTAAACACTACGGCATCGTCCGCCGTCCCGAAGGAACACCCTGTCAGTGGAATATTACAGCAAACTCTCCGTGTCTTGCTCGCTTTCAGTGAAAAGCCGCTTATACCATGAGAAGACTGGCTCAGACATCATTAAAAATGCTTTCATTGACTTCAGCAGGGTCGAAAACCCCAGAAAACCTCCAAAACTAGTGAATTTAAAATTTTCAACTTTTTAGCACTACTTATGAAATTTTATAAGTAGTCCATCACTTAGGGCAGGTCAATAGCGACCGAACCTTTTTTTGAATCAAGTCAAACGGACTTGTAGAAGCAAAGTTACGAGCCTTTAAAGTTTTGGAGTCTTTTATGGCCTGGAGACGAAGGCCATCTCCTGGCGAACCTCTAGTCTGACGCCTTAGCTGATATCAGCAATGAAATTTTCTAAGTCGGTTTCTTACAGAAACTTGGAATTTGGAATGTCCGAAGCTATCATCGGAGCTCAGAGAGACGACCTACCTCTGACAGTCGTTCTCCTCTAAATGACAAGTCTCCGTTGGTTCCCAGCTTATATAGTGTGTGGCGATCAGCTGATGACGTAATACCCATCATCCAAACACTAAAAATCCCGTCTATCTCCGGTTCTAGTGCTCCGATTGAGCTGGAAATACACCATTTCCATGTAGAATTTGACGCTGAATCCGAATCTGGCCTCCGTTTTCCCATCCGATGCTTCGTTTTGGCTCTACAGTAGGCAGCCATCGCAAAAATTCTAACTCTGTCGTTTTTCCGAAAAATGTTGAAAATTTTTCTCGCCGATGACTTGAAACTCTCCGATTGACATGAAACTCACCATATAGATAAAGAATCTGACGCTGATTCCAAATCTGAAATCCGTTTTCCAATCCGATGCTTCGTTTTGAAGCTAGAGCCCAAAACGTCCCAAATTCTAACTCTGTCGTTTTTCACCAATGTCCGAAAATCTTAAATGGCATCTCACATCTAAACGAAGACAGATAGGAACAAGCCGATTGTTTCACTGAATTTGTCTTACTCTTAGCTTTCAAACGAGCTATCGCACGACAAAATCCGTCCACTGGAAGCCAAAATCGAAGCAAGCTGTCCAGAGGGGGGGGGGGGGACGTCAGCGAAAAATTTTTTATCTCCGATTTCGCTGGAAACATCCTTCCTAACCCAAAATTTCACGTAGATTCCGAATCTGGCCTCCGTTTTCTCATCCGAGGCTTCGTTTGGGCGCTACACACCAAAACGTCCCAAATTCTAACTCTGTCGTTTTTTCGAAAAATGTTGAAAATTTTTTCTCTCCGATTGACTTGAAACTCACCATACAGATAAAGAATTTCACGCTGATTCCAAATCTGAAATCCGTTTTCCAATCCGATGCTTCGTTTTGAAGCTAGAGCCCAAAACGTCCCAAATTCTAACTCTGTCGTTTTTCACCAATGTCCGAAAATCTTAAATGGTATCTCACATCTAAACGAAGACAGATAGGAACAAGCCGATTCTTTCACTGAATTTGTCTTACTCTTAGCTTTCAAACGAGCTATCGCACGACAAAATCCGTCCACTGGAAGCCAAAATCGAAGCAAGCTGTCCAGAGGGGGGGGGACGTCAGTGAAAATTTTTTCTCTCCGATTTCGCTGGAAACATCCTTCCTAACCCAAAATTTCACGTAGATTCCGAATCTGGCCTCCGTTTTCTCATCCGAGGCTTCGTTTGGAGGCTACACACCAAAACGTCCCAAATTCTAACTCTGTCGTTTTTTCGAAAAATGTTGAAAATTTTTTCTCTCCGATTGACTTGAAACTCACCATACAGATAAAGAATTTCACGCTGATTCCAAATCTGAAATCCGTTTTCCAATCCGATGCTTCGTTTTGAAGCTAGAGCCCAAAACGTCCCAAATTCTAACTCTGTCGTTTTTCACCAATGTCCGAAAATCTTAAATGGCGTCTCACATCTAAACGAAGACAGATAGGAACAAGCCGATTCTTTCACTGAATTTGTCTTACTCTTAGCTTTCAAACGAGCTATCGCACGACAAAATCCGTCCACTGGAAGCCAAAATCGAAGCAAGCTGTCCAGAGGGGGGGGGGGGACGTCAGCGAAAAATTTTTTATCTCCGATTTCGCTGGAAACATCCTTCCTAACCCAAAATTTCACGTAGATTCCGAATCTGGCCTCCGTTTTCTCATCCGAGGCTTCGTTTGGGCCCTACACACCAAAACGTCCCACATTTTAACTCTGTCAAAATTTTGAAGAAACAGTTTTTCTCGCCGATTGAGCTGGAAATCACATCACAGATGCAGAATTTTACGCTGAATCCGAATCTGGCAGCCATTTCACCATCCACGACAACCTAGACGGTCGCCCACGTCAACCTAGACGGTCGCCCACGTCAACCTAGACGGTCGCCCACGTCAACCTAGACGGTCGCCCACGTCAACCTAGACGGTCGCCCAAGTCAACCAGGCGGTCCGACCAACTCACTCGAGTCTCACACTCTGACGTTCCAGAGGGGGGGGGGGGGAGTCAGCGAACATGTTGTGAACCAACCTGGCCGGCACACCACGACAGACCACAACCTCTGTCGTTCCAGAGGGGGGGGGGCGCGCTGTGTTTATTCTGGACCTTTTGTTACTACTGTTATATTAATTAAAAAATAAATAGCATGAACTGAGACATAGATTTACAAATAAGGAAATATAAGATCTTCATAAGAAATCAAACTGAAATATCTACACTCCTACAGGTACTATAGTAGGACCAAAGAAATCAGAGTAAATAGAGCAATAGGTCTTGTTTAGTGTTGGTCTTATGATATCAATGCATATTTTCTCCTTTTCTTCGCGATATTCTTTGCCACAATTTGGAGGTAATTTCATAATGGGCACGACATAAAAGGGTGGATCGTAATTATTGGCACAGTTAAAGATGTGTTCACTTACATGCAAAAGTCTCTACACTGTAAATCGCTCAATACCAATCACATACGAAGGTTGCATACCAAAATATATTTTTGGTATATTTCTGTATTCTCTTGGTATGTATTTGTATGCTTTTCGCATGTTATTTCAAATGTGGTATGCTTTACATACCAAAGACATACCAGCAAGATCTTAAAAGAAAGCATAAATCATATCCAAAGTATGTTGATTGAAGGTCTTTTGTCAATAAAGATCACACTAATGTTACTGCTGTTCTGTAAGTAGTGAGATAATGACATTCAAGCGTCAAACTTACAATGCTGAATTCGATTTTAATACACGCAAGTCTAAGGCATTTCATGAATAATCAATAAGTATTCAACCATCAACAACTATGCATTATGTAATTTTGAAATTAAGCATATTATCAATCCGAAATAATAACACATTATATTTCATGAACGCAAAAATAGTTATGTTTGAGATATATAATTCAACATGATTGCACGAATAATTTCGTGTGAATGAATTGATGTTTATCAACTTGGTTCATAAAGTAGAGCTAACTAAACGTCCTGTTAATGTTACTAGACAAGTAGCAACGACGACAATCTCGTGGAGCATAAAATTATCTCTGAATAATCTAATAATCTAGATACAATAAATCTAATCTAGTTGAATATCACTCTATCAAATAAAAAATATTCACGAATGGTACTACCGAAAAAAGTTATTTGACAGAAGTATGTAATACACATATTTTTTTGTTATGTGACTTAAAGCTACACATACCAAATGCATACCAAAGTCATACGAATACGGATGAATTAGCATCGGGTCTCGCATATAAAACATACCAACAACTCGTATTTTAGTGTAAAACAGCCAATCACAGACAGAATAGTTCGTATCGCTACATACCAATCGCATACGAAAGTAAGTGAGATGTGGTATGAAAAACATACCAGATCTCTGGAAGCATACAAATGTTAATTTCAAATTGTATGTGATTTTGGTATATGTTTGTATGTTATTTTCGTATCCAGCGATTTACAGTGTACTTGGCTTCTTTGATCTGTTGCCGGTGAACTCTCACCCTAGAACGCAAAACGTCCCCAGTTTGACCCACGCATATAGCCTCACATCCCCGACACCTCAAAACATATACCGGTACAACGTCTTTGCTGTTACAGTTCATGTTGGATTTGATTTCAAATATTCTTTCTTCTTGGTTCTCATTTTCGTATTTAAGTTTAGTATTTGTTAACAATAAAGGACAACACATGCATCATCTTTCATTGTTGCATTTACTCACGCCAATTGATGGAATTTTGTTTTGTTTACTTATCATGTTCAATAAGGACCTCGGCTGTTTATAAACAGGTCTGACAACATGGTTTTGAAAGAGGAACTTCATTTCAAGCATGAAAAAGCTGGAGTCACAATATTTGTATATATGTTTGGCTCATTTGGGTTATAAGTTTTTATAAAAGGCATTATGTTCTCATCTATCTGTATTAGAATGTTCTTTATTTCAAGGTTAGATTTGATGATTGCGTCTTCACCAAACTCTTTGGATAACCAAGCTTATGCAGTCTAGATCGCATTTCGTTCAATCGAATGTCTATTAAATTTTCACTAGAACTGATTCTTCGGATTCGTTTGGCTAACACATATGAAATGTTCCTAGTAATATGTCGAGGGTGACAGGACGAAAACGGCACGTAATTTAAACTGTCTGTGGCCTTGTGGTATATGTTTTGTTTCCGTTTTTATGAATCGTTATGTCTAGAAAGTTCAGTTTCTCTTTTCCCGTTTCTGTTGTAAATTTGATTTTATTCTAGGTTATTTAAAATGTGTGCAAAATTATTGACATATCCAAAGGACTCTTCCCAAATTAGAAAGCAGTCATCAAGGTAACGGGTCGACGAACCACACAACAATTCATAGTTGGTTGGTGTGAACATGTTTTTGGTCAAAGAGTGCATGTTTTCCTCCAAAAAACCCATTGTAAGATTCGCATAAGTTGGGGCGATTTTCGTGCCCATCGCTGTTCCTGCAATTTGTAGATATATCTGGGATTCGAAATTAAAATAATTATTTTCCAGAATAATTCTTGCACCTTCCACAATGAAATCGAGAGAAAATCTTGCATCAATAGCTTCTCTATTCCTCTAAATCCGGTATTGAATAGCTGTTAAACCAAATGAATTATCAATATTGTTATATAATGAGACAATGTCAAATGCCATGAAGATGGAATTTTCAGATACATATTCCGGTAGTTTTGAAATGAAGTGGAATGAGTCTTTACAATAACTTTTCAAAGATGGAACCAACGGCTTCAATACTTCATCTAAAAAGTAGCTCAGGTGACTCGTTGGAGAATTTACACTTGGTATTATGGGTCGAAATTTCAGGTTTTCAGGAAAGTAAGTATTTTAAGTATCCAAACTTATCGAATTTCTTATGAATCCAACTATTGGTCAATTTATGAACCTCAGGTAGCCCATAATATTTGTGGCAATGTGGAATTAAACTTCCATAAGAATTCGAATTCTTGTTTTGTTAGACAATTTCTAAATTTTTTGGCCGAAACTCTTTATTTTATTAATAGTGGTTGATGTATCATATTTATGAATCGTTCGATATGTTTGTTCATCCCTTAAATGTTCTTTAAGAATACATTCTCTGTACTGGATATAATTCAAAACAACAAAGCAGCCACCTTTGTCTGTATTAGTAATATACAGATCTTCTGATTTAGTTAGTTGCTCAAGGGCTTGCCTTTCATTTCTGGATAAATTATCCTTTTTATGATTTTTATTTGTTTTTAATAATGACACATTCTGTATCATTGTGTGAATGCAAGCATCTAAGCTTTCGTCCCTTCCTCTTGGGGGATCGAATGAGGATGGATTCTGCTAATGATTCTGCAGAAGTGCCAGTATTTTCAGTATTTTGAAAATATTCAGTTAGTCTCAATTTTCTGAAAAACTTAGAAGATTGAATGTTTAATGCATTTAAATTCATTTTAGAGGTAGGCGTGAATTTTCAGCCCCTATTCATCAACCTCTTCATATCATTTGTTATCTCTTTATCAGAAAAGTCGATTATTTTCATTTCATTTAGTATAAAAAAGAAATCGCATTATTTTCAATTTCGTCCATGCTATCATCATTGTTTGAAAAAAATGATTGTTGTTGTCGAGACTAGACCGATATAAATTATATTTGAATTGGAAGTCATTGCAGCCTTGACTTGCTGAAACAATTTCGTTGAAGTAATTCTCATTCATATTTTGAACAATATTGTTAGTAGGATAATTTCGGTAAAATGGAAACCTGTTATTTCTCTGAAAACCTCGATTACAATTCATACTATTTGAATTAAATCTTCTATTTTGGTTGAATTGTGGTTGCGAATTGAATCTGGTAATGTTCTGCCTTGGGTTATTGAATCTGATCGGATTGCGATTAAATCTATTAGAACGGGTATTACGAAATTCACTATTGAAATCATTGTTGCGAAAGGAATTTAAGTTCATTTTAGTAGCGTTCATTCTAGGCTTACCAATAGTCCTTGCATAAGATCCCGAACTTGTTAATGAAGTCAAATGCTTATCTGAGTTAAAGAAATTTGCTTTTTCTTTCCATGTTGACTGACTCAGTTGTTCCTCTTTATTAGTATCTACTTCCCACATTTGCTATTTTACATAGGCAGTTTCCTCATCGAAGAAGTTACTGATATGATTCTTAACTTCTTGGTCAATTTTAGATACAAATTCTATTTTAATCTGAGCAACTGATCGCAAGCGTTGGATCTCGTGTCTGCATTCCGCAAACGAAAGCGATTTTCGTAATTATTGTTCCTGCCTAGATAGATATGTAAGGAGTCTTCTCCAATACTTCCGAGGAATCTTCGGATCATCAGACTGTAGTGCTTCCTCATATATGTCTGCTAAATGATTGTTGCGGAAAGCTTGGTAATATGCAAATTTACGTTTTTGCAATCTCTGTTCCGAAAACTTTTCGAAGTCTCCTCCATTAGAAATCCTTCGATGAAATTCATTAGAAAATTTCTTAAATTAATTCATTGCTTGTAGAAAATTTGCAAAAGTCATTCCTTAAACATTGTGGATCATTTGCCCATCACATTTGAAGTCAATGTATGCATTATTGTGGTTAGAGTCTCCACCACGAGGGTGACAGGACGAAAACAAAATCGAAAGAGACATATACCACAAGGCCACAGACAGTTTAAATTACGTGCCGTTTTCGTCCTGTCACCCTCGACATACAGTCCGTTTCATAAAAAGTGGATCATCCTAAAATTTGACTAAATAAAACATAAGTATGATACAGAAAGCATTTTTCATGTTATTTCATGTCCCTAATATATTTAAATGTCCTTATATAATCTGATAAGCTATGATACAGTAACGGTTCTTAAGAAGCTAATATTTTTTGTGGCCCTACCCTTATTGTCAATGACATTACCAATTCGTCTAGGCATTGATTCGATGATATCGTTGATTTTTGACTGATCTAACTTTCTCCACTCTCTTTTTAACAGTGACGTAAGTTGTGATATGTCATCTGTAGGTAGCAGTGAACGACGAACGTTACATTTTAGAATACTCCATACATTTTCTATGGGATTCAGATCAGGAGAACGAGCTGGCCAAGATAATGTCCTAAGCCCTAATTGAGACTTGCATAAGTTGACTCTACTACTCCTGTGACACGTAGCATTATCATCCATAAATAACCAAGTCGATGGATCACCAAGTTGATCTGTCATTTGGCCAATGTTCATTCGTAAAACATTCACATAGCGTTCAGAATTCATGGTTCCTTGCTGTATGTGAAGTTCAGAGCGGCCAGTCGCACCACCTTGTACCCGGGGACGATGTAAATGTCTCGGAATTTCCTGATCAGATTTTATCCATAATCTCAATCGACCATTACTATCCTTCAGACGGACTGATGCCTCATCAGACCAGACAACCCGATCCCATTGATTTCGCCAGTGACAATGACTCATTGCCCATCTGAGACGTCTTTTTGTATGCTGATCTGATAATTCGATCTGAGAGGGCCTCTTACAGCTCTTGAAATTCGACTCAATAAGTCTTCTACGAATAGTGGACTTAGAAATAGACGAGTCTAGTGCAGCCATCTCAGTTAACGAGAGACTTGGATCAACTTTAACAAATCTCAAAATTAGGCGGTCTCTACGTTTGGATGTTTTGCGTGGACGGCCAGAGAGTCGAAAATCATCATTATGCCATCGATGCACATTTGTGTAAGGGACATTTAGTCGCTTGCTTGTAGCTCGCAAAGAATACCCTAATTCTAGCAAGGCTGACACTTTGCCTTTTGTGAATGCGATCTCGTTATTGTTCATTTGTGCTTTGTATTGTTTTCAACCGGTAAGAAATAGATTTCTAGCTGAAAGCAATCAGGAGTGCTGCCAACACCACCGCAACGAAGTCAGGAAGCTATGGAACATGAAGTCCAGTTAATCGCATGTAGCAGTTACATTATTGTTGATGAATAATGGTGCTATACTGGCTCTGATTGACCGATTTTCTTTATTTTTGTTTTGCTTGATAGCTTTTGGCTTGTAGAACAACATATTACATAACAAAGGAAACAAATGTAATTTTATAAGAGTGAGGTATGATTTTGTGTAACATTGCTAAATGAAGATCAAATTATCTACTACTTTTTTATCTATAACAGGAAAACAACTCAATATTCATGCTTGAGATTTCCAACAATGATATTAGTAAGCACAACTGACATATCTTCCAAATTTCAGAGAAATTCGTTCAAGTTTGGCGGAGTTAGACAAAGTTGAAGTTAAGGCGATGTTTAAGGGTGATCCATTTTTTATGAAACAATCTGTATTACTAGGAACATTTCATATGTGTTAGCCAAACGAATCCGAAGAATCAGTTCTAGTGAAAATTTAATAGACATTCGATTGAACGAAATGCGATCTAGACTGCATAAGCTTGGTTATCCAAAGAGTTTGGTGAAGACGCAATCATCAAATCTAACCTTGAAATAAAGAACATTCTAATACAGATAGATGAGAACATAATGCCTTTTATAAAAACTTATAACCCAAATGAGCCAAACATATATACAAATATTGTGACTCCAGCTTTTTCATGCTTGAAATTAAGTTCCTCTTTCAAAACCATGTTGTCAGACCTGTTTATAAACAGCCGAGGTCCTTATTGAACATGATAAGTAAACAAAACAAAATTCCATCAATTGGCGTGAGTAAATGCAACAATGAAAGATGATGCATGTGTTGTCCTTCATTGTTAACAAATACTAAACTTAAATACGAAAATGAGAACCAAGAAGAAAGAATATTTGAAATCAAATCCAACATGAACTGTAACAGCAAAGACGTTGTACCGGTATATGTTTTGAGGTGTCGGGGATGTGAGGCTCTATGCGTGGGTCAAACTGGGGACGTTTTGCGTTCTAGGGTGAGAGTTCACCGGCAACAGATCAAAGAAGCCAAGTAAAGACTTTTGCATGTAAGTGAACACATCTTTAACTGTGACAATAATTACGATCCACCCTTTTATGTCATGCCCATTATGAAATTACCTCCAAATTGTGGCAAAGAATATCGCGAAGAAAAGGAGAAAATATGCATTGATATCATAAGACCAACACTAAACAAGACCTAGTGCTCTATTTACTCTGATTTCTTTGGTCCTACTATAGTACATGTAGGAGTGTAGATATTTCAGTTTGATTTCTTATGAAGATCTTATATTTCCTTATTTGTAAATCTATGTCTCAGTTCATGCTATTTATTTTTTAATTAATATAACTATTCACTTTAGCCCTTGACAAGCCTTGATAAAGGTAGAAACCGGTCGGACAGCAATTTTGTGTTTTTGATTTATACTTTCAAGTGTCGGGTATATTTACTATTACGGACTATATATATATATATCACTGCACTTTTATGCACGGCAAGCACGGCGGTCGTAATTCTCTGGTCTCGTGACATCAATCGTTTTTGTTGATTTTCTCTTGTATCTTGCCGAGTTATCTCAAAGTTAAACATATCAATTACTTCGTCTTTGTATCATCTACCCATTTCTGGTGCTTTTGTCATCATCGACTCATCAGGTTGTGCATGCTGGGATATTTTCCTTTATCACTTCGATATTCCGTGTTCTTCGTGGTGTTATGTTCATATTCCATTTCACTATCATGCCGAATTCACGCAAAGGCAGTAATAACATTACGAGAATCGCGCATAATTGTTCCAGTTGAAGCAATGTCATAGATAGCGACTTTATACAATGCAATATCTGAAAAGACAATTTCCATATGAAGAAAGAATGCTCGAACATTACCGCTCGGCCATCACAAGGCAAATCCACGTATTTTAAAATACGTGGTTTTGGCTTATTTAACAAATACATGAAGTTTGGAATATATATTTTTGATCTGTAGGTATGAAATGACTCATACTTCAATAGTTGATCTTCTAGACTTGATCATAAAAGAGTATCTTCGGCTAATTTTTGCTTTTTCTCTGGAGAACATTATTACAATACATTCCTCAAGCCAAAACCACGTATTTGAAAGATATCTATAATATCGTTATCCGCAACAAGGCAGATCCACGTATTTTAAAAACTATCAATTCAACAAGGCAGAACCACGTATTTAAGAGACACGGCAATTTCTATGCATGTAATTCTCATGATTTCTCTAAATTGACAGCAAAACCATAGTAATTTGAAAAATTCTCTGAGCAAAGATATCGAGACGATTGCTATGTTTTCATATCATTCTTCCCACGCATCGGCATGCTGTGGAATATCGCATGCGTGTGTGAATGATGAACAGTGCCTAGTAATTAGACTACATGACTTGTGCTGACAAAAATTATAATGTCAGCATAGATTCTCTCTCGTACGAAAGCGGAACGCGGTGCGTTAATTTTGATTAGCGCCATGTCTGGTATAAATCGGAACTCACGGTCCGGAAGGATGGTTTTAGCCGCTTTAAATCCAAATATTGATGATTAAAAGCAACATCCGAAAGATTCTACCAGCCTATATTATTTGCTTCATCCCGATATTTCAACAAGAAATACGTCAACAACTCCGATAAACATCAGCCCATCCGTGAAGTCCGACGATGAATGCTCACCAGATTTCTTGAGTCGTAAAACTTGTAATGATTACAGATTATCCAATTTATTGACTGATAACCTGGAAGAGTCTACTTGTGACCTTGATTCAGAAGTCCGTGTTCCTGTTGAGACTTTCTCCTCTGATCCACAAGTGTGTGTTCCTGCTCAGGTGTGCTCTCCGCTGATCATGATCATCTTACGTCTGTTCCTGTTGAGACTTTCTCCTCTGATCCACAAGTGTGTGTTCCTGCTCAGGCTGTGCTCTACGCTGATCGTGATCGTCCAGTGCCTGTTCCTGTGGAGACTTTCTTCTCTGATCCACAAGTGTGTGTTCCTGTTCAGGCTGTGCTCTCAACTGATCGTGATCGTCCAGTACCTGTTCCTGTTGAGACATTCACCTCTGATCCACAAGTGTGTGTTCCTGCTCAGGCTGTGCTCTCCGCTGATCGTGATCGTCTTACGTCTGTTCCTGCTGAGACTTTCTTAGCAGATCTTGATAGTCGAGAGTTCAATACTTACGCTTATCCGATTGAAGTTAGCACTCCTGATACGTCGTATACTTTTGTTAACAGTGGTCAAACGACAAGTTTTGCTTTTTCTGACAACGTATTAGATGTTTCATGTTCTTCTGTCGTGTTCGATGAATGCAATCATGACATGAATTTGCCAAGAAATAAGTTATTTAATTGTCATTTGATATGTTCTGATTTTCCTAAACTGATTTCTCACCTGCAAATCAACTCGGTCAATGCCGGCAGTTTTGCTATTGTTGCTATCGTGCGAAAAATAACACAATCTGAATCCACACGAAGTGCCAGTCAAACCATGGTCAAACTAACTTGGGGGATTTCACCTAACTTAGGTGAACGCTAGGAATCGTTCAAGCATACCAACTAGGATTTCCCCCAGTGAACCCCTACGTAAAGATCATAGGAAAAAGATCTTAGGAATTGTTGTAGCATACGGCCCGTGGTCTGAGAATTTTATAGACTACTAAAAGTATTCAACATCAACAAGCCAAAATCACGCATTTTAAGAAAGCTATCGACATAGAAATTTTCGTCTCATCATCAACAAGCCAAAACCACGTATTTTAGAATATACTGAAAATTTTTCGACATCAACAAGGCAAAACCACGTATTTTAAAAATGCTAACGACATAGAAATTTTCGTTCGACTTCAACAAGCCAAAGGCACGTACTTTGAAACACTGTTGGTGTAGATATTTAACAATGTTTAGTCGATGATTTCTCAAAACATAGTTTTTCAAAATACGTGGATTTGCCTTGTGACGGCCGCGCTGGTATTGCAAAGTCGCTGATGTGTAACGACAATCTATCCTTTTCCTGTAATCGGTGCAAATCTCTTAGCATTCATGATTTCTTCGATCGATTTCCTGCAATAGAGCGTGAATTGGCCGCCGTGAAACAACAGCTCCAAATGCAGTGCAGGTTCGACATGGAGAATATAGTCCTCAAAGCCGTGGATGAGCAATCACAGCGTTTTGAGAAACGTAGCAATGTCACTGTCTTTGGGATTACAGAGAGTGAAATGGCTGTGGATGGTGTTCAAGTCAATGATGAATACTTGATAGCTGATCTTCTCCAGTCAATTGACATAGATTTTAATTGTGTCACGTCTTTCAGCCGTATTGGTCGTCAAAAAGCTGATCTACATGGGAAAGGTCGACCACTGAGAGTACGTTTCAAATCTCACGAAGATAAGCAGCAATGTCTCCGCAATGCAAAACAATTGAAGGGACATAGTCGACATCGAAGAGTGTTCATTCGACCTGATTTAACACCTGCTCAACTCAGGGAGAATAAGCGTTTAACCGAAGAATTGAAGAACAGACAAGAGGCTGGGGAAGATGTCATAATTCGAAATGGCAACATTGTTCAGAGGAATTCTTTACAAGCTTGACGACGAAATTATCTCCCATCAATTTGTCTAACCAACGCACGTTCTATAGTCAATAAAATGGATGAACTTCTTACTTTTAATAATAATTATCACTCTGATTTAATTTGTGTATCCGAGTCCTGGCTGAATCCTTCAGTTCCTGACAATGCTGTTCATGTTGATGGATATTCTATTTATCAAGCTGACCGTGTCTCAAATCGCAAAGGTGGAGGCGTATGGGTTTCAAATGAGTTTGTAGCTACTGTCGTCGCTGATGCTTCTGGCTCTGATGAACTGGAATTTCTGTTGCTGAGGATAATCCGTGATGGTTTCTCTTACTTGTTGCTAACTGTATATTTCCCGCATGGTCAAACAATGACTTTAGCAGAGAAGCAGTTGTCATTTGAACTCCTATCTCAAATTCTGGATGAACAAATGGATACAAATGCTCACATCTTCGTAGTTGGTGACTTCAACAGAGTAGATCATTCATTCTTGGAAACGTGTTTTTCGTTGAATAATCTTGTTCACTTTCCAACCCGAAAAGACGTTGTGCTCGATCTCATTTTGGTTCCAGAGCAGATTTTATCGATGTTCTCAACGCCAGTTATTCATGCACCATTTGCATCAAGTGATCATGCGGTATTGCATTTACAACCTAGTGAATTTCACCGATTCCCTCATCAATGTGAATACAAACAAGTGTATGACTTCAGAGATTCCAACATGTTGCCAATTATTCAACGCATGCAAACCATCAATTTTCCCATATTATTCTCGGAACTTGATCTTGATGAGATGTGCATGATTTTTTACGACCATCTAAGAGATTGTCTGTCACTACTTTCGTGTGATACAATTAAATGCTCAGCTAAGGATAAGCCGTGGATTACTACAGTGGTCAAAGTCCTCATCAACAAGCGGTGCAGGGCGTATAGATCACGAAATTGGACTCTGTATGCTCATTATCGGGACAAAGTCAAAGAACATATACTGTCGACGAAACGTGAATGGGGCTTGAGAATGCGCACTAAAGGTACATCAATATGGGACATTCATAAGAAGGTCATAGGGACTTACAAGGACTCTGAATGGCTTCCTAAATGTGATCCCGATGCATCTATCAGGCAAATTCTGGAGACTTTGAATCTCAAATGCATCTCTTTTATGCAAGAAGACCCAATTCAGTTTCGACCAACTCCTGTAATTATTCCCTTCGAGTTCAAGACACATGAAGTTGAGTTTATGCTATCTCGTGTCAATCCCAAGAAAGCTCATGGTTCTGACGAAGTCCCCTCGATTATTTGGGTAAAGCTGGCTTATGCCCTTGCTGAGCCTTTATGTCTCATCTTCAACAAGTGCTTAGAAGAATCAAACCTTCCAAAGATGTGGAAACAATCTGACATCATACCATTACCGAAAACAAAAAACCCAAATCTATGTGAAACTCGCCCCATATCATTGCTTCCCATGCCTGTGCGACTCTTTGAACGCCGGTTAATGGAATGGTATTCATCAGAATTTTCAAAACGACTTGACGATGCTCAATACACTTACCGCAAAGGTAGCTCAACTACATGTGCATTGATAAAATTGACCGATTATGTAGCTAACGCAGTCTCGACTCAACAAGTCAATGCTTGCCACTTGCTGTCCTTTGATATTGAAAAGGGGTTTGATCGACTGTCCCATAACATTCTTGTTGCCAAAATGATTTCAGACAATTTTGATCCCTTTTTAATATTATTCATGAGCAATTATTTAACCGACAGATATCAACGCGTGCGATGGAAGTCTACATTGAGCAGCTATCGGAAAGTCAGCGGTGGAGTTCCACAGGGCTCTACGATCGGACCATATCTGTTCAATTATTTTCTTTCCGACTTGAAAGTGAACTCTGACGTATGTCTCGTAAAATATGCCGATGATATCATTATCTGTGGGTCGGTGGATGGTCGGAAAAATACAAGCAATGTGTCTGATGCTTACAGTGAGGTTGAGACATGGATGGGTGTAAATAAGATGAGCATTAAGTCTCAGAAGTGACAACAAATGACAGTGATGCTCAGGCCAAATAACTGCAACTTTGAGTGGGAACTCCATAATATTCCATCGGTTATCGAAATGAAAATTCTTGGCGTATTATTCGATCAAAGATTTACTTGGAAATCGCATTTTGACGCTGTCTCCAGAAAGGCTTCATCACGAATATACGTGCTCCGACAGTTGAAGCAGTTCCTTGATAAGGATGAGCTCTTCACTATATATTGCGACTGCATCAGGAGCGTTATGGAATATTGTGCTCCTCTGTTTACTGGCCTCCGTTCGTATCAATCAGGTTTAGTTGGCAGAGTACAGCGTCGTTGTCATCGTGTAATATGTGGGGCCAAATGTGAATGTCATCTTTTTGTACCTCTAGATTATCGACGAGTGGTGTTAAGTTGGAGACTATTCAAGCAGTTACTTTCAGATCCGAAGCATCCTCTTCACTCACTGTGCCTTCCCCGACTTCCCTATTCTGGAAAGTTTTGCATCCTTAAGATAACTAATTCGTTGCATCAAAATTCCTTCATCATTGCCATGTCAAAACTGAGTAACAATAACTTCAGTATATAGCATGTTGTCATTTCCAATCCGCAAATTTTTCTTTTTGCTTTCGTGTTACTTATTTATATGATATTGTTTTGTCTTAAAATTTTGTATTTTATCATTTCTTGTAAAGTTGAATGCCCCACGATTCCCAATATTGGGGCTTGAAATATATACGTCATTATTATTATTATTACATATATATATATATATATATATATATATATATATATATATATATATAGGCCCTCCACGTGCCTGCGTTACAGCAGTGCCTTCCTGGTTAATTCACGATCAACGGATGGTCCGGTGGCCGTGCGGTTAGAGGGTATGCTTGCACGTCCTCTAGCTCCAATATATATATATATATTGGATATATTATATATTATATATATATATATATATATAACATTAAAAAATAAAAACCAAAAGTCAGATCCCTGTGATGTGCGACCGGTTTCGATGTATTTTTAACACCTACTCATGCACACAGGATATCACGAAATCTTAACAACTAATGATTCAATCATCAAAAGACATGTAGAAATTATACAAGACATATGGAATTTAACAGAGGTTTGAATTTAGAAATAAAATAGCTTTCTTTGGCCTCTCTTATGCTCTTATTGGCATCCCAAGAAAGCTGAAAAAACGGCATAGCTTTGAACTTTATCTGAGAATTCTCTGCACAAATAGCTATATGCTTGCTGACAGGTAATGAGGCTTGTAAGGGATGATTGATGTTATGTCTATGAACCGTCAATCTGTTCTTTAGTTGGTCCCCAGTCTGTCCAATGTATAGTTGTTGACAGCCTAAACATTGGAGCACATAGATGACATTTGTCAGCAAGCATATAGCTATTTGTGCAGAGAATTCTCAGATAAAGTTCAAAGCTATGCCTTTTTTCAGCTTTCTTGGGATGCCAATAAGAGCATAAGAGAGGCCAAAGAAAGCTATTTTATTTCTAAATTCAAACCTCTGTTAAATTCCATATGTCTTGTATAATTTCTACATGTCTTTTGATGATTGAATCATTAGTTGTTAAGATTTCGTGATATCCTGTGTGCATGAGTAGGTGTTAAAAATACATCGAAACCGGTCGCACATCACAGGGATCTGACTTTTGGTTTTTATTTTTTAATTTTATTCATCTACATCTCCAGATCTTCTGCTCTTTTTGCTTTTTTGCTATATATATATATATATATATATATATTCGGCCCAACAGGCCGAAACATGTCTCGTGGTGGTTACATCTGTTGAGATTTGATAAATATATATATATATATATATATATATATATATATGTATATGTATATATATAAGGAAAGGTTGAAATCTCAAAATGGCGAAATAAATATAAAAAAATAATATATAAGAAAAGTTCCCAAATGAAAAGCAATCAAAAACGCAGGGTTGATCCCTACCGGAATCGTCCGTTTCATGGACTCCTCAAGGGATTGATGAATATGCATATTTTGAAATATCAGAGCAAAAGTTAATTACATAGCCCTAATTATAGACATGAACAGGGATTAATGAAATCCCCTATAGTTATATCTGTTGTTGATAACGGGAGTCCATTTCTCTATGACAGTTTCTATGAAAATATAGGCCTAACCCTTTTACAGTATTACTCCCATTACTTCTATTAATATTCCTCCATTGAAATAGTTTACTGCAGAAAAAATGTTTTTCTTCTACAGTGGTGCTGCAGGAAAAGCTTATGTTCAAGAAGAGACCAGACTAATGTTTCATTGGAACAACGACTCCCATGATATGAAAGAAATAGCCATCACAGCAGTAATGATAATGCTGCTATAAATAATAGTTTTTAAGTCAACCATAAAACAGCATTCCTCTTGTTTGGCAAGACGTCTAAAGTTGTGGGAAGAGGGCAGATTTGAAGCTTTGCTATCCGAAGGAACAGCAATTCAAACAACATTTCGTGAGAGAAAGGTCGCATCAAACCCAGAAACAATTTTTAAGACATTTTCCAAATTGATTTTTAAGGGAAAGTACACGCTGCGGTAAGAATGCTTGACGCAACAGAGCCCTCTGGGATCTTGCCACTAACGAAACAAGTTTTGGATGATTTGCAAACAAAGGATCCTGAACCACAGCCAGAAAACGATCCAGTCATGTTACATGGAACTCCACCGCATGTTTATCCAGTAATTTTTGAAAATATTGATGAATCTTCCATTGCAAAATCTGCATTGAAGACAAAGGGAGCTGCTGGACCATCAGGAATGGACGCGATAGGATGGAGACACATACTTGTTTTGTTGATGACTGCCTAGCTGATAACATCTGGATAAGATTATTTTATGAAGATCTATTCCGAATACAAAACAAAAACGTAGGTTCGACATAAGCCGCCTTAGTGTTCACACCGATCTCGAACCCGAAACGTATACGACCTGATTTTAGCTTGCGGGCACTGTGGTGGTGTTGCATATCAATGTTGAGCCATTCAGTTATAATCAATTCAAGCAGTCTTGACGACAGAATTTGCGAGGGTGTTAAAGAAGCTAGACTAGGCTATGGGCTGAGCAGCAGAATAAGATGAGTAAATTGCCTACAGGAAGGAATAACATTGATGATGAAGACTCATCAAATAAATATTTACGGCAAAATTTTTGTGTTATCCCAACGACATCCAATTCCAATGGACTTTATGATCAAAGTAATGATGGTGTGACACAAAAATCCTCTACAGAGGTATCATTTGTCCAATTCACTCGTGTGGTCATGTGCTTGCTCCCTCAGCTGTGGTTACTCATTTGGAGCAGCATTACCGTGGTATTTTTTCTGGTGAAATACCTTTTTTATGGCTATTTCAGAACAGAAAATTCATATGCAGATGCGATAAGATTGTTGCTCTACCACAAAAACTCACATTTGGCAAGCTGGGTTGTGAACCATTCAAAGGAATCTGGAAATGTTTTGGCAATAATCGAAGAAATATTGCAATTACCAACACTTGAGGAAGTTATGAAGCTGAGGCGGCCAACACTCAAGCATGTTCCATTTAAAGCAAGACAACTTTGGGGCAGAGTTTTGTATGCTTTATATCAAGTTGTAGCGCAAAAACAGTCGAGGCCTTTACTTATCTTATCTAGCGATGTTGCCGAAATGTGTATTGCTGTCAGCCAAAAGAGCCGGTAGAAAGCGATCTAAGCGTCTGGATATTTCCATCTTATGCGAACGGTGACTTCGAGGTGAGAAATTGCAGCTGTGGTTGGAAGCATGTAAGAGTGGTGATCGAAAGACAACCAATGCCTCAAATGATCATTCACCTAATGCTTCCAAGAACAAGGTTCATGATGCGGCAATTTCGTTTGCAGAGGATGGTCTATATGGCAAAGTTTGTAAAGTTCTTCAAAAGTAAGTATCTTCAAAAGGAATTGCACCTAATAATTCAGCGACCAAACGTTTGTGATCCTTCTGAGCAACCATTAGTTAATGAAGATCCTACTTTATTGCCGGCCACATTTGATATCATATCCATTTTGCGATCATTTCCTTCTTGTACAGCGTGTGGTCCTTCAGGATTGCGCGTTGATCATTTGATTGAAGGGTGTGAGGCAATCTTGCCTACAAACGTGCATGTTGTTCTACGCCACTTTGTTAATCACCTGATCTCCGGCCAGGCTCATATAGAAGTAGCACCATTTTATGCCGCTGCATCAATTACGGCACTCATCAAATCGGATAATAATAGCGACCTCGATATTCGCCCGATTGCTGTTGGTGAGGTGGTAAGACGTCTAGCAAGAAAGTGTCTTGTTAAATATTTGTCGGAAAAAGCCAAAGGAATTCTTAATCCTTTTCAATTTGGAGCATCCTGTCCTGGTAAAGTTGAGAAGGTGGTGCACAGGGCAAGAGATATCATTAATGCTCATGGGAACGATGATGATTTTGTAATACTTAAAGTTGTCATGAAAAATGCATTAAATACAATTTCTCGACAGGCCGTACTAGAAGAATGCGCAAAGCATTTGCCATCCCTCGTACCATGGGTTTCGTGGTGTTATAGTCAACATCCAAAGTTATGGCATGCTACTGGATCTTTGACTTCGACTACTGGCGTTCAGCAAGGGGATCCATTGGATCTTTGATTCAACGCAATCTTTGATTCTTTCCGATCCCCATTTGGCCATTTGTCGCAATTAGAGGTTCCTGTCAGGCATAATTGAGAAGGATCAGTTAGAAAATTTGATTTCTAACTGTACTTCAACTACAGATAGGGATCGGTTGCTTGCTGTTTCATCTTCAAGAACGTCTGATTGGATGGCAGCTATACCTAATCCCGAGCTGAATCAACATCCTGAACAAAATGAGGTTCAAGTGCTCATCAAAATGAGGCTTGGTCTACGTTTGGGTATCGAGAATTTGTGTCCACTGTGCCCAGGAAAAATAATGGACAAATTTGGATATCACGATCTCACATGTAAACGGGGTCCGGATGTTGTGCGTCGACATAATTATTTGAGAGACATCTTATTCAGCTATTGTCAACAAGCTCAGTTGATTACACAGCTAGAAAAAGGTCCCGGTAATAACAGCAGCAGACCTGCGGACATCTTAGTTCCTTCCTGGTCCCTCGGCAAGGCTGCAGAATTTGATCTTACTGTTGTATATCCGCTCAAACCACGTAATATTGACGGAGAGAATACAACAGTGAGTGAATGTCTTGCTGATGCTGAGAACAGGAAGAAGAGGCTCAATGGGGATGCGTGTGAACTACAGAACTGGCGCTGCATGCGTCTGGCAGTTTCTGTCTAAGGGTCGTGGGGAGATCTGGCCATTACAAGCATCCACAAGATCGCTGACCACCTTGCAATGCAGAAGAATATGTCGTCTAGCATTTCTCGACATCAACTATTTCAACGCCTGGATGTTTGTCTGGCTAGATCCAATGCCATCGCATTGCTAGCCCGAACTCTGCCAGAACCAGAGTGACTTTTTTGTATGCTTCCTTTCTTTTATAATGACTTTTACATAACTTAGGTTCCTTAGATCGTTTTACAGAATTTTTGAGAATTCAGAAATTGTCTTTAGCTTTTGTCACTTTGTTGCAAAATATAAAAAATTACTTGTTTTGCGAAATTATAGTGATCATAGCAAACAGCTACGTGAAGCAATTGCAAAAATGACTAAAACACTTTGGCGAAATTGGCGAAGTATTGAGACGGATTGTTGGAAAAGCGATAATATCAGCTGTGAAAGCACAAATTGCTGATTGTGCAGGTTCCTTGCAATTATGTGCCGGCCAAAAAGCAGGGTGTCAAGCAGTTATTCATGCTATGACAGACATTTTTGCTGAAGAAATAGATGCAATATTACTTCTCGATGCTGCAAATGCCTTTAATTCCATAAATCGGAAAGTTCTTATTCATAACATTCAATTCACATGTCCACCTATGACAATTTAAACAGCAAACTGCTATTCAACATCGTCGCGATTATTTATTCAACGAGGAAAAGAAATTACATCTCGTGAAGGAGCAACTCAAGGGACTCAATATCAATGCACAGGTACGCAATGGAAATCATTCCACTTATGGATAAAATTAAGGATCCAAATTTGCAAGTCAAGCACGTAGCATTTCCACACGATTTAGCGGGTGCAGGCAAATTTCAGCAAAATTTGAAATGGTGGGAAAACATTTCTGTTTATGGTCCTTTTGATGATGAATGCCGCGAGTCAAAGCGTTTTGCGCGGAGAATCGAACGGTATGTGCATCGCTGCCCGTCACCGTCCACTGAACTCATTCGAATGTGGAAGTGCTGCCAGAGGCAATATCGCTTACTCCTGCGGCTAAAGCGATCATCATACTAGAGGACACGTGTTGCATCTGAGAGCAATTCACCTCGCTCATTGTAGAGGTCACTTGACTCCCTCATGGGACGAGGTCGCTCATCTCCTGCTACGTTGTCTGCAGACAGTTTTCTCAACTTCTTTCAGTCAAAACCGGCGACTATTCAAGAAGAAACGGCTGAGGCTGATCCACCCACTTTTTCTGTGGCAGAAGCTGACTGTACTTTGTTGGATTTTCAACTACTTTCCTGCAGTGATGTCCTACATTTTCTTCGCCACTTACCTGACAAGAACTCACAATGTGACCCTATACCTGTTTCGCTGATCAAGGCTGTGTCTGACCTTCTCATTCCCTTCCTAACAGAAATTTTCAACCGCTCTCTCTCTCCTCAGGTTCCTTTCCAGAATCTTGAAAGAGAGCCTCTATCACGCCGGTCCTCAAGAAAGGCAAGGTTGACACCCACAGTCTTTCATCATATCGTCCGATCTCGAAGCTCCCAAATCTTACCAAGTTGCTTGAAAGGATTGCGGCCTCCAAACTGCAGCGCTACATCAACGAACACAATCTCCTTCCATCATTGCAGTCTGCCTATCGCCCGTATCACTCGTGTGAGACTGCGGTACTGAAAGTCGTCGTCAGTGATTCACTGCTGTGCCTCGACAAGGGAAATGTCAGTCTTCTTTCATTCCTGGACATGACTTCCGCTTTTGACTGTGTGAATCACGCGATTCTAACTGAGCGCTTGCACTTATCCTTCGGACTACGCGGTGCTCCACTTCTCTTCTGGTTCCAGTTCTTCTTGGAAAATCGCATGATATCCGTATCCCACACCTCATCGACTCGTTTTGTTTGTCTCACCAGCGGCGTACCTGAGGGCTCAGTCCTCGGACCCCTGTTGTTTTCCTGTACATCTCCGATGTTGCCGCCCTGGTTCAACGTCACGGTCTATGTGTCCACCTTTTCGCAGATGATATTCTGATCTACGGTTACAGCTCTGCCGTATCAAGGCAAAAGCCCGTATCTACAAAATCCTCATTTTTCAGAAAAGACGATTTTGCGTTTGAAGCTAGCCCTCTGAAAGTATCAACGCTATGAAATTACTTTTGTAATATATTATTTTGCTTGATACAACTTATCTTTCGGCAGTATTGGCGCACAAAAATATGAACGGCAATGTATTGATTTTCTAGATACGGGCCTTTGCCTCGATTTTTTTGTACTTGGCAAGTAAATATAAAACCCTTATCTTCTGAAGTAAATTTCCTTTCTACAAACATGTATAAAACTTTCTTAAAATTACTGATCGTCATCGATCTGGAGATCAGCACAGTCGGAGGTTTGCAGGGATTCCCAGGTTGCATGAATCTGCACAAAGACAGAATTCCCGTCTTCTTTGATGTGGCGATTCCTCGACTGTGGCCTTGGGCTGGGTTGGCTGATCTTGGGTAAAACTTGTTCCGGAAAATTGGATATGGCATCCAATCTCCATCGAAATCCAAACAGATGATAGGAGTCTTTTCACCGCGCAGAAATCGAATTTGCGTTACATTCTTCAGAAGTGGCATCGATCCTTCAGCCCTTCGCTTTGCGATCGACGCTCTGTTTGACTGGTCTTTAAATTGGACAGGCTTGAGTTCCAACACAGTCGAAGTGTCTGTCTGAAGACAGTCAGTTGGTAGTCCCAGTCCTCAATGGTTCTTCGCTGCAAAGAAAAGAAAATCTGTTTTCTGATAAACGTGCGAAAGCTGAAAAATACAATGAGTTTATGAGTTTAGGCCATTATGCACGCCTACTAATTAGTGTACCTGAACAATTTGATAGGCTACAAATTTTGATGAGTGTTTTTTTACAAATTAGCTCGATGTATTCATGAACTGGTATTTCATACAGGCGTATTAAGCAGAAAGCGAAAATCATCAACCTATTAATCTTATGAAATGCATGTATAGGCCGCTAGACCAGATTACACAATGAAAGTTATCAACAGTAATCTTATTGCACTGAACGGTGTTGCAATTGCGTACATGTACAACTTTAAGGCGCGGTTTAATCAATTTTGATTTAGTGAATTTACCTGCCGTGTCGTTTTCTCGATTGCTGCATGTACACTATCCGCCGCGTTGAACGTGTGTCCTGGTTCAAAGTATCGAATCGTCAATTCTTTCAAGCAAAACTCATCCCCATTGTTCACTGCGATCATCATCATTGTGAAGAGAGTGTAGTTCTTGTTTTGAGGTGCGCAGTTGTCACACCACAGTGTGATTTTCTCTTGATCTCTATGTTCCCGCAAGAATCTCCAGTATGCTGCAGCAACGTCACTTGCTGATCGGCCCGCAACACCTTCGTGCCAAACCACAACATCTCCACCGAACATACATTTCTTTCCCGCTTTCCCAATTGCCGCAAAAGTTTCGTTGAAGACTACAAGCCTTGGGGTAAATGCTGTAGCTTTGTACATGGGCATGTATGGCAGAAAAATCACCTTCTGCATATCCACTGCTGCGTAGAGGGTAGACTCATGAGGATCTTCGCGATCTTTTTGATACGCTTGTCTGGCTCTCATAGCCATCCGCTTGTGCTTCAGATAATCCGAGCAGATTTCGCAGGACTTAGGATCATGATTTTCATCTCTTTCGTGCATGCGATCGTATTCGGCACAGGTTTCACATTCCTCCTCGCCTAGTCATGCAAAGCTGATGTTCATCGCCCAGAACTGAGTTTCTTTCTTCGGAAACGAATGAATTGCAGTGAAAAAATTTGGTACTTGAGTTATGCGAACATGGAGGTCTCATGGGATGTTTTTCCTTTTCTCTTCTTGTACTCTCTTTAGCAGATCTAGATCTCCTAGATTTCACTTGCAAGACAGACTCATGACAAACATCAACCCTTTCGGACGCAGGACCACCAGCTAACTCTTCGGACGCAGGACCACCAGCCAACTCTTCGGACGCAGAAATGTCAGGAACATCTGTAGAATCAACAGCTTGCTCGTCATCTTCAGGACACATCATTATCAAGTCCGCAATCTTCTCTGGATCCAATACAACTCTGAAAAAAGAAGAGAGTGTGATCAAACATCAATGCCAAAATTTGGCAGAATAAACAGAATAAAAAATAACCAGAATATAAAAAAAACAGAATAAAGCAAAATGCGTCTAGGTGGTATGATATTCTCATCATATTTATCGTACTCATTCAGTAGTGTAATCTATAGTGCTGTAGTGCATTGTTGGTCTCCTCCATAAACAGTGCAGATGGGAATGCTAGACTCGTGATAGAGCGAATGAGCGCTGCAAAGATTGTGCATGTGACGTGACGGCATTCAAACTGACAAAGCAATACCCTGTACGCCTTTAATCAGAACGCTAACAGCCTCTATAGCTCAGTGTGCTAAGGTGATGCTACGTTCACCTGACAGGTCTGAGGTTCGAATCCCGCCAGTTAGGATTGAGTATAATATAATAACTATATTTTCCTTCGTACTTTTGCAATCAGAATGCATACTTGTACTTGATCTTGAAGATCTTAGTGTGATACACTGAGCGACAATATGCCGTTAATTAGTAGCTTTAAATTTTTTATAGCAGTTTTCGTTGTGTTAAAAGAGATATTTCAACACTCACCTCTTTCTCAATCGCCTCGCCATTCTCGGGATGAACACAGATTATGAAAATATATTTTGAAAAGCATTGATTTAAAGAAAATGACAATATTTCGACATCTAACAGAAAATTCAAATACTTTAGTCAACCGTAGGAGAAAAGTGCACATAGCCATCTGAAGTTGCAACATAAAAAGGTTTTATGAGCTTAGAGTTAGATTTTCTGTACTTGGTATGCAAAAAAATCTGCTATGGTTCACACGACATGAATATATTGAATTTAGACCTGAACAAACGTTTCAAAAATGAATTTGCAGTGATGCAATTTCCACAGTTACAAGTTTAAAAAGGAGTGCAGAATATACGGGATCACTATGGATATGGCAGAGATGTGAGATGTATTTTCAGAGACATAATAGATAACACTGTATCTGTGCAGTAGTTCATTATGTCAAGGCAAAAGCCCGTAAGTCAAGTTACGGGCCTTTGCCTTGAAAGAGTGACCCAAGGCAATGATACGGGCTTTTGCATCGCTCGATTATTCAAAAGCACTAAGGGATACGAAGTTGTAGTCTTCACAGAATCTAAATAGCATCTTCAACAATATGAAAGTGGGCTTAACTCATTTTCCCCAAAAATCTAGATACGGGCTTTTGCCTTGATACGGCAGAGCTCTCCAGGTCGCCACACGGATCTCTGCTCACGCGTCTCTGTCTGTCTCGAATAATCAAGCTGCGGTTAAGTGCAAACAGATTAAGTCTAAACTGTGAAAAAACGAAACTCATGTGGTGTCAATCCTCTCGCAAACGACCTGTTATATCTTCGCCTGTCTTTTTCAACGATAGATGCCTTCATCCTGTCGACAGTGTCACGTACCTGGGTGTGACGCTTGACTCACATCTATCCTTCTCCGCTAATGTCACACGAACCGCCATCTCGTGTTTCTCGATGCTACGTCGAATTCGTGCCATCAAAGGATCGCTCACGCCTCCCCTCCTTGTGTCTGTGATCACCTCACTCGTCTTGAGCCGGCTGGACTATTGTCTCTCTCTTCACGCTGGTCTTCCAAAATCAACTCTCTGGAGACTCCAATGTGTTCTCCGTTCATCTGCTCGTCTCGTGTATGGGGCCACCAGATTCGACCACATCACTCCATTGCTTCGCGATCTAGGCTGGCTTTTAATCACACAACGAATTGAGTTTCGCATAGGCACCCTCGCCTATCTATGTGACAAGGGCCTTGCCCCCTCGTATTTGTGTGACGAGCTCACTGCAGCTGCCTCCATGGCCGGACGTCGTCACCTCAGATCCGCCTCTGCAGGAAACTTTCTTGTGCCAAGCGTTCGACGCCCTACACTTGGGGGCCGCTCCTTTGGTTCTAGGGCAACTCAGACATGTAACCGTCTCCCAAAAGACACAAAGTCTGTTGACAATGTCTCGTTGTTTAAGTCGATTTCAAAAAAGTCTTTTTTATGAAATTGTAATCTGGCCTTGAAGCCTCTTGGCATAACGCCACAATTTTAAATAAATTCTCTCTTGACTTTTTTTACTTGATCTTGCTAGGATATTTTCCAATACCCGATAAATCATCGTTGATAGTGAAATAAGAATTAGTTCAAACCGCTACCACTGTCTGCTGGAACTAATTTGAGCATTGCGAGCGGACATTCCTATCTACGAGGATATGTTGGAGATATGAACAACTGCTCTGCTTATGCCAATTCAATAGTCAAGAAGTGGGTTGCTCAGATTGAAACTTTAGCAATGATAGCCAAATTCAAACCTCAGGCTGCATACAACTGCTTTGTTACTTGTTTGCGCAATCGCTATCTGTACCATATCCGCACAATTGCGAAAATGGAGTCTTTTTTGAAGCCGATTGATCATGCAATTGATAATAATTTTATTCCGGCTTTAACAAGCGGGCAAATTTTACCTGAAAATGAAAGAAAGCTTCTTTCTCTATCAGTGCGACTTGGTGGACTCGGTATCCCGATCTTATCTGACATAGCGAAAGTCGAAAACATGAATTCAGAGTCACTATGCCGACAAGCATCATAAATCAAAATGACAGAGACAGTAGACAAATTGAGAGCGAAAATCATAAATGATCGTTGTAACAGGTAGAAAGATCTGCTAGAGTCAATAAGATTATCAATGACACCAGACCAGCTAAGAGCGAATGACTTTGCTCAAAAGAGGGGCATGGCGAAGTGCATTGCCTTAGAAAAGTACGTGTGTGAAGTTAGCCGTACCAATATCCGTACCACATCGAAAATCGCGTGTGCCACTCTCGAAAAAAGCATTTACACATAATTTTAGAGTGTGCCAGCATGTGCCACCAGTAAGTTTTCAAAATAATGCAGCAGTTTGCGAGAAATCGTCCATCAAAATTTCTAGGTGGTACGGATGTGAAGTTAGCCGTACCAATTTACAGAAAAAATCTTAAATCGCATCTTTACGAATTTTCAACGACATGGACGTCTAAAATAACACGTCTAAAGTATGTGCCACCCATTACTTTGCCAAAATTCACAATAGTTACTGAGAAATGGACAAAATGACCTCAAAGTGGTACGGATGTGAAGTTAGCCGTACCAATATCCGTACCACATCGAAAATCGCGTGTGCCACTCTCGAAAAAAGCATTTACACATAATTTTAGAGTGTGCCACAGAAAAAATCTTAAATCGCATCTTTACGAATTTTCAACGACATGGACGTCTAAAATAACACGTCTAAAGTATGTGCCACCCATTACTTTGCCAAAATTCACAATAGTTACTGAGAAATGGACAAAATGACCTCAAAGTGGTACGGATGTGAAGTTAGCCGTACCACTTGTGAAAATCGCGTGTGCAGTGAAGGTTATACTCTTTCTAAGCAGGTTTTTTTTTCGATGCTCAGGACTTAGGGTATCGCCGGACAATGTGTCGCCTACCAACCGATTGTGGATGTGGCAAAAAGTTCTCCATCCACCGAAGACACGATGAAATAAGAGATTTCACTGCAGTTCTTTTGAATGAACTGTCGTTTGACGTGTCCACTGAACCTCAATTGGTACCACTATCCGGTGAAACATTTCATAATGGTGCGAATATTGCAAGTGAAGCTCGACTTGACATTGCCGCCTGAGGATATGGCAGAATTGCGTGAAGGCATTCTTGGATATAAGGATTTTTAATCCATACGCCCAAACGTACAAAAACCAATCTGCTCAGGGAAGACAGAACATGCGTAGCGGTTCATCCGTGGTTCAAGCGGCAACGCAAACTACCGTAGATGACGCGCAAACTATAAACGCTCGCCCGCGCGTATTCATAAACATTCTCCATGTTTTAACAGCATCATATCAAGTGATTTCTGACTCTTTGTTGAATCGTTTACGCGAAGAATCGAAAACACATGGTGTTAACCTCGTATCGAAACTGTTTTTTTGAATCGAACAACAACATATTCACAAATTTAAGTTTCATGCAGATCAACAAATTGTTCACAAAGTAATGAAAACACTTGTTCGGCTCAAGGAGTAACAAAAAATACCCGACACACTCCAGCCATGAGAATTACACGAATTCTCATCACTATTCTATTTTAAGTCTCAGTCATACAAACTTGTCCACAGGTTTCACCACGCGGCCAAATCTCGATCGTTGTTCATGAATTTCTTCAAGATGAGACTCTAGATCGCGTGTAACGTCACTTCGATTGTTCTTGCCAGAAGAGTTCGATGATTGATCACTGATTTCTTGATGGGAAACATCTTGGATTGCAGGCGTAGGAGTATCAGGATTGTCACGAGTAGGCCTATCAACACGATTGAGCGACAATTCCAACGGAATAAGGCTCTGGATGGCGCGACGTAAAGTCCCAGACTTCGTTTTTACAAGAGCAACACGAGCGCTTGAGTCAGGTCCTGGAAAGAGCTTTATCACAAGGCCTAACGGCCAATTAAAACATTTAGTACGTTCGTTGCGTAACATAACCAAATCTCCCAAACTTATTTTACAAATCTCGGAGTCCTTACAACAAACAGAACGAATGAAAGTCAGGTACTCGCGCTTGAGTCGATTACAAAAATGCACAAGAAGGGTTGGTTTCTATAAGCTGAAGGGAGATCAACTCGCGCACAGACAGACAACGGGTCAAATTCGTCATCGCTCGTTTTACCTAACAAGAAATGATTAGGGGTCAACGGAAGAGAATCACGGAAGTCATTAGAGACATGAGTTAAAGAACGACTATTTACAACACCTTCACCAACAGTCAAGAGAACCGTCATATCACGCTTACTGATCAGTGAATTACCTAGAGTTTTGCGGATCGGTCCTTTTATAACGCCCATCAAACGCTCCCTGAATCCTCCATACCACGGAGCCCGTTCAGGAATATTTTTCCACTCGACAGAAGGTTTCGAGAGAGCTAGAATTTCCTTTGCTTTCCGAAATGACTTGGCGTTGTCACTGAGGATCATTCGTGGAACGCCACGACGAGAGAAAAACATATTCAGGGCATTCATGAGTTCACAGGTAGAAAGATCTTCAACGTATTCGAGGTGGACCGCTCTAAAAACAGTACAGGTGAAAAGCAGGATATAGATTTTGCAACAACATCGTTTTCCTTGACATATAAAGGTCCGGTATAATCAAGTCCACAGCATTCAAATACTCTGTTGCTTGCGTTCACTCGGTATTGAGGAAGAGATGGCACGGTAGCATTGTAATGCTTAAGATACGCCTTTCTACAGATGAGACATGTGCAGATGGTAGACTTGATTTTCCTTATCATTCTGAAAAACACGAATCGTTGTCGTAGACGTACAGCAACTGTTTGAACTCCTCCATGAAGTGTCTCATTGTGATAATGCAAAATTAACAGAGTGATTGCGGCATGATCCCCATTCAAAATCAATGGAAACTTGGCATCAGGTTGCAATGAGGAATTTTCTAATCTCGTTTTGCTTCTCAGAAGCCCGTCAGAATCAAGAAACGGCGAAAGACTTTGCAATTTAGATGCGCGAGGCAACGGTTGCCCGAGTTTGATAGCTCTATATTCAGGGTCCATACTACTTTGAAAGTCACGGATCCATAGTTTTTCAGCATCGAGCATGTGGTTTCGTACGTCTTTCGAGCTAGTATTTCCATGACGACATAAATCAATAAGCCGCAATACACACGCAGTCAACTTGAAGAGACGAGTCCATGAACTGAAACGTGTGAGATCGATGATGGAGCTTATTCCACCATTGTGAGAAGTAACAGTTGATTGCATTAATGACATAGAACAAGTTTCGTTTTCCATGCACTGTCGCATGTCACTAGTGAGATCATTAGGCCTGGCCTTCTTCGATAGAATGTCACAAGGTCCTTTCCTTTGTAGTTTCGACATATCACAGGCGCGAGATACTAAATCAGCAGGGTTTTTCTTTGATTCGACGTAAGACCAATTCTCGACCTTCGTGTTTGTCTGAATAATCTTGACTCGGTTACTAACGAATTGTTTCAGGTTGGCAACATCTTGTCTTATCCAAGCAAGCGTGATTTGTGAGTCTGACCAAAAAAAGCTTCATCAATAGGGTAATTTAGGGCTGTACAAACAGATTTCAGAAGTAACGTACCAACGCACGCTGCCATTAATTCAAGTCTAGGTAAACTAACTCCTTGAATTGGGGCTATCTTTGATTTGGAAACTACAAGGCGAAAATCATGGTCACTTTCGTTAGCAAGGTATATCACTGCGCCATACGCTTTTGTTGAAGCATCCCACAACAAGTGAAGCTTCTGGTTTTCAGCCAGTTGGATATGTCGCGGGATATTCAGGGATTTGATATCGTTCATATCATTTAGCAGATTCTTCCATTCATGGGCTAATCTATCGTCCAGTGCATTATCCCAATCCATATTCTGTTTGAAGACATTTTGCATGAATTGAGTTTTGTTGTGAACGGTGTTATAAGTCCAAGGGGGTCATATATCGAGGCTATTGTCTGTAGAACGTTTCTCTTTGTAACGGACGAAGAATTTGACACTAACCCTGGCTCAACCCGAATAGTATCTTCCCTTCGATTGTAGCTAAGTCCCAAGACCTTTACTTCGTCATGCTCTACCTCGTTCAGCCAGTCGACGTTGGATACCCATTTCCTCAAATCCATAGCACATGACTTGAACAGCTCGTTTGACTCTTCCTTGACTAGCTTCGCAGTGGTTTCATCCTTGACACTCAAAACGAGGTCATCAACATAGAAGTTAGAGAAAACCTTATCAACGGTGAATCGATTCACGCTAGCTTCACGGAGGTGCTTTTGTATGATGGCTTGTAGCAGAAACGGTGACGATGTCAGCCCGAAAGGCAACCTGGTCCAGCGATACTCTTGGATTTCAATGGTCTTTTGTGGACAGCTAGTATCATCCTTGATCGATAGAAAACGGAGAGCGTCTCTATTTTCTTTTCGAATAGCAATTTGCAGGAACGCCTTCCCGATGTTAGCAATCAACATTACAGGATAGGCTCTCATTCTAATCAGGATGTCGAACAGTTCAGGAAGCAAGTTCGGTCCGGATAATAGCATGTCATTTAACAAAAGTCCTGTCGCATCGCGAGCGGAGGCATCAAATACAGGACGAACCTTAGTAGTTGACTTCTCCAATTTCACTACAGGACGGTGAGGCAAGTATCGGACTATTTTTCCGTCACGTAATTCGTTGGTCTTTTCGATCATGCCGAGACGAAGATACTCGGACATAACCGACGAATAGGCCTGTAATATTTCAGGTTTCTCACAGAGTTTGCGCAATGTGCTACGTAGACGCTCTAGAACATGTTCTTTGTGTGTCGATACTTCCTCATAATCTTCCTTCCATGGTAGGGCAACTTCATAACGGCTGTTGTCCCGTCTCACGTTCGCTACAAAATTGTCGAGAGCCTTCAATTCTCATACTGTATTTCTCTGATCCCGGTCGCTGTCGTTCGATGCCTAAACTTTCTGTCTCCCAAAACGGGGTGATGTCTGGGTTCGATGTGTGAATGAAATTTCATACAGTTGAATGAGATGTGTTACAAGGGCTGGTACTTGAAAGTCGTCCGTGTACTACGTATCCGAATAGCGTATTCGTCAGACATAACCCTTCAATCGTGAGACTTGCGTTCAAGTCTAGAACGTCGTACATATTGTCGGTTCCAAGGTCAATTGATTTGTTTGTCGCAGATAAGTTTTCAGCCATGTTATGGCTTTCTTGGAAATGACTCAGAACATTCCTTAAGTCCATACACTTGATTGGCGAGAAAAGTTTTTCGACGACGACACAACGCATCTCTACCGCCTTCTGAAAATCGAATCTACTTCTCACGTTGACGTCAACTACTGGATAGCGCTTTGACATGGAATTTAAGTCTCCGAAAGTAGCAATACTTAACACAGTCGATCCGATTGGCTTGATCTTCAGATCATCAGCAACTGATTTTTTCACATACGACAACTGGCTTCCACCGTCAAAGAGTATCCTGTAGCATTTGTAAGAATTTTCAAATCGCACCAGGGCTGTACTCAACACGGTTGAGCTGTTACCAGTAGATATTGAGTTGTTGCTCATGGACCTAGTAGTATTCGTATCACTAGGTTGACTTGCGTAGTTGTCACTCTCAATGCTTTATGGTCGGTCTTTGTGCAAACGCGTGTGGTGCTTTTCTCCGCACGATTTGCAGGAGAAGGAAGATTTGCACTCCTTTATCATATGAGGCTTCAAACGGTCAAAACAGATACCTTTGTCTTTGATTGACCTATGCCGGTCGTCGACGTCCAAACTTCTGAACGATTGACATTGGTCGATCCAATGCGACTCTTTGCAAAAATAGCATTTGTAGCGTCTGTTGTCACCATTAACTTGATTCATGGCGGTGTTTGATGAGGACGATCGAACGCTAGCTCTAACAGGTGTCTTTGATTTTTCGGTAGACTTGTAGTCTTGACTTGATTGCAGAACGCACAAGTCGTCATTTAGAAATTTGATCAGGTCTACGATGCTCTAGCCACCGTTACGGTCAAACCGTGCAAATTGAACATTCAACTCTTCAGGTAATCTAAACAGGACGATCTGCACAAGTATACAGCTGTATTCACCATCAGATATGCCTAAGCTATTCAAACTTCGAATGCCAGCTTCAACTTGGTTAATAAAATTGGACAAGGACCGCATGTTGTTCGGTTGGATGACAGGCAAGTTCAATAACGATTTTATGTGGGCACGAATGATCAAATTCTTTTTTCCGAACCGCTCACGCAATAACTCAAAAGCTGTTTGGTAATTTCCTGCGTTCAAAGAAAATCCCCTTATATCATGTATCCTCAAGATCTTAACTCAACTTCGTGTTTTAATTTATCGTAACGACTTGATTTTTTAATCTGTCTCTAATTTTGATTCATATTCGCAGTCTGAATAAACGCATCTCTCTCTCTCTCTCTCTCTCTATGACGTCTAGGGCCTTACCCCTCAATTGACTTCTAACGTAGCTAAATTTATCAGTATCGGAAATATCAGCGCGATCATGCACAGCACAATAAAAACTGTCATAAAACATCTGCCATTCTGTGTACTCTCCAGAAAAAATCGGTAAATTAAGTTTGGGGAGATTAATGGTCATGCCACGCTCACCTTTAGGTTCAAGTTTTGTAGCACTGCGGTGTCCAGCGTCGTGATCTATGAGTATCTTGGCCTTCGTGATCGCGAATTTTACTTCGTCTTTCCAATCGTTATATTCCTCTATCAATTTCACGAGATCATCATCACCGTCTTCCTCAGAAACTGCCGATTCGATTTCGTTCTCGATTTCATCTATTCGACGTTCAGTTTCGAGGACTCTTTCAACGACTGATTGCAACATCTCGAGGTCTTCGTACCAAACATCAAGTCTTCAAGGCTATTTAGGCGTTTCGTTAGTACGCCTCGATATGCAGTTCTAGTCTTTCTTAACTTTTCCATCTTAATTTGTGGGTTCTATCGTTAGTTTCCCGGCCGACGCACCAATTTGTTGAATCGTTTACGCGAAGAATTGAAAACACATGGTGTTAACCTCGTATCGAAACTGTTTTTTTTCGTTTTTTTATCTAACAACAACATATTCACAAATTTAAGTTTGATGCAGATCAACAAATTGTTCACAAAGTAATGAAAACACTTGTTCGGCTCAAGGAGCAACAAAAATACCCGACATCTTAGTGCAGCGCGTATATGCGCGCGTAGAAGAATAGAATGTCTTTAACCACGGATGTTTGGGGTGGTCCGTTATTACGCGTGAATTACGTGTGGCAGGTCACCTAGTGTAAGCTACAAATCATGTCTTAATCGTTATTTATTTAATGCTTTGAGTGTTAAAATGTTAACACACGCATCTCCTTCCATGATTATTCCTATGTTCAGGGCAATTATTTGATTCCAAGTTAAAATAACTTATGGAAAAGCATAATTACTAATATTTCACGAATAAATTTTTTTAACAATGTAAGCAAGGTAATGAATTTCCCGCAATTACATCCCGCCTTTCAAACATCGTTAAAGCCACGTTGATTTCTTGTAAAAAGTCTTTGGCATTAATGCAAACAGTCACATATCTAGCTTTCTTCTGCACACATTTCATCTGAGCAACACATGCAGCTGGGCCCCCAGTTGAGAAGAAGCACATCTTATCCATATATCTCCCTCAGGAGAATGATCAAAATTTCCCCCACAGAATATAGAGGCCTACACATTGATTCGGGGTGAACTGGTTGATTGCCAATGTTTGAATCCAGAGCTGCTGTTCTTAAAAAGCAAAGTTTAAGATTTGGATAACGTACGTGTACCCTACATAAAGGATTTACTTGATTCTACAGGTTTTGCTGATTTCGTACGGATAGGTTTCGGCTTTGAATTTGATTTATTACCTAAAAATAGATGCAGCGATTATTTCATGTTATATGGCGCATAGTGCAGGTCTGTGTATGTGGCCCACATGTTATCTATTGTATAAGTATCGACTAAAGCAGCATTTACGTCTTGTGAAGCTGTTGTGTAGGCACCTCCGTCGGGCTAGTCAGCCTATGAACATGTTGTAGGCCAATCTTGAAGGTCATATAGCAGACTTTATACAGGCCATATATAGGCCTAGAAATTGTGATCTTAGCATTTTTTGATCTGGAGATCTTTGCTGATCGTTTAATATCGCTCATATTAAGGTGTAAAATGTACGATAATTATCAGTTTGATAAGATTTAATGGCAATTGATCGCATAGTAGACTGGCATATCATGATTTTCATATTCCCCATTTTTCCAAAGTTTCCATGAACCGATAGAATGCACAGGTGACTCGAGAAGAACATTCCATCACATAGAAGACTCGAGTTTAAAAAGCTCAGACATTATTCGGCAGTTATGACTGGGGTATATTAACATTTTGCATATGGTATATTGCATGTAACTAAGTTTGTAATATTTTTGCAAAAGTTAGGGTATAATGCCCACAAGTTTATCTAGTTTCCCAATTTGCGTGAACAGTTGCTTAATCGACTTCTAGTGACAAAATTATTGTGAATAACGAAAGCACATCGCTATGAAATAATGATGATGTTATTATAATATAATGACTATACGACCTCTACCAGAATACGCCTGTCAGTGCTTCATTGGTCTGAACGATAATTTGTCGCGAAAATTGCTAAGAATAGAGCGGCGAGCACATCGAATTATTTTCTTCGACGGCGAAAGAGGTTGTGAGTGCACGGATTCCACTTTAGTTCAAAGGAGAACAAAATCTAGCATGAAACTTTTCGATAACGCCTTCCGTAACGAGAATCACGTGTTGAGCAACATCATCCCAAAGTATTTCAATCGGAGTGGAACTTTCAGTGTTCCGTACTGCAGAACCCGAAAGCGACAAGATGCTTTCGTACCTTTTACGGCTATCTTAATGAATAATATGTCTTCACAGTAATATTTTATCACTGCTATAAACTATGCAGAATTTTCTTTTATCTGATTTCCTCGCTTACATGTTTCACCATATCAATCGAGCTGAAACAGTCTTGAGGTCTTGTCTTGAACATTTTGAATATGTATCATAATTTTGTATCTATGGCAACATCACAACCGTATGTACTATGATTTCCATTCTCTTGAATTGTCGATTTTAAGCGATGGCTTGGCCCAAAATACTCTACTAATTGTGATGTAAGCTCTGATTGCAATGAATATGTGCTGTATGACGAATAACATAAAGGTGGATTTGTTGTTGTTCAACCATAAAGGAGCCAATAGATAATCTGTAGGAATCATTTGCTTTCAGCCAAAAAGAACTTCGTGTTTGGATCTTTGTGTAATACCAAGAAAAATTGGCCGAAAGTTGCCTACACATTTTTCTCTGACGTTGATATAGCAAAAATGAGAATGAAGCGCAGTTCAACAATTACCTGACCTATAACTTTTCTTATTATTTGACCTATTGATGTAGACATACATCATGATAGAAGCTTTCGCCTAAAATTATGCGTTAATTTCAAAATCATAGATCAAAGCATATGTCTAATACTGAGACTATATAGGCAATTACACGTGAAGTGGAAAAATCAAATAAATCATTAATTCATTTCTTTAGTTTTTTTCCATATCAAAATTATTTGAATTTTTTATTTCAGGGTTCGATTATTGTGTATTTTGATCGGAAACCATTCTATTTTTAGATTTTATGATGATCCCCAAAAATGTCAGAAAAGTCGTATAATTTACATGAAAGATATATCAAATATTCAACGTTTTATTGAGATACTGCTTTTAAGATTGTATTATGTATCAATCGATCGTTACTATGGTAGTAGTTATAATATCAACTATTAACATTTACTTTCGATCGAAGCTAGGTCGCATGAAGAGCAACTTCCAAAATGTAACGTACGAACGAAAAAAACCATCATTTATTTCATTTGTGAATAGATTAATTGACCTCAACAACAAATACAACTACACTCTAGGTCATTCGCACATCTTTCGGTGCAATACGACATAGTGCGATTGTGTAACGCACGAACGATATAGGCCTTTTCAAAAACAACTTGCACCAACAGCCGTGGTTTACAACGTTCTGACAATCTCTTTTGAAGATATTCGTGCCTGCTATATGAGATATCTAGGTGACTGCGTCTGACCTTTAATGACGCCTATATCGATTAATGATTCGATAGGTTATGTGACTTTACTGGATAACAACACACACCGACTCAAATGATTACTGAAATACACAGCAAGTGTCTTATATATGGCCACGCACCGTACCTTATCGAATGAATGATGTTTATGCATGAATGAATGAGTTTACCCGAGAGTGGATAGAAAGAAACTCACATGCAGCGGAATCATAGAAGCTTGAAAAGTATGTATAGGCCTATAGCCTAAAATAATGGACCTGTCTAAAAATGTTTAACCAACATGAAGTCAGTGCAATTAATGCTTTTAGATGAAATCTGAAAAACGGGTAACCAACGATGTTTATACCAACATCACGGAAAAAGCGGAAAGTTAAATTGTTGCCTGCCTTGCTAATTGCATGAAGCATTTTCCATCGTTCCCAAATATATATCAGCAGCTATTCTTAAGTTGACAAGGAAGAGGTAATGAAATTTGATTGCCATGATGATGCAAGCATGTCCAAGTAGCATGGACTAACAGACGCTTATGTAACGGGCCAATGAGTGAACTCATAGCTGAGACCGTCTGAGGATGTTTGTGTATGACCCTCAATTAAATTAATAATTTGAAATAGGATTTTGGAATCTCCGTTAATTTCTTCCGCAATTTGTTCACATTCAAAGAATCCAATGAATGTTAGTTGGGGTGCTGCCCATGCTTGAGAACATTTGCTAAATGCTGTGATGCAGATGTGTGATGTTGAAAAATAGTCCTACTCGGAGTGTTCCTATAGTTACTATTGATATACACTACTTAGAAGTTAACATGATGTTAAATGATGCTAGTGTAATGCATGTATATTTACATACTGTTTTCTGAATGCGACCAATGCTTTTTTGGGAAGCAAATAATAAATTTTGGGATAGTGCTGAAATGATTACCTTCACTGTGTAACGTACGAACGTTTTTTAAATGCATCGTGAGCCACATCCAGTTGCTTGATCATTACAACTATGCATTCACGTAGTGGAGCAGATGCTCAATTATATTTCTGGGAAATATTAGCCTTCTATCAAGTGTAGGAGAGCAGAAAATTTTGATAGCATAATAGGAAATGTGTTTCGTGTCTCCTAATTGAAGCGTACGAACGGTGGCTTCAAACAATTTTTTCTCCATGATAAATAATTTAAATATATATTTGAAAGAATCAAGTCTGCACGTATTAACCGCAAGAGTTTTGAAGGTGCATTAAGAGTTATATAGGCCCTATGTCTCATTCAGGTAATAAATAATCCAATATTCCAAGCAAGCTAGTCAAATGAAACTTCAAGACGACATGACTATACCGATAATCTAATCAATGCTTGTACATAAATGTGCCATTAGAATGCATCCTTAACATGCAACATGTCAGGTTATAGATTGCCACAATGGGGGTGCTGCTGGAAAAGTCTAGGTGGGCGCCAGTTGCAGCAAATGGGTTATTCAAGAACTATGTGATCGCCTTTTTCGAGATGCTAATTAGAAGCCACTTTAAGCCAAAGGAGGTCGAGTAGAGGCTATCGGTGTACTTCTGATTGCAGTTAGGCCTAACTCTTAGATGGTGCTAGCACACATTTTCCTACAGCATAGACTGCTGATGTGGACGAAACCGGAAGAATAGCATTCTTGAGAATTCAATTCCTGTGCATCGAAGTCCATCCCCGACCGGGCCGGTTGTAAATAAGCAGATCACCAACCGGCCGGTTTGAATACGCCAGCCGCCGGACCGATCTCGGCCACTAAAAACCCGGCCAGTTGCAATCCTGGATGACATTAGGTCCATGTTCTTATTGCCAACATTGTATAAACGTTTACAATATGTGTACATGTGAAATGGACAACATTAAAATGCACACTATTTTAGAGCCAACCCTCATGGAATCATTTGGTGTTAAATATGTCATACAGGCCTACATCTACTCAGATTGCACATTGCTACTTGCTGTTGATCTGGCTATCACATCATTCAACAAACTCTAGTCACTCTCTGAAAAAATTTATCACAGGATAGGTTTTGTGTTAAGTTTATAACTAAAGGCATGCACGCGCGATTATATAAGATTTCATTATATTCTATGCGTAAATTATATTATATACGTGCCATCCTTTCCTGTAAACCTTGCTGCGCCACTGCTAACAATTCAACATTACTTGGTTGACTATAGAGTAAGCCTACGGAGTTTATGAGTTAACAGATGAAGAACAGTCCGATCTTTAACAAAAACCAAATTATTTGTTGAGAAGCTTTTCCATGCAGACTCTCAGATAACGCAAGTTGTAGCCTCTTTGTGTCTTTGTAAATGGTCTTGAGGTCAATTGCTCACATTACGTCATTTCAATGAAATTCGTGATCACTTACTTAATAACCTGAGTTTATAAAAATGCCACAAGTACTTTTGCTTTAAATGCTCCGTAGCAACGTAAGTATACACTCTTTAGCAAAATTAATGCTACATCACTAGAAGTGCTGAAATATCTCACTCAGTGTCTACAGCCATTCAGTTCATTTGATTACAAAAGTATCATATATTATTTGAAAGCTATTGATCTCCTCTTGAAGATTCACTATGATTATTGGCTGCATCCTTGAACGGTTGTCTGCTACATGAAATTTTATCAGAAATAGCTACTTTTCTTTAAATTAAAGTTTTGGCATCAAAATCATATGTTAGACAAATGACACATAGATGAGTGTATAGACAAGAGGAAATACTTTCAGAAAGGTATTTGGACTCATCCACAAGACAATCATGCGCGTAATTGGATACATGTACAGTAATCTACTGTCTACGAGGAGTTACACGGTGAGAATCTCCGAGCCGAAGGAGAGGAGATTTCTGTGTAACTCCGAGTAGACAGCTAGGTTACTGATATGTAACCCACGATAAGTTATGAAATATGCCTATGCCCAATCTGAGATCCAATACCATAGATCTATGTTGCGCTCTATAGATCCATTTTTATAACAAACTTAGATATTTCAATGAAACACAAACTTAACAATATCTTAAATATCATGGTGATTTCAGCGGAGAAATACTTGAATTTGAATTCAGCGGAGAAATACTTGATTTTGAATTGAGCGCAGAAATACAAATGGAAGTATATGATCATGGAAATCTAAGAATTCTACAAGATAGGTCAAATAAAGTCCATTCTTTTATGAAATAGGGGAGGAAGAGCACGGTCATCAACTATGCAGTGGTGGACTTTAATGAGGAGCTGTTTAACTTTGACATTGAGGAAAAGCAGTAGAAAAAAGGCTACGATCAAATAAGAAAGGAATTGAAAGAATTCCAGACTCAATACTAAGATGATAGAAAAGTCGCGCTTTACTTCAACGGAGAAATGAGCGAGGCATGAATAATGGAAAGTGGCTCGTGACTACCAGAGGAAGGTATCAAGAGCACTGAATGAGGATTGCCTATCAAAAGATGGAGATGAACTATCTGTTTAACTGCTTCTTTATAGAGCTCAAGAAACAAAATGGCGATCTGTATCCACTCCACTTCCTGCATGGAAATCTTTTATGTTTTCTATAACAATATTATCTCAACTAAACGAAAGGACGATGACCGAAGGGTTCCATCTTGAATTGACGATCACCTCAACAGCACAAAGTAAGTCTTCATCACATTTCAATATCTAAATTCTAAACTACTGAATGGATTAAAATGAACATGAATTGCATTTGCTCTAATTTATTTACCTACTCATGCTAGAATTTTTTAACCTGAAAATAGTTCATTTTTTGTAAAATTTAGAATTTTATATCTAGGCCTACATAACAAAACACATGCAAAGTCGCATGATAGCTGGAATGCATTTATGATTCAATGAAATCATTGGCTAACGAGCAATAGTGCTTAGTATATGAGTATCAAGTAACGAAAATGAAATCAGTCATGTAAATATATAAAGTATGCATGTATTATGCATGCATATATTTTGTATATGCTGCCCACACCGAGAAAATTGCCTCTTTGTATTTATGTTTCTATAATAGTCCATAAGTATTTTTCATTCAACACCAAAAGCTTGAGCTATTAAATATATGGTGCAAGTCATTTAAGCAATATAAACTGGTAACGGAACGTATTCCATCTTTTATTTATTTGCTTATTATTTCATTCCAAAATACGAATGGTAGGATCAATGGCATCAGATTATGATAACAAATACAATAATAGATTTCTTGACTTTGCTTCACTGACTACAAAATACCACATATTTCTTAACATTTCTGATTGTTCTAATTCTAATAATTCTGTTTTGATTCCAGCTCCCCTTCGAATGATGGATTAATTGTGGTTGCACCACACAGCTGCTATCAAATCCAAATTTTCAATGCGGTGGACATGCCACAACTAGCAACAATTCTAAGCAATGAAATCTAAGAGACGTGATGCAGATGACATAGTGCTATGCCTTTTTTCCAATGTTATAAAACATTGCTACTTTGACATATCTATTGTCTTCTCGCCGGAGAAATTAATAGTGAGAATTTTAAGCAGATATCAGGGTAATTCATCGTCAGAGTGGGTTACATAATCAAAACTAATGTTACATTGCCCCATTTATTTGTTAAGAAGTTGATAACATAATCATGATATAGATCTTATAATCAAGATTAGATATCTCATACCAATCTAATGCATAATATGCTGCGTACATAGATAGTGAGCTTTAGCCTATCATCTAAAGTATAAGTACAGTACCGTAGTTATCGCTCATTATTGCTTGTTCATCTATCATTATAGTGATATAACTACGACATCTGTACTACCACAGAAAATGTAGCACGAGGCGAAGCCGAGTGCTACATCTTTCTATGGTAGTACAGATGGAGTAGTTATATCACTATTATCAAACGATCAAGAAATGTCAATGAACTCTATGGACCAGTGACGATATAGACAATCTGCTAAGAACACAAACGTGGTTGGCTTTCCATGGCATCCAAAGTCCTAGTAGATAGCCTATCCAATATTGATGTCATGCATTTCCATAGAAATTAACAATACCATAGAAAGTACTATTATCTACTTCTATGTGCATTTCCTTCATTTGAATTTCAAGTGAACCGATATTTAACTGGCATTTGCATGAGGTGTAGCCTTATTATCTATACCCAAGATATCATCTAAGCTTACTTGCAATTTGGGTGCATTGTAGGGTAAAAAAATGTAGCACGGTAGCCCATTGGATTACATGTATTTTGATTCATAGAAATTCCGTTCTACATTAGAAAATGTAGAACGCATAGTTCAACATAGTGGAGATAGGAAGGGAGTTTGATAATATAGTGATATAACTACGACATCTGTACTACCACAGAAAATGTAGCACGAGGCGAAGCCGAGTGCTACATCTTTCTATGGTAGTACAGATGGAGTAGTTATATCACTATTATCAAACGATCAAGAAATGTCAATGAACTCTATGGACCAGTGACGATATAGACAATCTGCTAAGAACACAAACGTGGTTGGCTTTCCATGGCATCCAAAGTCCTAGTAGATAGCCTATCCAATATTGATGTCATGCATTTCCATAGAAATTAACAATACCATAGAAAGTACTATTATCTACTTCTATGTGCATTTCCTTCATTTGAATTTCAAGTGAACCGATATTTAACTGGCATTTGCATGAGGTGTAGCCTTATTATCTATACCCAAGATATCATCTAAGCTTACTTGCAATTTGGGTGCATTGTAGGGTAAAAAAATGTAGCACGGTAGCCCATTGGATTACATGTATTTTGATTCATAGAAATTCCGTTCTACATTAGAAAATGTAGAACGCATAGTTCAACATAGTGGAGATAGGAAGGGAGTTTGATAATATCAAATGCAAAAATGTTTATGATCATGGATAAACGACAGACTAAAGACATTGATTCTCTTAAAGGATATGCAATTGGTTTAAGTGAAAAACAGCTTACAACCGAAAAATTGTGTGATCGGCTGCATTTCAAGACAAACCCTCTGGTGACGGCAAAGAGACTTTGGTGTTAAGAAATGCAAAAATGGTATTTGATCCGGACGGAATAGAATCACGACATCTCGAAGCAACCGACGTCTAATCAGACTTGCTGCAATTCACAAATTATCGTCTGCAAGACAGCTTCTGTGTCTGTGGAGGCAAAGGGTTTCAGTGTGGACTGTATATTGACGCTTGTGTAATTTCGTCTTACAGAAAGCTAGTGGACCAGCTCACACAGCGAAGCAGCGTGAAATACGATAAGTGCCCTGATTTGAATCCCGTAGAGCGTGTTTGGAATTTCCTCGGTTGGAAAATCAATTGTCCTTCCACTTCCCTAAAAGCAATAAAAGAACTGAAACAGTGGCTCCTGGCCAAATAGCAATTGATGCCACGATCTTTTAATGACTTATTGATGAAGAGGATGAATGATCGCAGCTCATGGAGTTGTCACCCGATACTGATTGCTTATTGACTATTATATACATTTTTACAATAAATACATTAGTTCTCACAAAATGCTCTCGTATCGAGGAAGAAGCATAGTGGACTATCATAAGATAGGAAAGAGGGGTAAATTAAATTTCACATGAAAATGTACCCGTATGTAACATTAATTTTGCTAAAGAGTGTATAAGGGAAGTATGGAATCAATGGTTGATTTGTGGCGACAGTTATGATATTACTTTTTCGCCAGCTCTTATAAGCAGTTTTATTTGATATCGCAATTGAAAACTGAATAGTATTGAAATATTGAAAGGAAGGGACTGAATAGCTATGTCAAAACTATGAAGCAGCGAAAAATTACATAGTTATCCATAGACATCTATAGAAATCTCAAGCTAGTGAACTACGTGAGTGATGTAGCAGGCGATGTCAGAAATCTCCAATTTAGAAAGACTTATTGATGAAGTCATACAAGAGTCTTCTAATTGGGAAGAAAATATCAACAGCATCAGATTAGAGCAGCCCAGAATAAGGGAAAATTCAGCAGCATCTGAAACAAACTCAATTTTGACTTCTCTTAGCTGCCTCCATTGTGCCAGATCAGTATTAAGACAGGGTAAACAATGTTCTAAGTGCAAAAGATGGACTCATCTTTCTTGCTCTAAAATCACGTGTGACGAAAATGCAGACCTCTCTCTCTTTCCTCATCAGGACTCGGCAGAGGTGATACTTGGCAGTAGTAATCCCATCCCAGACGGAAGCGCAAAATGAGGAGCGATGAGTTATCATGCTGACTCAGCCCCGTGACCTCGCGTGACCTTAGGTGATGACCTCGCGTGTGAGATACGATGAGTCATCATGCTGACTCAGCCCCCCCGCCCTTCTGGAAGGCAGAAGGGGGAAAGCCAAGGATGTGATGGAAGGATGGGTCCGAGAGGAAGAAACTTTCCCCCCCCCCCCCGACGACGACTCAACCGACCAAGTTGGTCATCCCATCGTGTTCCTCATCGAAAATGGAGTGTTTGACATTTTCATGAAAAATCGCCCCCCCCCCCCCCGACGACTCAACCGACCAAGTTGGTCGAAAAGACCAAAGTTGTTCAGAATCATGTGAAACAAACTTCTATCAAGGTTTCAGGTTGAAATTCGCACAAAACATTTTTTCGAAAATTTTCGAAAATTTTCGTCACTTTGGGCTTTGACACTTGGGATTTTTTCGTGAAAAAAAAATTTCAAAATGTTAGAATTGAGCTGCGAGACCCATCGTGTTTGTCGTCAAAAGTTGGAGCGGTGAAAACTGCAGTGGAAAGCTCAGTTTGGTCCTATATTCTCCTGGGTTTAGAGAGGAAAATGGCAGGAAAACGCCAGAGTTAGAAAAGGCAGGTTTTGGATGTTTTGGGATGAGAAAGTCCATTTTTCGACATGAAAGAGGTCTTGGATGGGAAAACGGAGTGCAAATTCGGAATTTTTGGCAAATTTTGGGTCTAGGAACTTGTTTCCAGCTCAATCGGAGAGAAAAAGTTCTGACCTCCCCCCCCCTCTAGAACGAAACTTCCAACTTTGGTTCTAAAGATCGTAGAAAGTCGTGCAATAGCTCGTTTGAAAGCTAAGAGTGAGAAAAATTCAGTGGAAGAAACGCTTGTTCATATCTGCCTTCGTTTAGATGTGAAACGCCATTGAATATTTTGGAAATTGGCGAAAAAACGACAGAGTTAGAATTTTTATGAAAATGGCTCTAGCGGGTGAACGACGCCTCGGACGGGAAAACAGAGACCAGATTTGGAATTAGCGTGCCATTCTGCATCTAGAGGGTGAGTTTCAAGTGAATCGGAGAGAAAAAGTTGAAAATTTTCTTCACACTGGGTCTCCACACGGGATTTTTTCGTGAAAATGTTAAATTGTAGCCACCTTTGGCGATGAATAGCGGAGGAATGGAAGTGAATGAAGAGCTCGGGTTTCTTTTAGGGGCAAGACCACACTTTGTTCTCTAGGATTCTATCTTTTCAGATCTGTGGAAGGTTTCGTTTCCAAATGAGAGCATGTTTAAAATCAAATTTTGCGCATTTTCCAAGATTTTGGAACTTTTGAAAAAACGACAGAGGTTTAGACTCCAAAACTTTAAAGGCTTGTAACTTTGCTTCTACAAGTCCGTTTGACTTGATTCAAAAAAGGTTCGATCGCTATTGATCAGACCTATAGTGAAAGACTACTTATAAAATTTCATAAGTAGTGCTAAAAAGTTGAAAAATTTATATTCACTATTTTTGGAGGTTTTCTGGAGGTTTCGACCCTGCTGAAGTCAATGAAGGCATGGTTAAGTGTGTACGAGCCAGTCTTCTCATGTCTTTACATGATACAAGCGGCTTTTCACTGAAAGCGAGCAAGTCACGGAGAGTTTTGCTGTAATATTCCACTGACAGGGTGTTCCTTCGGGACGGCGGATGATGCCGTAGTGATAAGTGTGGCAAGGGAGTGTGTCATATTTTAGACCGAAACCGCTGGGGCAACTCATGTTGGGCATTTGACACAGTTCTCAACGTAGCACTTTGAACGCCAATCGGTTGAGTCTTAGCTATCTTGTCATGGGTGGCATCTAAACATCTCCATTGCAAAACGCTTGTGAATCACGGCTTGCTATCCCTCTCTACGGCTTGCTATCAAGCTGATCAAAGTCTGCCAACCTCTTGATAATAACTCCACCGGTTTTCATGTCTGGCTATCAAGTCATTGACGGTGCAAGTCACGGAGATTTTTGGTGTCATACTTCCTGTTGGTGGGCGTTCTTTCGAGACAGCGGTGAAGTCCGTAGCGATGAGTACTGCACGGGACGTTGGCAATGGTAATCCTTGTGAAACCTCTCTGCGTCATGTTTCCAAGTGGTTGCCTTTCGTCTCAACGTTGTGCTCTGACCGCCAGGGCGACATTTAGCTATCTGCCACAGGTTACCTCATAAAATCTCCATTGCACTTGTCTCCCGATAGTTGGCCATACATGCGAGAATGAACCATGAGTTCTGCTTGCCTCTATCACCGAGGCTAAATGAAATGGAATGAATTGGAAGGGACATTCATGCACCACACGCAACCACAAGCTCATTTCTCTTCGCTAGTGAACAAGCTCTTGTGAGTGTAGTCAGAAACTTTATCATGTTGTACAGAAGTTTTACTGCAACAGAGGTTGATGTATAGTTAGAAAGTTTGATCATCGAAGTTTTATTCGTGAGTGTCGTCAGAAAGTGTATCATGGTTTGCAAAAGTATTACTGCAAAACAGGTTGATGTATAGTTAGAAAGTTTGATCATGACGTTTTATGAAACACAAATGTCATAAAATTTTAGCGTTGGTGTAGTCAAATAGTTTTTTCCACAACACACGTTTGTGAAAGTAAAGTTTGATCATTGAAGTTTCATGACTGACCGAACTCACCACAGCACTAGAAAGTTTTATCGAAAACGTTTTACTGCACAGTGTAGATTGTCTTGTAACCTACTTTCACAGTGTTAGAAAGTTTTATCGAAAAAGTTTTACTGCACAGTGTAGATTGTCTTGTAACTTACTTTCACAGTGTTAGAAAGTTTTATCGAAAACGTTTTACTGCACAGTGTAGATTGTCTTGTAACTTACTTTCAGTGTTAGAAAGTTTTATTGGAGACAGTTGCCAAATGTTCCCTTATTAGAAAATTCAAACTCCATGACTGTTAGATTGCTGAATACTTCATCAGGTTTACTAAAAGCAGTTTTCTACTGCAGTGAGACTGAGAGTTTAGAATGTTATATGAAAACAGTGTTCACCACAGCACTAGAAAGTTTTACTGCACTGTGTAGATTGTTTGACAGTGTTAAAAGGTCTTATAGTAAGTACCACAGTGTTGAATGTTTTATAAAAATAGGTTAAGTCTTGTCACAAACGTTGAGTGTGTGAGAGCTAGTTCCATGACATTGAATCGCGTGTGTCCTAAAGTCCTAAAGTCCATAATCCAATTGTAGGGTCATCTACGGTTGGATTTAGGGATTTAAGGATTTAGGGTTTATATCACATGCATTAACCGTTCGTGTAGAATACGTGAAGCACATGTTCGCCTGAAAGTCTAAACGCAAACGTTGAAATAAGTTTTGTAAGAAGTCTGTGACATGCTGTTGTGAAACTTAGTGAACGTTGAAAAAAGTTTTATGAAATGTTTCTGCAGTCACACTCGTTAGCGTACCAGCTTTACTAAATGTGTTGTTTGCCTTTATCAAGTTGAATGCGTGTGTAGACTGTTTTGTAAATAAAGACAGATGAATATGAATGATATATATGACTTTCTGACGTTCAAATGTAATTCGTAAACATGAAGCTCTAGACTCATGAGAGCTACATCACGAGTGATAAAAACTTTATGATGATAAAACTTTCATAGATTGCAGTGGCGTTTAAAGTGGATATAAAAACCTGTAGAAACGCATAAGTCTTAGATGCAGTTCAACGACTCGACCATTGAACTCACAAAATGAACAAGTCTGTGTAGAGGACCATAACACGCTCATCAGTAGGAAACAGCAAAGCATGTCATCTCATTGAATGATCAAGACTGAGTGACAAGTCTGTGTTAGTGGAATTATTTCATGAGTATGAAACAGCGAACATTACATTAGGACTGTCCATGAGTATAAAAGGCTAAAATCAAAGTTTGCTTTTCATGTGCATGACAAATGAATACGTGTCTCATTTCTAAACGAATCGTGCGTTGATAATAGAATCAACATTGAAACCTGCATCAAGTGATTTTCTGTGCGAATGCAGACGATGTGAGAATGACACACAGATTGAAACTTAACATTGCTTGCAATATTCAACACGCTGCCATTCAAAATGTTTATCATAAAACCTATCAGTGAAACAGATGTCATATAACCCTCATGAACACACAAAAGCTCACGAGCGCACTCTGTCGCCTGTTTGTCGCGCTGTCCCTCAGCAGATAGAGTAGAACACAAAGATGAATGACAGCGCAGCCGGTTGGTGACCGTCTGTCGCGCTGGCCCTCAGCAGATAGAGTAGAACACAAAGATGAATGATAACGCTCTCTCTGGAACCCGTCTATCGCATTAAACACATTGAATGTTCTATCGCATCTGTCCAACGAACAAGGATGCAGGAACTTATCGTCATCTCAGACCTCCCACCTAGCTGATTCCCACACAGCTCATTGCCATCGCACCGGAGAGATGATCGTGGGCGACGGAAAGGATTCTCACGTTGACAATTCGTTACTGTGCACTCCGCGCGCGCAAGAAACCATTTGCTGCTAAAGCATGGACACTGACGATTTGTTCAAGGCTTCAATGCCTTGCTAGCCAGTTACAAAAATGCTGGTGAAATATAGGGGAGACGTTCACACTCATTCATCAAATACAAGTCGATTGATGCAATTTCGTTCGATATAGCTTCCTTTGACATGAGCCGAACCCTTGAGCTCCGCTGTGGATGCAGAGTGAAGATGGGGAAAGTCTTTCTCCTGGCTGCTTTGCAGGCAGAGAAAGGCGAAGCAATTCGCTGCCCCGTCCACCTCATTCCACATGAGCTTGTGGAAAACCCTTTGTTTAGGGATATGGCGCTAGAGTATCTGGCGTTGCTGAGAACTCAGCGTCCGGAATACTTCGAGTAATCGAAGTATTTCATCGGTCCTTCCGAGGGCCCGGTCACCAATTCGTTGGAGGCCACCCTATTAACAAAGAAAAGTTACAGACTGTGCCACACACAAACACTCGATTTAAGGATCTCTATCTTACTTAGAAAATGAAGAAGCTCTTATTAAATTCATCTGATGAGAAAGCAACTTCATGACAAGTGTTAAATTTGTCCAACACACATCTTCAAATGTCTAACTGCCATGAAATTATCATGCTTAAAGTTTAAAGCCCCTATGATAAGTAGCAAGGATCTTTTACATGGTGTAAAATATAAGCGTGTGTAGAGAGGATTAGACGTGAAGTCATGAATTTTATTTCTTCACCACCCGTCAAATGGAAAGAGTAAGGGTGGTGGAAGAATCATCAGAGCAACATGTTGTATAGTAATGCAGGCAATGACAGTCACGATTGGATTTAGAGATTTAGCGTTTTATAAAACATACATCAATGATAACTGTTGTTGTAGAGTGTATACATGCATTTACTAACTTATCCATTGGGGAATGACATAGATAAATTGCTAAAGTCCATCATCTAAGGGGTAGGGTTACCTACCGTTGGATTTAGGGTTTTGGATAACACAAATTAACGATCTCTTTTAGTGTAGAATACGTGATACATATGTTCGTTTTTGAAATGACTTTGAAGGCAAGACTGAATTTCATGATGAAAAAACAGATTTCATATCGTTGATGAGAGATAGTTACATGCTCATTATGTTATACACTTTACATTTGATGCAGTCAGCTGAAAGGTGATTGATGCATGTTCAATAGAAGAGTTGTATGTATCTTAGTGATTGAAATAATAGGTGTGTAAAGAGTTGATTGGGAAAATATATAATAGTCAACGCATGAAAGTTTCTTGTTATCCAAGCTACGAATATATGAACATCATTCATCAGTCACTGTCGTATTTTAAAAGTCGTATGCTGACAGAGACATAAGTTTACTAAATTATACAGCAAAACTCCTAAATCGCTAAATCCATAGGATGGGTGTCCCTGTGTTGAGATTTAAGGATTTAGCGTTTTAAAAGTGTAAGTTACATAGATAAATCACTAAGTCCATAGCATAGTCAACCCTATGACAAGACTTAGCGTTTTATATGATCAATGTTAGCAATATCTGTTCGTGTAGAATGTGACTCAATGCGTTTAGTCAGATAATGTATCATTAATTTCATTCATTTGGTTATATGATGAAGAAAGTGTGAGATAGAAGTGAAAGCGATCTCATAAAGTTTAGAACACATAGTAGTAACATTGTAGGAATAAGTAAAGTGAAAAGTTATGTCGTATGAAATGAGTGATACAAGACTAGCTCACATTGAACTGAAATGTTAGTGTAACAAAAATGCTATGTGGGTTTCAATAACATAACATGTACATACTGTGTCGTTTTCTTGTCGTTTCAACAGAGTGAATTGACTTAGTAATAAAGTTACAATCATTTTTACTGCTTGTAAAGTTAGGAATAATATCAGAATCATTTCTGTGTTTGTAAGATAGGTGAAGTATAAAATAAAGTCGTGACCATGTCACTGTTTGTAAAGTTAGAAATAAAGTTATAACCATGTCACTGTAAAGTTAGAAATAATGTCAGAATCATTTCAGTGTTTGTAGGATAGGTAAAGTATAAAATAATGTTAGAATCCTTTCAGCATTTTAACGTTAGAAATAAAGTTGATGTGGGAGAACTGTATTCCAGTCATGTTTTAAGTGACAATGTGTGTGTGTGTGTGCGAGATTGAGTTCAACGTTATTGAGAGATATAACTTCGTGCGCTGCGTAAACGAACACTTTATAAGACGATGCGAGTCCAGTGAAAGCTTATACAATTGTATATACACATAAAATTGAAATGTCATGGGAATGCAGTATTGAACTTTACAAGCATCCTTCGAATGAACCATTTAATCAAGCCTCTTCGAAAGTGAGCATGATAATGATATAAGAAAACATTCAAATGGTGTGAAGCCCCTAAGTATCATTGTGAGCATCTATACGTTTGTCATTCCATGTATTTTATCACACGCTAGGAACTATTCATTCTTTTCATCTTTTTCATCTTCGGATACATTCAGTTCACTTGAGGGTCATACAAACTTGCCACTCAGGATAAAGAGACCGCTATCACAAAGCGTGAGCCGTGCATCATTCCCCTTCCGTCACAACGAAGCAGGAATGCCCATTTATGGTAATCTTGACTCCCTGCGTCAGTCAGGAAAATCAGCGGTTGACATTCCAAATATGGTGAGATGAAATCGTTTGAAGAAGACATGACCAAATTTGGACATCGGCATATTCTGTCTTTGTGAGAGAGAAGTATGTAAGGCGCTTCTCCCCACCAATTTCACTCCTGTTTCCTCCTTTCAACGGTGAGTCGTCTGACGTTTGCTATCAAACGTTCTAAGTTAGAGATTTAAAGTCCGATCTTACAGGCATCACTGATACACTTTCTAACATTAGGGTCTTAAGGTTAAGGTCTTCATTGTCTGTCCTATGCCATTTATTACAAACATGTTTCTGATAAAGAGTGCTTTCTTGTGAGAACTGTAGTAAATAGCTGACTTTTATCTTGCAGTTTCAACATGGTTTTATCAAAGTCTTTGCGCTACAGCGTCACAAGATGTTAATGTGATAAAGTATACAGAGGGACCGAATACAAAAAGCACTTGAGACAGGTGGAACACATTGGGGAGCATAAGAAGGTCTTTGAAATAAAGACATGTGTCCATCATGCTGTGGAAGCAGACTCTGACTTTGTCGAATTTAGGAAAAGACATGATCAGTGTCCCAGTGGGTCTATTTCTAACTGCCAGTTCAAAAAGTGGTTTGATGACTTGTATAGACGAAGGCAGGAGGAGAGGGCGGCTGTAAGACACATTGTCGACTTGGATGATGATGGGAACGATCTCTTCCTCAGCGATACAAGCAGCAGTGAGGAGGAAGGGGAAGTACAGGAGGTGAGAGCCGTTTTCATTAGTGGTAAACAGGAATCTGAACATGTATCTGAGCACGCATCTGAACATGTAGAGGAGCCACTGAACACTTCTACGCCAAAGAAAGGCGGTATACGCGAACAAACAAGAGCTCTAGATAGAGATGAGTTGAAGGCGAAGGCATCACAGCAAGCCCATTACATGCTGCTCAAAGATCGCTATGAGGCCGTGAATAGACAAAATAAAGAGATGGTGCAGGACATAGCCAAACTAGAAATTAAAGTGGGAACGGTGAAAGTCTTACAGGAGGAAGTATTACAGCTGCAGAAGAGAGAGGAAACATTAATGAAAGAGAGGCGGTAATGGAAAGAGAAGGTGATGGCTTATGAGGAGGTAGTATCCGAGTTGAATCATCAGAGGCAGGAGGTTGACAGACTTGGTGTGATAGAGGGGAACTGTCAAGGGATGAGAGAAGAAAATCATGACCTGAAGAGGAGACTTAGTCAGGCTGAAGACATCAACAAGGAAATGAAGAGAAGACACGTAGAGGTACACCTGCCTATCTACACAAACCAAGTATGTGACGTGCCTACTGTTACAGATGATTTAAACACCACGCAGGAGTGCTACGAGGGAGGTGGGGTCACCTGCATTCATATCAGTATGGAGGTAGACAGTCGACTGTGTGATTTTTCAGTGAGAAAAGTGAAGAGGGAAATTCCTAGTAAGTTACTCGAACGTCATTGCCTCTCAATCAGCTCTAATATCATTTTTCTTTCTTACAGAGGTCTTCGAGCAAAAGTAGAGAGGAGTCGGAGAACGCCGCAAACGGCCTTCATGAGGCTAGTGAATGTCCCGAACAGCCTTTATGAGGCTACCCATAATGAGGCCGGAAAGTGTTTTCACTTTCTGACGGTTCCAAGCCCGTTGAACTCAGAGGATGGGTTGAAAATTGATGAAAGGGATGAAAGGATGGCCACTCACACGCCAAACGTATACAGAAATCAAATTTCTATCTTCATTAGTTTGCAATCTCTCTTCACAGTGTGATGATTTTAAAACACTCATCTTCAGCGAGCTAAGAATGAATAATCAAAGTCTCCATTAAACTAGAGTTATGAAGTAACTCATACATGTTACTAGACATGAAAGCATCAAATGTTACTCGTGTACATTGAAATGAACAACTGAAGCATCTTAGGTTCTCATAACCGTCTCACACCTGAGTAACAGGAATTTGCAAGCTTGAGTCATGTACATGAATGCGATACAATTCACAACAGTCATTGCACAGTGATTAGAGTATTAGAATACATGGTAGGGATTGTGTTGAGACCACTGCAGTAACTTTGAAGGAATAATTAAAGTGAAAAGTTATGTCACATGAAATGAGTAATGCAAGATTAGCTCACATTGAAATGAATTGGTAGTGTAACAAACACGCTATGTGGGATTCAGCATATGTTTGAAGACAAGCGCCGTTAAAAGGTTTTGAGATGATGTGAATTTTATCACGTCATATTCATGGATGTAATAGAATAATGTCGTTGCAGGTTTTGAGTGTATAGGATAGAACACATGAAATGAATTGTTTGTAGTTGTTTGTAATGTTGGGAATAATGTCATTCACAAATCAAGTCAATAAATCTACTATACACTAACGGCTAATATTCACTTGTGCTATAAAAACCCTAAATCTCTAAATCTAAATGTAGCTAACCCTATCCCAATAGATGATGGACTTAAACAATTTATAGGTAAAATATAAATAAAGTGACAAGCATTTCAGTGTTTGTAAGATAGTTCAAGTATAAAATATAGTCATAAGCATTTCACTATTTTTAACGTTAGAAATAAAGTTGATGTTTGTAAAGTTTGAAATCATGTTAGAATCCGTTCAGTGTTTGTAAAGTTAGAGATAATAGGTTTAACAAGCACGTTAGAGAGTTGACTGTACTGAGATCTAAGGATGTGATGGTCACATTAGAATTCAAGTGATTGAATGTCATCTTAATGAAGATAGAAATATGTTTGTGGCTGCATGAGGTGCAAGTTTGGCTTCCCTTCATTCCATTTCATATCTCTTGCCGTGGTCGACGGATCATGTCCTCATTCAAGGTGAAGTATGAATAATACTTCATAAATTCCACAGTGATATCCTCACCGTAGATATCACTGTGGAATTCTTCTCCACGGTGCACGATGCGAAATGGCATAACACACGCTCTTGGCTTCTTGGACATGACTATGATAGTGAAATGCAAGAGACTCCGCTTTATATGAGAATGATACAGCTTTTTAAATGTCCGGTTCGCGCAATCATATTGCTCTAAACTTATGGTTGGAGGAAGAAAAGGGAAGACATATTTTCATTGACTGCTATCCTCAGCCACTCAACAAACTTAGATGCATTTATCGCATGAATCTCCCTTCCGGTGTGATAGCAATGAGCTGTGTGGGAATCAGCTAGGTGGGAGGTCTGAGATGACGATAAGTTCCTGCATCCTTGTTCGTTGGACAGATGCGATAGAACATGCAATGTGTTTAATGCGATAGACGGGTGCCAGAGAGAGCGTTATCATTCATCTTTGTGTTCTACTCTATCTGCTGAGGGCCAGCGCGACAGACGGTCACCAACCGGCTGCGCTGTCATTCATCTTTGTGTTCTACTCTATCTGCTGAGGGACAGCGCGACAAACAGGCGACAGAGTGCGCTCGTGAGCTTTTGTGTGTTCATGAGGGTTATATGACATCTGTTTCACTGATAGGTTTTATGATAAACATTTTGAATGGCAGCGTGTTGAATATTGCAAGCAATGTTAAGTTTCAATCTGTGTGTCATTCTCACATCGTCTGCATTTGCACAGAAAATCACTTGATGCAGGTTTCAATGTTGATTCTATTATCAACGCACGATTCGTTTAGAAATGAGACACGTATTCATTTGTCATGCACATGAAAAGCAAACTTTGATTCTAGCCTTTTATACTCATGGACAGTCCTAATGTAATGTTCGCTGTTTCATACTCATGAAATAATTCCACTAACACAGACTTGTCACTCAGTCTTGATCAGTCAATGAGATGACATGCTTTGCTGTTTCCTACTGATGAGCGTGTTATGGTCCTCTACACAGACTTGTTCATTTTGTGAGTTCAATGGTCGAGTCGTTGAACTGCATCTAAGACTTATGCGTTTCTACAGGTTTTTATATCCACTTTAAACGCCACTGCAATCTATGAAAGTTTTATCATCATAAAGTTTTTATCACTCGTGATGTAGCTCTCATGAGTCTAGAGCTTCATGTTTACGAATTACATTTGAACGTCAGAAAGTCATATATATCATTCATATTCATCTGTCTTTATTTACAAAACAGTCTACACACGCATTCAACTTGATAAAGGCAAACAACACATTTAGTAAAGCTGGTACGCTAACGAGTGTGACTGCAGAAACATTTCATAAAACTTTTTTCAACGTTCGCTAAGTTTCACAACAGCATGTCACAGACTTCTTACAAAACTTATTTCAACGTTTGCGTTTAGACTTTCAGGCGAACATGTGCTTCACGTATTCTACACGAACGGTTAATGCATGTGATATAAACCCTAAATCCTTAAATCCCTAAATCCAACCGTAGATGACCCTACAATTGGATTATGGACTTTAGGACTTTAGGACACACGCGATTCAATGTCATGGAACTAGCTCTCACACACTCAACGTTTGTGACAAGACTTTACCTATTTTTATAAAACATTCAACACTGTAGTACTTACTATAAGACCTTTTAACACTGTCAAACAGTCTACGCAGTGCAGTAAAACTTTCTAGTGCTGTGGTGAACACTGTTTTCATATAACATTCTAAACTCTCAGTCTCACTGCAGTAGAAAACTGCTTTTAGTAAACCTGATGAAGTATTCAGCAATCTAACAGTCATGGAGTTTGAATTTTCTAATAAGGGAACATTTGGCAACTGTCTCCAATAAAACTTTCTAACACTGTGAAAGTAAGTTACAAGACAATCTACACTGTGCAGTAAAACGTTTTCGATAAAACTTTCTAACACTGTGAAAGTAGGTTACAAGACAATCTACACTGTGCAGTAAAACGTTTTCGATAAAACTTTCTAGTGCTGTGGTGAGTTCGGTCAGTCATGAAACTTCAATGATCAAACTTTACTTTCACAAACGTGTGTTGTGGAAAAAACTATTTGACTACACCAACGCTAAAATTTTATGACATTTGTGTTTCATAAAACGTCATGATCAAACTTTCTAACTATACATCAACCTGTTTTGCAGTAATACTTTTGCAAACCATGATACACTTTCTGACGACACTCACGAATAAAACTTCGATGATCAAACTTTCTAACTATACATCAACCTCTGTTGCAGTAAAACTTCTGTACAACATGATAAAGTTTCTGACTACACTCACAAGAGCTTGTTCACTAGCGAAGAGAGAAATGAGCTTGTGGTTGCGTGTGGCGCATGAATGTCCCTTCCAATTCATTCCATTTCATTTAGCCTCGGTGATAGAGGCAAGCAGAACTCATGGTTCATTCTCGCATGTATGGCCAACTATCGGGAGACAAGTGCAATGGAGATTTTATGAGGTAACCTGTGGCAGATAGCTAAATGTCGCCCTGGCGGTCAGAGCACAACGTTGAGACGAAAGGCAACCACTTGGAAACATGACGCAGAGAGGTTTCACAAGGATTACCATTGCCAACGTCCCGTGCAGTACTCATCGCTACGGACTTCACCGCTGTCTCGAAAGAACGCCCACCAACAGGAAGTATGACACCAAAAATCTCCGTGACTTGCACCGTCAATGACTTGATAGCCAGACATGAAAACCGGTGGAGTTATTATCAAGAGGTTGGCAGACTTTGATCAGCTTGATAGCAAGCCGTAGAGAGGGATAGCAAGCCGTGATTCACAAGCGTTTTGCAATGGAGATGTTTAGATGCCACCCATGACAAGATAGCTAAGACTCAACCGATTGGCGTTCAAAGTGCTACGTTGAGAACTGTGTCAAATGCCCAACATGAGTTGCCCCAGCGGTTTCGGTCTAAAATATGACACACTCCCTTGCCACACTTATCACTACGGCATCATCCGCCGTCCCGAAGGAACACCCTGTCAGTGGAATATTACAGCAAAACTCTCCGTGACTTGCTCGCTTTCAGTGAAAAGCCGCTTGTATCATGTAAAGACATGAGAAGACTGGCTCGTACACACTTAACCATGCCTTCATTGACTTCAGCAGGGTCGAAACCTCCAGAAAACCTCCAAAAATAGAGAATATAAATTTTTCAACTTTTTAGCACTACTTATGAAATTTTATAAGTAGTCTTTCACTATAGGTCTGATCAATAGCGATCGAACCTTTTTTGAATCAAGTCAAACGGACTTGTAGAAGCAAAGTTACAAGCCTTTAAAGTTTTGGAGTCTAAACCTCTGTCGTTTTTTCAAAAGTTCCAAAATCTTGGAAAATGCGCAAAATTTGATTTTAAACATGCTCTCATTTGGAAACGAAACCTTCCACAGATCTGAAAAGATAGAATCCTAGAGAACAAAGTGTGGTCTTGCCCCTAAAAGAAACCCGAGCTCTTCATTCACTTCCATTCCTCCGCTATTCATCGCCAAAGGTGGCTACAATTTAACATTTTCACGAAAAAATCCCGTGTGGAGACCCAGTGTGAAGAAAATTTTCAACTTTTTCTCTCCGATTCACTTGAAACTCACCCTCTAGATGCAGAATGGCACGCTAATTCCAAATCTGGTCTCTGTTTTCCCGTCCGAGGCGTCGTTCACCCGCTAGAGCCATTTTCATAAAAATTCTAACTCTGTCGTTTTTTCGCCAATTTCCAAAATATTCAATGGCGTTTCACATCTAAACGAAGGCAGATATGAACAAGCGTTTCTTCCACTGAATTTTTCTCACTCTTAACTTTCAAACGAGCTATTGCACGACTTTCTACGATCTCTAGAACCAAAGTTGGAAGTCTCGTTCTAGAGGGGGGGGGATGGTCAGAACGTTTTCTCTCCGATTGAGCTGGAAACAAGTTCCTAGACCCAAAATTTGCCAAAAATTCCGAATTTGCACTCCGTTTTCCCATCCGAGACCTCCTTCATGTCGAAAAATGGACTTTCTCATCCCAAAACATCCAAAACCTGCCTTTTCTAACTCTGGCGTTTTCCTGCCATTTTCCTCTCTAAACCCAGGAAAATAGGACCAAACTGAGCTTTCCACTGCATTTTTCACCGCCCCAACTTTTGACGACAACACGATGGGTCTCGGAGCTCAATTCTAACATTTTGAAATTTTTTTTTCACGAAAAAATCCTAAGTGTCGTGGCCCAAGGTGACGAAAATTTTCAAAAATTTTCGAAAAAATGTTTTGTGCGAATTTCAACCTGAACCCTTGATAGAAGTTTGTTTCACATGATTCTGAACAACTTTGGTCTTTTCGACCAACTTGGTCGGTTGAGTCGTCGGGGGGCGGCGATTTTTCATGAAAATGTCAAACACTCCATTTTCGATGAGAAACACGATGGAATGACCAACTTGGTCGGTTGAGTCGTCGTCGGGGGGGGGACAGTTTCTTCCTCTCGGACCCATCCTTCCATCACATCCTTGCCTTTTCCTCTTCTGCCTTCCAGAAGGGCGGGGGGGCTGAGTCAGCATGATGACTCATCGTATCTCACACGCGAGGTCATCACCTAAGGTCACGCGAGGTCATCACCTAGGGTCACGCGAGGTCATCACCTAAGATCACGCGAGGTCACGGGGCTGAGTTAGCATGATAATTCATCGCTTCTCATTTTGCGCTTCCGTCTGGGATGGGATTACTACTCTTGGCGTAAATTTTACATGTCGGGGCAGGTTCCCAGTTTTCTGACAGATCTACCCAGGATCCGTTTCAGAGACCAAACAAATCCAGAGTGAATTAAAAGGTTGTGATGTACATTTTCGTGGTGATTGGTGAACATTTCTTCGCGTTTTAAGTGATCGCAGTGCTCCGACTATCAACGCTTTTTTATGCGGGGTGATGTGACGAAAATGCAGACTTCTCTCTCTTTCCTGATCAGGACTCGGCAGAGGTGATACTTGACGTAAATTAACTTGTCGAGGCAGCGGCGACCAATGGAGTCGCTTGCGTGAGCCATTGATCGGCGCAGACTCTCCTTCCCTTCGCTGACGGGGGGGGGCGAGGCGATGCCCGGTGGCGGGGAGCCGGCGAGTGGCTGGGCGCCGGTCATGCGCTCCGGGTGGATGATCGATCCCACACATTTGGAGAGACATCAAAACTCCCTGCTGACGGACCAAACTCTCTCTCTCACTCTCCCGCCTACAGTACGCACGATCTCTTGTTGGGAATCAACGACGCTGCTGCGACCCTTTGGCTCACGACCGCTGTCATTGCCAAGTTGACGACTGTACGTACACTCACATTCTCTGCGAACGCCAAATCGGCTCTCTTAAGGGCCACCACCTGCCTTGCACCTAATAAATACATTCACTCACAGGGATTTGGCCTTTTTTTCTGTTCGTACCTTGGGGAGGTCGTAGCACACGCGTCAACAGTTGACAGTACTAAGAGACTGGCAATGTAGAAACTGTCTTTTGCCGTCTGACGATCTCAGTGAATCAACTCAAATTGTGAACCAGCAATCTGCCGATGCATTTGCTAATTCTGAGGTCTCAGGTGAGGAAGTGACTAATTTCTTAAAATTTCTGGTAAGGCTAAGTAGCCAATATCCAGTTCTCAAGCGGATTCCGAAAAGTGCCCGTCCAGCTGTAGCTGTAGCGTTTTATATGATCCATGTTAGCAATATCTGTTCGTGTAGAATGTGACTCAATGCTTTTAGTCAGATAATGTATCATCAATTTCATTCACTTGGTTATATGATGAAGAAACTGTGAGATAGAAGTGAAAGCGATCTCATAAAGTTTAGAACACATAGTAGTAACATTGTAGGAATAAGTAAAGTGAAAAGTTATGTCGTGTGAAATGAATGATACAAGACTAGCTCACATTGAACTGAATTGTTAGTGTAACAAAAATGCTATGTGGGTTTCAATAACATAACATGTACATACTGTGTCGTTTTCTTGTCGTTTCAACAGAGTGAATTGACTTAGTAATAAAGTTACAATCATTTTTACTGCTTGTAAAGTTAGGAATAATATCAGAATCATTTCTGTGTTTGTAAGATAGGTGAAGTATAAAATAAAGTCGTGACCATGTCACTGTTTGTAAAGTTAGAAATAAAGTTATAACCATGTCACTGTAAAGTTAGAAATAATGTCAGAATCATTTCAGTGTTTGTAGGATAGGTAAAGTATAAAATAATGTTAGAATCCTTTCAGCATTTGTAACGTTAGAAATAAAGTTGATGTGGGAGAACTGTATTCCAGTCATGTTTTAAGTGACAATGTGTGTGTGTGTGCGAGATTGAGTTCAACGTTATTGAGAGATATAACTTCGTGCGCTGCGTAAACGAACACTTTATAAGACGATGCGAGTCCAGTGAAAGCTTATACAATTGTATATACACATAAAATTGAAATGTCATGGGAATGCAGTATTGAACTTTACAAGCATCCTTCGAATGAACCATTTAATCAAGCCTCTTCGAAAGTGAGCATGATAATGATATAAGAAAACATTCAAATGGTGTGAAGCCCCTAAGTATCATTGTGAGCATCTATACGTTTGTCATTCCATGTATTTTATCACACGCTAGGAACTATTCATTCTTTTCATCTTTTTCATCTTCGGATACATTCAGTTCACTTGAGGGTCATACAAACTTGCCACTCAGGATAAAGAGACCGCTATCACAAAGCGTGAGCCGTGCATCATTCCCCTTCCGTCACAACGAAGCAGGAATGCCCATTTATGGTAATCTTGACTCCCTGCGTCAGTCAGGAAAATCAGCGGTTGACATTCCAAATATGGTGAGATGAAATCGTTTGAAGAAGACATGACCAAATTTGGACATCGGCATATTCTGTCTTTGTGAGAGAGAAGTATGTAAGGCGCTTCTCCCCACCAATTTCACTCCTGTTTCCTCCTTTCAACGGTGAGTCGTCTGACGTTTGCTATCAAACGTTCTAAGTTAGAGATTTAAAGTCCGATCTTACAGGCATCACTGATACACTTTCTAACATTAGGGTCTTAAGGTTAAGGTCTTCATTGTCTGTCCTATGCCATTTATTAAAAACATGTTTCTGATAAAGAGTGCTTTCTTGTGAGAACTGTAGTAAATAGCTGACTTTTATCTTGCAGTTTCAACATGGTTTTATCAAAGTCTTTGCGCTACAGCGTCACAAGATGTTAATGTGATAAAGTATACAGAGGGACCGAATACAAAAAGCACTTGAGACAGGTGGAACACATTGGGGAGCATAAGAAGGTCTTTGAAATAAAGACATGTGTCCATCATGCTGTGGAAGCAGACTCTGACTTTGTCGAATTTAGGAAAAGACATGATCAGTGTCCCAGTGGGTCTATTTCTAACTGCCAGTTCAAAAAGTGGTTTGATGACTTGTATAGACGAAGGCAGGAGGAGAGGGCGGCTGTAAGACACATTGTCGACTTGGATGATGATGGGAACGATCTCTTCCTCAGCGATACAAGCAGCAGTGAGGAGGAAGGGGAAGTACAGGAGGTGAGAGCCGTTTTCATTAGTGGTAAACAGGAATCTGAACATGTATCTGAGCACGCATCTGAACATGTAGAGGAGCCACTGAACACTTCTACGCCAAAGAAAGGCGGTATACGCGAACAAACAAGAGCTCTAGATAGAGATGAGTTGAAGGCGAAGGCATCACAGCAAGCCCATTACATGCTGCTCAAAGATCGCTATGAGGCCGTGAATAGACAAAATAAAGAGATGGTGCAGGACATAGCCAAACTAGAAATTAAAGTGGGAACGGTGAAAGTCTTACAGGAGGAAGTATTACAGCTGCAGAAGAGAGAGGAAACATTAATGAAAGAGAGGCGGTAATGGAAAGAGAAGGAGATGGCTTATGAGGAGGTAGTATCCGAGTTGAATCATCAGAGGCAGGAGGTTGACAGACTTGGTGTGATAGAGGGGAACTGTCAAGGGATGAGAGAAGAAAATCATGACCTGAAGAGGAGACTTAGTCAGGCTGAAGACATCAACAAGGAAATGAAGAGAAGACACGTAGAGGTACACCTGCCTATCTACACAAACCAAGTATGTGACGTGCCTACTGTTACAGATGATTTAAACACCACGCAGGAGTGCTACGAGGGAGGTGGGGTCACCTGCATTCATATCAGTATGGAGGTAGACAGTCGACTGTGTGATTTTTCAGTGAGAAAAGTGAAGAGGGAAATTCCTAGTAAGTTACTCGAACGTCATTGCCTCTCAATCAGCTCTAATATCATTTTTCTTTCTTACAGAGGTCTTCGAGCAAAAGTAGAGAGGAGTCGGAGAACGCCGCAAACGGCCTTCATGAGGCTAGTGAATGTCCCGAACAGCCTTTATGAGGCTACCCATAATGAGGCCGGAAAGTGTTTTCACTTTCTGACGGTTCCAAGCCCGTTGAACTCAGAGGATGGGTTGAAAATTGATGAAAGGGATGAAAGGATGGCCACTCACACGCCAAACGTATACAGAAATCAAATTTCTATCTTCATTAGTTTGCAATCTCTCTTCACAGTGTGATGATTTTAAAACACTCATCTTCAGCGAGCTAAGAATGAATAATCAAAGTCTCCATTAAACTAGAGTTATGAAGTAACTCATACATGTTACTAGACATGAAAGCATCAAATGTTACTCGTGTACATTGAAATGAACAACTGAAGCATCTTAGGTTCTCATAACCGTCTCACACCTGAGTAACAGGAATTTGCAAGCTTGAGTCATGTACATGAATGCGATACAATTCACAACAGTCATTGCACAGTGATTAGAGTATTAGAATACATGGTAGGGATTGTGTTGAGACCACTGCAGTAACTTTGAAGGAATAATTAAAGTGAAAAGTTATGTCACATGAAATGAGTAATGCAAGATTAGCTCACATTGAAATGAATTGGTAGTGTAACAAACACGCTATGTGGGATTCAGCATATGTTTGAAGACAAGCGCCGTTAAAAGGTTTTGAGATGATGTGAATTTTATCACGTCATATTCATGGATGTAATAGAATAATGTCGTTGCAGGTTTTGAGTGTATAGGATAGAACACATGAAATGAATTGTAAGTGTAACAAAAAAGCTGTGTGGGTTTCAATAACATACCATGTACATGCTGTGTCGTTTTCTTGTCGTTTCAACAGAGTGGATTGACTAAGGAAATAAAGTTACAACCATTTTTACTGTTTGTAAAGTTAGGAATAATATCAGAAATATTTCAGTGTTTGTATGATAGGTGAAGTATAAAATAAAGTCAAGACCATTTCACTGTTTGTAAAGTTAGAAATAATGTCATAGACATTTCAATGTTTGTAAGATAGGTGAAGAATAAAGTTTGAATCATCTCACTGTTTTTAACGTTAGAAATAAAGTAGTTGTTTGTAATGTTAGGAATAATGTCATTCACAAATGGTTAAGTCAATAAATCTACTATACACTAACGGCTAATATTCACTTGTGCTATGAAAAACCCTAAATCTCTAAATCCAACCGTAGCTAACCCTATCCCAATAGATGATGGACTTAAACAATTTATAGGTAAAGTATAAATAAAGTGACAAGCATTTCAGTGTTTGTAAGATAGTTCAAGTATAAAATATAGTCATAAGCATTTCACTATTTTTAACGTTAGAAATAAAGTTGATGTTTGTAAAGTTTGAAATCATGTTAAAATCCTTTCAGTGTTTGTTAAGTTAGAGATAATAGGTTTAACAAGCACGTTAGAGAGTTGACTGTACTGAGATCTAAGGATGTGATGGTCACATTAGAATTCAAGTGATTGAATGTCATCTTAATGAAGATAGAAATATGTTTGTGGCTGCATGAGGTGCAAGTTTGGCTTCCCTTCATTCCATTTCATAATTTATCCTTCCCCTCTGGATTCCATATCCGAAGATATGTGGCGGGCTGGGGACCGCTTTAGCTGCATTAGAAGGAAGTTCTTATAAGAACTCATGATGCATTTACGAGGAAATATGGTGGAACAGTGTGCTGTATGTATGCATGATGATTTTGTGAACTAAAGAACGCCCATCACTCGCTCCGTCACTGAAAGAAAACATGAACGAGTTGAGATGACAGCCATTCGTATGCATGTGTAAAACTCTTACTTCATCATCTGATATCACAATAACATCTTCACTCGCTTCCACTTCCTCACTTTCCGAGTCCTCACTCCACATCATCTCCTCACTCGCCACCGTCTCAGCCTTACTTTCCGCCGTCTCCATCTGTTGCCGTGGTCGACGGCTCATGTCCTCATTCAAGGTGAAGTATGAATAATACTTCATAAATTCCACAGTGATATCCTCACCGTAGATATCACTGTGGAATTCTTCTCCACGGTGCACGATGCGAAATGGCATAACACACGCTCTTGGCTTCTTGGACATGACTATGATAGTGAAATGCAAGAGACTCCGCTTTATATGAGAATGATACAGCTTGTTAAATGTCCGGTTCGCGCAATCATATTGCTCTAAACTTATGGTTGGAGGAAGAAAAGGGAAGACATATTTTCATTGACTGCTATCCTCAGCCACTCAACAAACTTAGATGCATTTATCGCATGAATATCTCTTCCGGTGTGATAGCAATGAGCTGTGTGGGAATCAGCTAGGTGGGAGGTCTGAGATGACGATAAGTTCCTGCATCCTCGTTCGTTGGACAGATGCGATAGAACATGCAATGTGTTTAATGCGACGGACGGTCACCAACCGGCTGCGCTGTCATTCATCTTTGTGTTCTACTCTATCTGCTGAGGGACAGCGCGACAAACAGGCGACAGAGTGCGCTCATGAGCTTTTGTGTGTTCATGAGGGTTATATGACATCTGTTTCACTGATAGGTTTTATGATAAACATTTTGAATGGCAGCGTGTTGAATATTGCAAGCAATGTTAAGTTTCAATCTGTGTGTCATTTTCACATCGTCTGCATTCGCACAGAAAATCACTTGATGCAGGTTTCAATGTTGATTCTATTATCAACGCACGATTCGTTTAGAAATGAGACACGTATTCATTTGTCATGCACATGAAAAGCAAACTTTGATTCTAGCCTTTTATACTCATGAACAGTCCTAATGTAATGTTCGCTGTTTCATACTCATGAAATAATTCCACTAACACAGACTTGTCACTCAGTCTTGATCAGTCAATGAGATGACATGCTTTGCTGTTTCCTACTGATGAGCGTGTTATGGTCCTCTACACAGACTTGTTCATTTTGTGAGTTCAATGGTCGAGTCGTTGAACTGCATCTAAGACTTATGCGTTTCTACAGGTTTTTATATCCACTTTAAACGCCACTGCAATCTATGAAAGTTTTATCATCATAAAGTTTTTATCACTCGTGGTGTAGCTTTCATGAGTCTAGAGCTTCATGTTTACGAATTACATTTGAACGTCAGAAAGTCATATATATCATTCATATTCATCTGTCTTTATTTACAAAACAGTCTACACACGCATTCAACTTGATAAAGGCAAACAACACATTTAGCAAAGCTGGTACGCTAACGAGTGTGACTGCAGAAACATTTCATAAAACTTTTTTCAACGTTCGCTAAGTTTCACAACAGCATGTCACAGACTTCTTACAAAACTTATTTCAACGTTTGCGTTTAGACTTTCAGGCGAACATGTGCTTCACGTATTCTACACGAACGGTTAATGCATGTGATATAAACTCTAAATCCTTAAATCCCTAAATTCAACCGTAGATGACCCTACAATTGGATTATGGACTTTAGGACTTTAGGACACACGCGATTCAATGTCATGGAACTAGCTCTCACACACTCAACGTTTGTGACAAGACTTAACCTATTTTTATAAAACATTCAACACTGTGGTACTTACTATAAGACCTTTTAACACTGTCAAACAATCTACACAGTGCAGTAAAACTTTCTAGTGCTGTGGTGAACACTGTTTTCATATAACATTCTAAACTCTCAGTCTCACTGCAGTAGAAAACTGCTTTTAGTAAACCTGATGAAGTATTCAGCAATCTAACAGTCATGGAGTTTAAATTTTCTAATAAGGGAACATTTGGCAACTATCTCCAATAAAACTTTCTAACACTGTGAAAGTAAGTTACAAGACAATCTACACTGTGCAGTAAAACGTTTTCGATAAAACTTTCTAGTGCTGTGGTGAGTTCGGTCAGTCATGAAACTTCAATGATCAAACTTTACTTTCACAAACGTGTGTTGTGGAAAAAACTATTTGACTACACCAACGCTAAAATTTTATGACATTTGTGTTTCATAAAACGTCATGATCAAACTTTCTAACTATACATCAACCTGTTTTGCAGTAATACTTTTGCAAACCATGATACACTTTCTGACGACACTCACGAATAAAACTTCGATGATCAAACTTTCTAACTATACATCAACCTCTGTTGCAGTAAAACTTCTGTACAACATGATAAAGTTTCTGACTACACTCACAAGAGCTTGTTCACTAGCGAAGAGAGAAATGAGCTTGTGGTTGCGTGTGGCGCATGAATGTCCCTTCCAATTCATTCCATTTCATTTAGCCTCGGTGATAGAGGCAAGCAGAACTCATGGTTCATTCTCGCATGTATGGCCAACTATCGGGAGACAAGTGCAATGGAGATTTTATGAGGTAACCTGTGGCAGATAGCTAAATGTCGCCCTGGCGGTCAGAGCACAACGTTGAGACGAAAGGCAACCACTTGGAAACATGACGCAGAGAGGTTTCACAAGGATTACCATTGCCAACGTCCCGTGCAGTACTCATCGCTACGGACTTCACCGCTGTCTCGAAAGAACGCCCACCAACAGGAAGTATGACACCAAAAATCTCCGTGACTTGCACCGTCAATGACTTGATAGCCAGACATGAAAACCGGTGGAGTTATTATCAAGAGGTTGGCAGACTTTGATCAGCTTGATAGCAAGCCGTAGAGAGGGATGGCAAGCCGTGATTCACAAGCGTTTTGCAATGGAGATGTTTAGATGCCACCCATGACAAGATAGCTAAGACTCAACCGATTGGCGTTCAAAGTGCTACGTTGAGAACTGTGTCAAATGCCCAACATGAGTTGCCCCAGCGGTTTCGGTCTAAAATATGACACACTCCCTTGCCACACTTATCACTACGGCATCATCCGCCGTCCCGAAGGAACACCCTGTCAGTGGAATATTACAGCAAAACTCTCCGTGACTTGCTCGCTTTCAGTGAAAAGCCGCTTGTATCATGTAAAGACATGAGAAGACTGGCTCGTACACACTTAACCATGCCTTCATTGACTTCAGCAGGGTCGAAACCTCCAGAAAACCTCCAAAAATAGAGAATATAAATTTTTCAACTTTTTAGCACTACTTATGAAATTTTATAAGTAGTCTTTCACTATAGGTCTGATCAATAGCGATCGAACCTTTTTTGAATCAAGTCAAACGGACTTGTAGAAGCAAAGTTACAAGCCTTTAAAGTTTTGGAGTCTAAACCTCTGTCGTTTTTTCAAAAGTTCCAAAATCTTGGAAAATGCGCAAAATTTGATTTTAAACATGCTCTCATTTGGAAACGAAACCTTCCACAGATCTGAAAAGATAGAATCCTAGAGAACAAAGTGTGGTCTTGCCCCTAAAAGAAACCCGAGCTCTTCATTCACTTCCATTCCTCCGCTATTCATCGCCAAAGGTGGCTACAATTTAACATTTTCACGAAAAAATCCCGTGTGGAGACCCAGTGTGAAGAAAATTTTCAACTTTTTCTCTCCGATTCACTTGAAACTCACCCTCTAGATGCAGAATGGCACGCTAATTCCATATCTGGTCTCTGTTTTCCCGTCCGAGGCGTCGTTCACCCGCTAGAGCCATTTTCATAAAAATTCTAACTCTGTCGTTTTTTCGCCAATTTCCAAAATATTCAATGGCGTTTCACATCTAAACGAAGGCAGATATGAACAAGCGTTTCTTCCACTGAATTTTTCTCACTCTTAACTTTCAAACGAGCTATTGCACGACTTTCTACGATCTCTAGAACCAAAGTTGGAAGTCTCGTTCTAGAGGGGGGGAGGTCAGAACTTTTTCTCTCCGATTGAGCTGGAAACAAGTTCCTAGACCCAAAATTTGCCAAAAATTCCGAATTTGCACTCCGTTTTCCCATCCGAGACCTCTTTCATGTCGAAAAATGGACTTTCTCATCCCAAAACATCCAAAACCTGCCTTTTCTAACTCTGGCGTTTTCCTGCCATTTTCCTCTCTAAACCCAGGAAAATAGGACCAAACTGAGCTTTCCACTGCATTTTTCACCGCCCCAACTTTTGACGACAAACACGATGGGTCTCGCAGCTCAATTCTAACATTTTGAAATTTTTTTTCACGAAAAAATCCTAAGTGTTGAGGCCCAAAGTGACGAAAATTTTCAAAAATTTTCGAAAAAATGTTTTGTGCGAATTTCAACCTGAAACCTTGATAGAAGTTTGTTTCACATGATTCTGAACAACTTTGGTCTTTTCGACCAACTTGGTCGGTTGAGTCGTCGGGGGGCGGCGATTTTTCATGAAAATGTCAAACACTCCATTTTCGATGAGGAACACGATGGAATGACCAACTTGGTCGGTTGAGTCGTCGTCGGGGGGGGGACAGTTTCTTCCTCTCGGACCCATCCTTCCATCACATCCCTGGCTTTCCCCCTTCTGCCTTCCAGAAGGGCGGGGGGGCTGAGGCAGCATGATGACTCATCGTTGCTCACACGCGAGGTCATTACCTAAGGTCACGCGAGGTCATCACCTAGGGTTACGCGAGGTCACGGGGCTGAGTCAGCATGATGACTCATCGCTTCTCATTTTGCGCTTCCGTCTGGGATGGGATTACTACTCTTGGCGTAAATTAGCTTGTCGGGGCAGGTTCCCAGTTTTCTGACAGATCTACCCAGGATCCGTTTCAGAGACCAAACAAATCCATAGTGAATTAAAAGGTTGTGATGTACATTTTCGTGGTGATTGGTGAACATTTCTTCGCGTTTTAAGTGATCGCAGTGCTCCGACTATCAACGCTCTTTTATGCGGGGTGATGTGACGAAAATGCAGACTTCTCTCTCTTTCCTTATCAGGACTCGGCAGAGGTGATACTTGACGTAAATTAACTTGTCGAGGCAGCGACGACCAATGGAGTCGCTTGCGTGAGCCATTGATCGGCGCAGACTCTCCTTCCCTTCGCTGACGGGGGGGGGGGCGAGGCGATGCCCGGTGGCGGGGAGCCGGCGAGTGGCTGGGCGCCGGTCATGCGCTCCGGGTGGATGATCGATCCCACACATTTGGAGAGACATCAAAACTCCCTGCTGACGGACCAAACTCTCTCTCTCACTCTCCCGCCTACAGTACGCACGATCTCTTGTTGGGAATCAACGACGCTGCTGCGACCCTTTGGCTCACGACCGCTGTCATTGCCAAGTTGACGACTGTACGTACACTCACATTCTCTGCGAACGCCAAATCGGCTCTCTTAAGGGCCACCACCTGCCTTGCACCTAATAAATACATTCACTCACAGGGATTTGGCCTTTTTTTCTGTTCGTACCTTGGGGAGGTCGTAGCACACGCGTCAACAGTTGACAGTACTAAGAGACTGGCAATGTAGAAACTGTCTTTTGCCGTCTGGCGATCTCAGTGAATCAACTCAAATTGTGAACCAGCAATCTGCCGATGCATTTGCTAATTCTGAGGTCTCAGGTGAGGAAGTGAATAATTTCTTAAAATTTCTGGTAAGGCTAAGTAGCCAATATCCAGTTCTCAAGCGGATTCCGAAAAGTGCCCGTCCAGCTGTAGCTTCAGCTCTGGCAGAAACAATAAATGACGCTTTATCTTCGACATCTGATTCTGACTGGAAGCGACTTGGAATGCATGTTTTCTTACATGGTTTTGAAGCGTCCGCCGCGCATTAAATGCGGACACCAGGCATCTCTTGCTGCTAGCATTAAGCAGCAAGCTGAAGACTTTTTATCAGGAGTGTCACCACTGCCCGACCTTACTTCAACGAATGATGGTTGCAGAAAATTTGTCAAACAAGTGAGTTCTGGATAGGATTTTGCAATCGAAGCTGACCGCCCATGACATGCGTGCCGCTATTCTCGCCCTATGTTCTACTGATGTACCAGACTTCTCAGAGGAAACAGAAGTAGAATTGAGAATAAAACATCCGCTAGCTTTTCAAGATGAGTCCTTTCAGAATCTTGATGATACAACCGGAGACTTGCGTGCGACGATCCATGATGTTCGAAAATCCATCAAGTCCTTTGCGGGTGCTTCAGGAAGCGGATTAGATGGCCTTTTGCCTCTCCATCTCAAAGACTTAACAGCAGACAGTGTTGGTGATGCCGCAAATTGATTGCTTACTGTTCTTCTCGCAATGAGCACCATGATTATCTCTGGTTCGCTTACAAATTTCGGCCGTGAGCTAATTTATTCAAGTCGCCTAATTGCCTTAAAGAAGCGGTGTAGTGGAATTCGATCTATCGCAGTCGGATCCGTTTTGAGACGAATGGCATGTAAAATTGCCGTTAATACGTCAACACGTTGTTTGGCAAATGAATTGGAACCCGTGCAAGTAGGCGTCGGTGTTAAGTCAGGATGCGAATCAGCTGCTCATGCATTCCGTTTTCTATTATCCACTGAACTTCCACAAGGTTTGATAGCTGTAAAATTGGACGTCAAAAATGCATTTAACTCGATCCGACGAGACAAGATGATTGAAGCTGTTGCAAACCGTGCCCCTGAGCTCCTTCCAATGGTAAATCAATGCTATCGATCCCCTTCATCATTATTTTTCCAAGAAAAGATTATCAAATCTGAGAGAGGTGTTCATCAAGGTGATGTAGCCGGACCACTTATCTTCTCTCTCACCGTTGATCCCATTGCGAGAGCCATGAAATCTCCATTCAATCTATGGTACTTGGATGATGCCACAATTGCCGGACCACTGGAGACAGTTGTCACCGATATACAAAAGCTTATTGGCGACTTTCAGGAGATCGGTCTCGAAATTAATTCATCAAAGTGTGAAATGATTAACATTGGACTTTGTGAGAGTGCTTTCCAAGATGCAGAAATTCGTATACGGAATCTACTACCGTCTATTACATGTCCCGGAGAGAACCTTTCTTTCCTTGGATCTCCAATGACAGTTCATGCTACCAGTAGAGCTTTGATTGAGAAGGAGGCGATAATAACATTGGCTTGTCACCGACTGGAAGAAGTCAACAGTCATGTCGCATTTTTTCTCCTCAGCCGCAGTCTATTAATTCCAAGACTGACTTACCTTCTGCGATCAGCTCCTTGCTTTGATGAAAAAAAGCACAAAAGCGCCTAGATGCAGTGATCAAATCCGGATTAGAAAAAATGATGAACATAAATTTCGAACAGCGCTCGTTGGTACAAGCGAAGGAACCAATAAGTTCTGGTGTCCTTGGAATTCGACAACCATCTGATATTGCTCTCCCAGCCTATTTGTCCTCGTCATTTTCATCACGTCAACTTGTCATGAAAATCCTCACAGGCATTCACGGATCCTCTCATGTCAATCGACTCAACAATGTTCTTGATCGGTGGACGGATAAGTATGGTGAGAATAATATTCCACATGAAAATGTCAGGAGTCAACAGAGTGTTTGGGACAAAGCTCAATGTGACAATCAAATTCAGGAATGGCTTGCCAACGCTAACAACCTGGAACGAGCAAGGCTTCTTTGAGCACAATCGGCTTACAGCGGCTCTTGGCTACATGCTGTCCCAATCGCCAGCACCGGAACAATGCTGGATAATCAATCCTATCGGTTTGCTGTTGCAATGTGTGTCGGCAGTAGAGTTTGTGAAGAATTTACCTGTGTGTGCAATGGCACGATCGATAATAGTCCAGCCGCCAGAGCGTAGTTCTGCAGGGAATGCGGCCGAAATACAGACAAGTCTATACCGATAATAGTGTTTCTCAGCAACCCAAAAGTGCGCGTCTGCCGAATTCTATCGAGTTCCCATGGTCACCACAGTCCCCGAAACATCACTCAAAAGCACAGACAGTACAGAAAGTACAGCGCAGGTAGAACTTCACGCCATGCAGCTCTGAATGAGACAGTGCGTCGAGCCTTATCAAAATGTGGTCTTTCACCCATTATTGAGCCTCCAGGATTGGACCGCACAGATGGCAAGCGTCCAGATGGCCTTACTCTCTTTCCTTTCATGAGAGGCAAATGTATGGTATGGGATGCCACATGTTGCGACACGTTCTCTCGCACGAATCTACCGGCATCTGCCACTGGAGCTGGAGCTGCTGCGAATGCGGCTGAAGCGAGGAAGTTAGCCAAATACATCACTCTCGCTGACCCTTTGTAGTCCAACCAGTGGCTGTTGAGACGTGTGGTGCGATTGGGGAGTCGACCAAGACCTTCTTGGAATCGGTTGGGAGGCGTCTCACAATGACAGCAGGAGACAAGAGGGAGGCTGCGTGGCTTATGCAGAGAATTAGTCTCGACATCCAGCGAGGGAATGCTGCCTGGTTGCTAGGAGCAGGGAAATAGGACTTTTTTATGAACTTTTTATTACTTGTAGTGTTCATCATTTGTAAAACCCTTTTTTCTTGAAATAATGTATCAACAATGATTTCTACAAAAGCTCAATAAAATGCATTTTATCAAAATATAACATGATGAAGGGTATTGTCATAGATAGTAGGAATACCAATGAATTCCTGCTATCTATGATAGTGCTTTTTGTCGTAGTATATTTAGATAAAATGCATTTTGATGACATCTGGAAGACAAAAACATGAGATGAAGATTCATTTCTATGGTTAGAATGCTAGAGTTGATTTGGCATAGAAATTAATTGACTTAATAGGCGACTGCAAACCACTCTATACCATTTAAGGGGGAGGGACTTATGATTGCATTCATGTACTGTGTATGTTTACAAACTTTTGCCCACTGAACATCTGAAAATCTTTGTATCAAATCTAGAAATACTCCATTTTCTTATTGATAACCAGTTGTACATACATTCACTGATCAGTTATAGATTTCCATTCATGAATGTATGTTGGAAACATGATGGACTCTACCTACATTATATACTATTTTTGTCCTATTTTTTTCATCTGATTATAAGAACATCCTATGTGAAATTTGAAGATTTTTTATTGACATCCTAACATCTCATTTTCTTCTTACATCAGAGTATTCCCTTGTATTTCCTTCCATGATTAATAGCAGTATTTGATGATTCGTATTGAGATGACAACTTATAGAGAAATAGTCAAATTCTGGAATGCTGTCACTAAATTATTTATGCATCACGTAAATGACTGTTTTGGTTATTGATGAAAATAATGAAAAATGATGAATGACGCACCAGCCTTAAGCTGCAGATACTTTGTATTGATTGCATTCGAATATATTGAGCAATACAATAGTTCCTCGGCTTTCGGCAAATCACTGAAAAATAAAATTATATTCACAACAGAAAAAGGAAAGCAACACGAAGCATTCAGATGCAGATGAAAACATTTGGGACGTGGATTTGATTTCATCGGTTGAAACATCATAGGCTCATCACTTGTGCCAATTAAAATTCGAATGCTGTTCATTCAAGTTTATATCTAGACGTTGCGAATAATTATCAATTAATTCCACCGTACATGCTCATCTGACACCGGTATTAAGCATTTCAAAGTGCAGCATAGGCTATTGAATACTGCTTGACGATGTTGACAAAAATGCACATAAATCTCCAAGAAAGTAATAGACATGAATAGCATTTTTTCATGACGGAAATTTAGTAGACACTGTTTAGAAATGAAAAGCAGTTGCCACGGGAGTTTTACTCAAGGCATCAGACACGCATCAGCAGTATAATTTATCCAAAGGAATGCATCATTCGATTATTATTGTATTAATAAATTATTCAATTCAAACTTTCAATTTCTGTGTCATGATGGTGAAATTTCTTGAAAACCATGGCCATTTCTTGGCGGTGAGGAAAACGTGAAAGAAGTGGAGAAAATTCGATGATTCAAGTTCATGACAAATCACTTTTGGCCACGAAATCTCTCAAAATTATTATTATTTCGCTGTGAATACTGTGAATACCCCACTGTTGCTCCTCTTGCTAATATGTAGGTCATCTTTATTTTAACAAATTATATTTCACCCATAGGCCTACTAATAATTGCTTCAGCATGACTTCGAAAATTTTCGGTGCGAGCAGGCGCGCCTAGCGCACAGCCATAAAAATCATTGTTTTTATGTAGCTAATATCGTGAAATAAATGTAGCGTAGTTATTTTGGACATTTTCAATTCATGAAGAATATAAATTTCGGTTGAAGAAACAACTTTTTTAAATTGATCAAAATTTGATTATTAAGCTTCTGCTAAAGGCTTAAATAAAAATTATTGCAACAAAGTTATAGACTCATCATAATTGGTATTCGATTCATCTAACGGCCGATGCAGTACAACGAATTGTGATGTAATCAACTATATCTATAAGGCTGCTATTTTTTTTGGTGTGTGTGAAATTGCAAGCTGCATATGTAGGCCTACGTTAATAATCACCACGATGCACATGTATAGGCATATGTATAGACATGCATTAATAATCACTATGACATACATACGTCATCATGTCATAGTGGCCATCATTGAGCAAATAAACAGTTTCTCACCAACAGTGTCTGATTCGCCCTCGTTTACTGTATGTCAAAAAAAGCTTCCTCCGAATTACTAAGCAAAGAAATCAATGCCTGATTGAACATTTTGAATGTGCTTTTTGAAGATTAAAGATTAAGTTAAAGTTTGAAGATTAAACAGGTGCATCAATTTGTACTCTCTGATATGGCTACAACTGTTCTCAAACATGTTGATTTCATGTCAGATTAAAAACTGTACAATTACTGATGAATAATGATGATCATCTGGAAATCGCGGACGAGCAGCGACTACAAATTGCTAAAAAGACAGATTCAGTATATCGTTACATGTATATACTAAAAAACTGTAAAATTTCCTATAGATTTGATACTATGAAACTTCGGTAACGTGTTCAGTAGATAACCACTTATAAGAAGCAATTGCTCAATTCTGACGATTAATGCTTAAAAAATTATATGGAATATTTGAAGTGATCATGGAAAAAATTTAACCGTTCAGTAAAAAAAGTTGTCATTTCGACGAATTGTTGTGTCTGAAAACCTTACCGTATAGTTATGGCTGCCTACACCCAATTTAACGTGGTAGTATCTTGTCTTCAGTTGTCTGGCTATTTACACGCAACATGGCGTGCGATTAACCTCACGTCTTTTGATGTTGGATCAAATCAAGCCTTGAGTTGGTAATTAAAAATTAATTTCATTTTCACTAATTGAAGTAAAGAATCGCTAATTTTCTTTATTTGAAAGTACTAACTCACAAAATGCCTCTCGTCAGATGCCACTACTTTTTCTCTAATAGGCCTACTAAAATTGTTATTAAAGGTTGTTCATTATTAAGCATAGTAACTTGGAAAAGGCTTTTCTTATAACATTCATGATGCGGTAAACTGGGTTGAATCGGAGCAGTTGTACGAAATTGATCTTGCTGCCCAATTATAATTGACATGTTGAATATATATGAAACACTTTGCTTCGTAGTGCAAATGTAGGCAATTAGGCCTACATAAGCAGTGCAGTACTTGACCACCAGAAAATCATGTAATTCATGCGGGAAAGCAGAAGACCTTTGGGGAAAATAAAGATAATTATTCAAAGGGAAAGACTCGACTCATGGCTGGCAGACGAGTGGATAACACCGTGATGAATATTCATTTTTGCATGTAAATGTAACTATTATGCAATATCTTTATCATTTGAGGCATTCCTTTCCGTAAGCAAGTCGTCAGGGCAAGTATGAGGCATCATGCTGTCAGTGCTTCTGTAGCAATACATACGAGTATACAAGTCGTTACATCTACACTGTAACTCATAAAGTCCTACTTAAGTATGAATCTGAGTTCTAAACAAAAGAACTAGAGTTATCGAACTTAAATTCACAAAGTACTAAAATGATGAAACATCAAGTCAATACATTCAGTGAGTCAGCATGCAAGTGGTAATGACGGAGTGTGCTCCGATCTAATATAGACTATTTGTCTATTCCCAGCTAAGACACGAGTGCGAATTGTTCACGAGCAGTGACTATGGAAACAAGTGACGCCCATCAAACGGTCAACATTGTTCCTCCAGCAAAATTATTACTGGGGTGGCTTCTGTCTAAGGTAACGAGTGCTCACAGAAATGACGGTTTGGTGTTCTCCTGCATGTCGAAGTGGGTACAAATGAAACACGAAGCGATCCTGAAACACCAATCTGTGACAATTTGTCGATTTCTTCTCAATAAACCTGAGACATCAATTTGTGCCTTAAGCCCTGCCAACGTCTATCATTTCTCCGACCACAGATTCATTTGCGTGCGTCTTCGGTTTCCTAGAAAGGAAGGCTAATATGTAGCCCTAATATCGAAATGGCACATCACAGAATTAGACAACTTGCTCCTTCTCGAATGGATAATTCGTGTATCGTTTACCATTGGAAATGGCAATCAATAAGCTGTCAGCAGATGACACCAGAGCGAGCCAGTGAGAGATGCGTGCGTGCTGTGATATCACTTCGCACACCAACACACACACATCGCCTAGCTAATATTCCATTCAGTGTATGCACTACGCAGTGAGGAATGCTAAGAAGAGGATGGTGTAATCAATGTGTAATCAATGGTGTAGTCAGGTGAACTAATTTTCGTACGCCTGATACTTTCTTTAATAATGATCGGAAGGACCAACATGATGGAGAAAGCTTATGCGCAATAATCTGAATTCTTTGAATCTGAAGGAATTGTGGCAATCGAAGCACTTTGCTGGAACTCACATTAATCCTCAAGCGACGCACGACTATTTTCCTATCTCTGTAAGGCATTAGGAATTCCTTTTTGCCCACTGAGTAGGTTCCTCGATGTGCCATCAATTTCAAATTAATCACACTTCTAGCAAACCGAAGTAGATAAACAAAATATTTAATTCTGTGTCTCCGACAGTGATTTTAATACTGCCAAAGTTTATCCACTTCACCGACTGCGCTTTGATACATGAACATATTTCATTGATCCAATTGCATTTGTGTTTAATTGCCAAAGCATTTCTTCTTCGATGGATGTGTGTATGTAATATTACGTGTTCGATATGCCGGATGGCATTTTTCGATATATTGGAGGTGCTAGTCCAGTGTAACTCATTAAATGAGTGCGAAATAAGTACTGTGCTTTTGAATCCAAAGAGTTCGAAAATGAGTACTAATGTTTTCGAACTCAAAGAGTACTAAATTCTGGGACTCATTTCTTTGTCGTACGTAATTAGTACTCAGGTTCAGTACTCTTTCTAGTACTGATGTGGTACTTTATGTAGTGTCACCAGATATCAACATCTAATTCCACTAGAAATAAAGTTTTTCAGGTATTTCTTCTCTGACATCCTCAGGAGAGGAAGTGTGTCTCAGATAGAATGTGTGTGAGGGCACGTTGTGTTTCTCTAATCTCTCCTCCGGTTCAGTTTCAACATGCCGGGTTTTAGGATTGTATGTCAGCTCAGATCTGAGAGCTGATGTAGCGATCGAAAGCTGTAAATCATTACTTTACCTAGCGTCGTGACATCTTTGCTATTATTCCACTCCATTCAACCTTGCATGGTGGACAATGAGACCCCCTTATCCGTATTAGCCTCTTTGTTTGAACAGAAAAGAGGATTTCACTTTTAATACGGTGCATATTCAGCAGACACTGAAAATAATTCCTTACAAGATCTGCATGCAATTAGTTTCTAAAATTATCAAAGGATAATTCAATGGGTGATTATCTGGGACGAAGTTATAGGAATCGTTTATTTGATGAATATTTCATATCTCATATAGAAATTCCAATTTCCTTTGATTCTCATCGGTCCATTTGCTGGAAAATTCCACATTCTGGGAAATGTGATAGCGTATAATTCTCCATATGTGGTATACTTCCCAAGTATGTATAGTGGGTAATATAATATTGAAGTTAACCTCGTAAAAATAGACTGATCCTAGGCGTCATAAACGCCATCAATGATCTAATAATAAATCATATTCACACTTTTACATGTATATATTAAGGGATTTCCTAAATGTAGGCCACATCCATAGGTTAGCAAAATTTTATGCGGTTTAATTCTAACAAGTGTTTATTGAATGAAAACGATAATCGAAAGCTAGAAGAAAATATACTGACAAAGAACGAAATACTTAACTGGACAAGGATCGCTGTGATGAGGCATGCAAAGGTTACTAAAAACCTTCCTCTCTTAAGTCATCGTTGATGAGCCCGGTTACAAAAGGAAGATAAGTTTTTTGCTTCAAGGTTCAGCGGTATTGACGGTGCAGCAGTCTCAGAAGGTGTAGAAATTCCCATCAAAAAAATTTACGATCAGATGAAAAATGATTTTCTATGCTTGCCCGCGATGAGTATATGATATTATATATACATGTATATTATCATACTATATATATAGAGAGAGAGAGAGAATTAAAATGGTTAAATGATACCAAAAATAGACCCAAAGAAAACTCGGAACTCTTACATTCCCAACCGGCTTCGCTCCATAACTTGGGAAGCTTGTCAAGGGAATGACATTATTTTCAAAATTATCTATATACACAAATAAAATATCAAACTGAAAATTCAAAATCAATAGTCATTTAATGACGGCTTTAACAGAGCTATGATTCGGCGATCCATAGATTCCCTGTCAATCATTGTGCTTTCAGGTGACATTTGGAATAGAGGAGCAGCTTCAAACTTAGATGCTAGATCTTTAGCACAGCTCACAATATGTTTACTAACGCTCAGAATGCTATATTCAGAATCAAACATCTGCTGTCTATGAACAATATGGAGCGCCGAATCATAGCTCTGAATTTTGAAAATAAAGTCATTCCCTTGACAAGCTTCCCAAGTTAGGGAGCGAAACCGGTTGGGAATATAAGAGTTCCGAGTTTTCTTCGGGACTATTTTTGGTATATATATATATAGGTAAAAAGTAAAATACAAATGCTATAAAATATGTAAATAATACTACAAAAGAAAAAACAACTTTTATCAGCTGCCGATCGATTTCAGCCGTTTCTGGCTTGTCAAGGCAATCAACTGATTTATTCAACGAAATTGTACAGAAATTTCAGATATCATATCTATATCAAAGAAATCAAACAGCGTTGAAGCCTATAGGCCTATAGTTTCTAGCCGATTTTCTCCAACCAGCAGACTAAGTGCATTTCTAGATGAGCTCCTTAAGCTATTTATTCCTCAAATTAGAAGTTATTGCAGAGACACTTACCACTTTCTTCAAATTTTACCAAAGACTATCCATAGAGAATCTATTTTCATCAGCTTTGATGTGGTGTCCCTTTACACCAGCATACCCAACGATCTTGGTTACTTGGCGATTGGCTTTTGGCTAGATAAGTATCCAGAAATCATACCAAATCGAATAAGTCATTCATTTATCATTGAAGGACTCAAATTGATCCTTGCAAATAACTGTTTTTCATTTGAAAACGATTTTTATATTCAAATCTCCGGGACGGCCATGGGGACTAAGGTCGCACCCACATACGCCACGTTAGTTATGGGTTTTCTCGAAGAAAAAATGTACTCCATTGTTCAAACCGTTTTTCCTGGCACATGTGAATTAATTATCAACTCATGGAAAAGGTTTCTCGACAACTGCTGGATCATATGGGATGACAAATACGGCGAATTAGAATTATTCAAAAGTATAGTATGTAACCTAGATTCATCTATCAAATTTACTTATGAAATGAACACAGATTCTTTAAATTTTCTTGATGTGATGGTTACAAAAGACACAGTCAATGGATTAATAAGCACAGACATATACAGAAAGCAAACTGACACAATGAGTTATGTTCCCTTCCATTCCGCTCATCCCCTTCATGTTATCAAAAATATTCCTTACAACTTAGCACGTCGCATAAAGATTATAGTTTCAAATGAAGATACAAGAACTTACCGTTACAATGAATTAAAAATTCGTCTCCTGACTTTGAATTATCCATCTTCACTTATTAATGATGCGATTGATAAAGCCAAATCTTCTGATGTCAGCAATAACAACAAGCAAAACAAAAAGAACATTTTTCCATTTGTACACGAGTTGAACAGGAGTAACCCAGACATATATAATAAAGTTATACGTCCTATTTCAAATACATTAAATCTTCTAACTCCATTCCAAAATTGTAATTTCATGAGAGCCTACAAACAACCTAGATCTCTTCAATCTATATTGTCACAGAATAACCGGATGACAATTAGTGGAGTGTCGAAATGTGACGAGCCAAGATGCAAGTGTTGCAGCATCATAATTGAAGGCATCAAAGTTGATTTCGAAACCCCATCTGGCATAAAGACATTTAACATTCGAAAAAACATGAATTGTAAATCAACAAACGTAATTTATAAGATGATTTGTGGAGGATGTAAAAAATCCTACATCGGCCAAACGGGGGATGTAATTCGACATCGGCTGACGGTACATCGCCAGCAAATCAAAGACAGTAGATACTGTGTGCTAAATGTCAGTAAACACATAGCGAGCAGTGGTGGCGGTCATTTTAGTGCTATTCCTTTCTTTCAGTTGTCCCCGGACGCTAATCGCTTGGACCGTGAGTCCAAGGAAGCTATGTTCATTAATTTATTTCATCCTTGCCTCAACACTGTTTGATTTCTTTGATTTAGATATGATATCTGAAATTTCTGTACAATTTCGTTGAATAAATCAGTTGATTGCCTTGACAAGCCAGAAACGGCTGAAATCGATCGGCAGCTGATAAAAGTTGTTTTTTTATTTTGTAGTATTATATATATATATATATATATATATATACTTCTTTGATTGTTCCAATATTTCCCATTTGACTGTAAAGGATTTATCATTTTCTTTCAGGGACCAGATGTGCTTCGACAGTGTTGTTTCATTCATATATTGATAATTTGAGAAATATCTTTTGTGATTATTGAATCGTGACTTGAACTCATCTTCTGTTTGGCCAATATATATTTTCGTTTCATTTTCACTTGTGCACTGTAAACCGTAGACCGACAATTATCCCACAAAATTACCGACAAAATCAACCGACGATTGTCACCTCCAATATCCTGCGATATCCGACGAATTTGTAGGTTCTCCACCGACATCGAAACAGATGCTTTGTATGCAAATTAACTGAACAATTGTTGAATATTGATTGATTTTTTCGATTAGTGATTGCTTGACTTTTGGGCAGTCTGTATTATTGTGTGGCAAGACCATGATTTATTTTGACATGATTTAATTAATTGCCTACATTTTTGATAAAATTTAAGCTATAATTCATTGCTCTTCATTTTGTCGCTTTTTGTCAGATATTGTAGGTGTTCAGTGGCAATCATCCTACAAGAACTAACAATGACCGACAAAATAGATTTTGTAGGATAAATGTCTATCAATTGTCAGTCAACGGCTTACAATGTGACCGTAGCTTGATAAACGATGCACTTTTGCAAGCATTCTCCATTCATTGGGCAAGCAGTCTTATTTCGACAGTTGCATTTTCTCAAATGTTGATTTTCGTTTTCTTTTGAAGTCAGGAGTTTATTGTTGTGTTGTTTGATCAATTGGCCCATGTTTGGCATACAACTGTAACTGACCTTGATTGTGTTTCGATTAAATAGTTTTCGGTAACGATGACATCTTGGAAAATGGCTATCGATAAGCTGAAGGAATTTTCGTCCCATGTTTGTTTTGACGTTTTGGCTGTAAGGAGGATTAAACCATATTATTTTCCTTGTTCATTTTCTTCTTACATTGTCATTTTGGTTATATCTCAGTGTGCTATCATGACCACTATTTTTCATTATATATATATATATGAAAAATATATATATTTAATATAATTATAATTTAATATATTTTATATATATATAACAAACCTCGCAAACGGTGCGGAGGTTTGCGAGCTGATCGGTCTATTTTTGTTAAATTTGATTTCCAAGGAATTTGATATTAATTGCACCGGCCTTTATCGTGACGACGGTTTAGCGTATTTTCACAATATAACGGCGAGGTGTGCTGATGCTATTCGGAAAAGATTCCATGAAATCTTCCAAAATCATGGATTACAATTGGACATTTCATCCAACCTAAAAATTGTGAATTACCTGGATGTGACTTTTAATTTAATCAGTGGAACTTATATGCCTTATCGTAAACCGGACCAAAATGTGACCAATGCTGAATTAATGCTGACTTAATGCTGAATCGAAGCACCCAAAAAATATCATCAAGGAAATACCTAATATTGTGGAGCAGAGACTATCGGAGCTGTCATCGAACGAAAGTGTATTCAAAGAATCTTGTCAATATTATCAAGGCATTTTAGACCAGAATGGTTATACTCACACACCTGTTTATCAAGCGAAACAAAACGAAAATGAGGCAACGCAGAAAAAGAAAAGGAAACGAGTGATTATTTGGTTTAATCCTCCTTTCAGCAAAAATGTGGCCACGAACATCGGCAGATATTTTTTGACTCTCATTGACAAGCATTTCACGGTGAACCACAAATTTGCGAAAATATTCAATCGTAACACATTGAATTGAGTTACAGCTCTATGCCAAATGTGAGGAGAATCATAAATAGCCACAACAAAAGTGTCTTAAAGAATGAAAAAACTGACTTGAAAACATGCAATTGTGTGGATAAAGGAAATTGCCCGCTTGGAAACGAATGCCTTTCTGACAATATAGTTTATACAGCCAGAATCACATGTGACGATTCAAATTACACTGAGAAAGATTACATCGACATAAGTGAAGGCAGCTTCAAGTTAAGGTACGCGAATCACAAAAAATCATTTAATCATGAAAAGTACAAGAATGAAACCCAGCTATCAAAGGAATTCTGGAAGCTGAAGGAAAGTAAGAAGAACCCTAAAATAACTTGGAAAATTGTTAAGAAATGAAAGCCGTACAAGCCGGGAAATCCGAGATGTGATTTCTGCTCCCATGAAAAATACTTCATTTTGAGAAGCAGGGATGGAACTCTTCTCAACAGCAGAAACGAATTGGTTTCTAAGTGCAGACACAGGACTAAATATCTACTGCAGAACTTCAAAATGACGTGATGTACAATGCATTTTCAGTACATTTTCAGTACTTTTTCATAGCTTTCTATCTTGCTTCTCTTTAGTATCTCTTTAGTATCTTATCGTGTGATGTCCAGTGATTAATGGTAAAGATCCGGTATTGCTTTGCGAATTCTCCGTTGTGAAATTCATTCGGCTGATGATTGTGGTATTAAACACATGAAACTCGGAGTATCGAAATTGATGGTTTTTTCCTCCTAACAATTTTGGAATTAATTAATCATATATATATATATATATATATATATATATATATATATATATATATATATATATATATATATATATATATATAGTGAAAAATGTATTAAAAGCAAATGTTGAATATATAAGTAACTAAAATCCCAACACTAGAATCCCAAATTAAAAATGAACCACCTTATGAGTGCTGATGCATTTCGTTGACTTTAGTCAACTTGTCAAAGCACTAAAATGAATGTTTATTGAAATCATGGAGTATACAAATTCAAAGCACACAAAATACCAAGACATAGGACAAATCATTAACTCAAGAGGAATTCAATGAAGGATGAAATATCTTAATAAAATGAGATTCTTTAGCCTCTCTCTGTACTCGAGACATCTCAGGTGCTAAAAGAAAAAATGGCATAGCACCAAAACCTTTGCCACAGTTATTGATGTGGCGGCTTACTTTTAAGATGGAATATCTCTCATTACGAACTTGTTGTCTATGAACTGTCATTCGGGTTTTGAAGAGATCACCTGTTTGTCCCACATAAAACTGATTGCATTTATTGCAGGTGAGCTTGTAAATTATGTTGGAATACAAGCTCACCTGCAATAAATGCAATCAGTTTTATGTGGGACAAACAGGTGATCTCTTCAAAACCCGAATGACAGTTCATAGACAACAAGTTCGTAATGAGAGATATTCCATCTTAAAAGTAAGCCGCCACATCAATAACTGTGGCAAAGGTTTTGGTGCTATGCCATTTTTTCTTTTAGCACCTGAGATGTCTCGAGTACAGAGAGAGGCTAAAGAATCTCATTTTATTAAGATATTTCATCCTTCATTGAATTCCTCTTGAGTTAATGATTTGTCCTATGTCTTGGTATTTTGTGTGCTTTGAATTTGTATACTCCATGATTTCAACAAACATTCATTTTAGTGCTTTGACAAGTTGACTAAAGTCAACGAAATGCATCAGCACTCATAAGGTGGTTCATTTTTAATTTGGGATTCTAGTGTTGGGATTTTAGTTATTTATATATATATATATATATATCATCTTCATTATATATTTATATATAAGAAAACAAATAAAATCCCAAAATGCTCCAATAAATGTAAGATCAAAAATTAATACGAGGAAAAGCCATACTTCCAACCGCTTTCACCCTCTTGAACGAGGGCTACTCATGGAATGATATATTTATAAAATTTAAAGACCAAAAGAAATCTAAATACATTAAAGCATAGATTAATCATAGAAATTAATCAGAATTAAGACCGGGACGAAACATAGAAATGAAAATCTGCTCCTGCCTCTCTCTCTCTATCTTAGTGGCAGAGGCACACAATTTATAAATAGGAGCCGCTGAAAACATAGGGTCTTGGTCTTTAGCACACGACACAATATGCTGGCTGACCTTCAGCACTCTGTAGTTGGCATGACCTATTTGCTGACGGTGAACAGTGAGTCGGTTGCGGAAATAGTCGCCACTTTGACCGACGTAGATCGCATTACATCCGTTGCAGCGTAGAATATAAATGATGTTCTTTGATAGACAATTCATGTTTCTCTTGATTTCAAAATTTGTTAATTTTTTGTTGATCATGATATTGATATGTTTTCCCGTTATCAAAATAGGACAGCAACCGCATTTTGGTTCCTCACACTTAGTGATGCCGTGTATTATTGGACGATTGTTCTTGTTCAATAAATTAAAAAGTGATGGAGGTTGTTTCCATGATCTAATGAATTTATATCTCTGAAAAGGTTCCATTAGGCTCAAGCTGGCACTGATGGGCTTAATAACTTTGTTATAAATGTCTGGATTATTTTTATTATAGGTGCTCACAAAAGGAATTATCTTAGTAGTATTATTTTCTTTTCGAACTGGCGACGTTTCTTCTCTTAATGCTCGAGAAATTCCATAGTCAATTACGCCTTGAGGATATTTCAATTTTAGAAGTTGTTCTTTAATTCACGCAATTGTTTACTACGATTTATTTCCAATGAGACAATTTTGATGATCCGCTTTGCCAGGGAGGGCGTAAGGAATATTCTTGATAACGTGTCTCGGGTGACCGCCATGGGTACTAAGATGGCACCCACTTACGCCATTCTCGTCATGGGATATTTAGAAACAAAATTATACGTAAAAGTCAAGGAATTATTCAACAACGATGTCGCCAATATCATACAAGAAAGGTGGATACGTTACATAGATGACTGTTTTTTATTTGGAATAAGGATTTCGGTAATATAAAGATATTCAATGACATTTTAAGTAACCTCCACAAGAACATCAAATTCACATCGAATCAAAGTTCCAGCAGTGTCAGCTTTTTGGATGTATTGATATACAAGGAGAACGGAACTTTGCAAACCGACATATGCCAAAAAGAGACAGATACACAAAATTATGTTCATTTTCATTGCAGTCACCCGAGACACGTTATCAAGAATATTCCTTACGCCCTCCCTGGCAAAGCGGATCATCAAAATTGTCTCATTGGAAATAAATCGTAGTAAACAATTGCGTGAATTAAAGAGCAACTTCTAAAATTGAAATATCCTCAAGGCGTAATTGACTATGGAATTTCTCGAGCATTAAGAGAAGAAACGTCGCCAGTTCGAAAAGAAAATAATACTACTAAGATAATTCCTTTTGTGAGCACCTATAATAAAAATAATCCAGACATTTATAACAAAGTTATTAAGCCCATCAGTGCCAGCTTGAGCCTAATGGAACCTTTTCAGAGATATAAATTCATTAGATCATGGAAACAACCTCCATCTCTTTTTAATTTATTGAACAAGAACAATCGTCCAGTAATACACGGCATCACTAAGTGTGAGGAACCAAAATGCGGTTGCTGTCCTATTTTGATAACGGGAAAACATATCAATATCATGATCAACAAAAAATTAACAAATTTTGAAATCAAGAGAAACATGAATTGTCTATCAAAGAACATCATTTATATTCTACGCTGCAACGGATGTAATGCGATCTACGTCGGTCAAAGTGGCGACTATTTCCGCAACCGACTCACTGTTCACCGTCAGCAAATAGCTCATGCCAACTACAGAGTGCTGAAGGTCAGCCAGCATATTGTGTCGTGTGCTAAAGACCAAGACCCTATGTTTTCAGCGGCTCCTATTTATAAATTGTGTGCCTCTGCCACTAAGATAGAGAGAGAGAGGCAGGAGCAGATTTTCATTTCTATGTTTCGTCCCGGTCTTAATTCTGATTAATTTCTATGATTAATCTATGCTTTAATGTATTTAGATTCCTTTTGGTCTTTAAATTTTATAAATATATCATTCCATGAGTAGCCCTCGTTCAAGAGGGTGAAAGCGGTTGGAAGTATGGCTTTTCCTCGTATTAATTTTTGATTTTATATATATATATATATATAAATATATATTTTTGATATATATATATATATATATGTATATATTTTTGATATATATATATATATGTATATATTTTTGATATATATATATATATATATATATATTTAAAAGGTATCTAAGCGCCAAACTAAATGGTCTCTAAGCGCCATTATAGGGCTCTGAGCGCCATTTCAATGGCAGATGATATATTTAAAAGGTATCTTAGCGCCATTAAATGGTCTCCGAGCGCCACAAGTGGTGTCTGAGCGCCAAAATAGTCTCTAAGCGCCTCAAACGCACATGAGCATTTCCACGCGAATGACAACTTTTTGTAAGAAAGTAAAAGTTAGATTGGACGGCATCTTTTCACTGAAATATTATGTTGATGCCTATATTTTATGATATTGAAGTTTGTTCATGAGATTAGATGGTCGAATGACACATAAAACAGAAAAGATTCGTTATTTTCTTCATTTTTATTCCCCTTAGAATGCCTTTTTTCAGGCTGTGATATTGACATGATTGATCATCTGTTTAGCTATCGCTATTTTGATATATTTTTACATTTGAATTGAAGTATTCTTAAAAAAACTTGAAATTTGATAATATCATTTTCATGAACGATGAAATGATAAGATAAATATATAGTTTTATAATCGTCATAAGACGACGCTTCGACACTACTGTAACTGCTTTTATTCTACTGAAAAATCTTGAAATGCAAAGTTTTCTTGCAGAAATTATCAAAATATGGGCTATGTGGATTGTTGACGCATTGTTGAATTTCTCTGTTAGTGTCTACAAACATAGATGTAGTTCATCAAAGTTGCGTGATAAGAGGATGATTGAAGAGTCGTCATATGACGCCATAGTAATTTTCTTGAATTTTCCGTTCGTGTATGTTCTAGAATCGGTGATTTATCAGCAATAATTTTCATTGAACACATCAAATAATTTGCGCGCCTTGAACATTCTTAATGTGTTTAATAATGAAAAGTAAAAGCGATTGAAAAATAAAGAAAATAAGTTTATTTCTTTCTACATGTAGCGTAGTCATCTAGTAGCAGATGTGATCATCAGAAAAGATGATTGTGCCATATTTGGCATTCCTTTTGATGAATGGATCCATCAAAGAGCAAAAATAAACTAAGTAACTTTGTTGTACATGTAGCATCAGCTAATTACGGCTCAATAATAGAAGAAGCTTCAAATTCAATAGGCCTACGATGTTCAGCACTTCCATCGAGAATTACGGCTATGCCAAAGAGTAAACGACATCGTTATAGGCCTACTTGTGAGATATGACTAAACGATCAGCAATATAGTCAAAAGCTCAAAAGCAATATTTTCTTTCCGGATTTTGAAACGTTTCCACAATCTCAAAATCATGGCAAAGTACTTTGATATGTGCGCAGGAAATTCAAGGACTCTCGTGAAGATGAGATCTTGGTTCATTTTATTTGATGAGATCTATGTTTCCAGTTCCTTTTGAGGGCAAATCAATTGGTGGAAATGGCAATCAAACAAAAGTTTTCATTGGAAATGCTCCATCAACTTTAGTAGGCTTACAGTCTGGAACCTGTCATGCAATATGGTTGGTGATATGGTGGCTGGGGTATATACATTGATGGCTGGTGTCCCGGAATAGTTGCTTCTGTGGATTTAACAAAATGCCACACATTTTCAGTGCCGCATGAACAATGTCGGGATAAATCGTTTTCAATTTCCTGCCGTTGATGATATTGACGTGATAAATGATCGGTAAACTCCTTGCAAATTGATTGATGGGATGATCAGATTTGAGGACAAACTTTTCATCTAATTGACACTGACTATGCTGCCGCAAACGCTCTGTTTCCTGACCTGTAGTGCTTGAAGTCAAAGTTTTGCGTTACAGAAGATTACAAACATATCTATGGCTGAGAGCAGCTCAAAATATTCTAGTTGCTAAATTTTTCTTGCGATGAGCCTTCAAACTTAGAAAAAAATAGGAATTGAATTTTTGAAAAGCACCGGTTATAATGTGACACCCTCCTCAGTATACAATATTCGACACATTAGGCAAACCAAGCTGATTTGTTTTTGATTTACTTATAATCATTACAATGTAGTTGTACAGGGTGACTCAAAAGTCTTCATCGGGTTTCAAATTGAGATTTCTCAGCAGGTATTTACATTATGAACTTAATTTTTCGTTTACGCTGTAGAGGAAGAGCCAGAATTTCCAAGAGAACTTGCATTTCATATATACTGGAAATGAGCTCTGACATAACTTAGGTACAAAGAGTGGCGCGTTTTTTTGAAGTTTTCAAAAGTCTTAGTGATTGTGACTTACGTCACGGGCTGGACTGCTTCATAACCTTCACTCGCAGTTCGTTGGCCTATTCTTATACACAATTTTCTTTATATGACCCCACAAAAAATAATCAAGAGGCGTCAGATCTGGGGTCCTACTCGGCCATTTGACCCAGTCGTCAGTGGCCGTGTCGGCCAATCCATCGATTAGGGAATTGGACCCCAATGAGGCGGTGCGCCATCTTGTTTGAAAAACGTCGAAAATTATCGTTATCTCTTTCGTTCCGGAATAAAATGATCCTTCAACATCTCTAGATAAGAGTCCTTGGCAGAGTTTATGGATGAAACTGGGATCATCACATGGCTGTTATTCCTTCGCAAAACTGAAGCCTTGGTTTCAGTCCTCTGGTAGCAGTTCATGCGCACATGAAATATGAAATGACTTCATGCCAATAAATGTTTGTTTCAAAGTACGTCGAACAGTCTCATTTGGCATATCAAGCTTATTGGCTGCATCCCGTACCGATGAGCTTGGATCATTGTCAAATTCTTCCTTGATGCGCAAAACATTACCCTCAGCAGGATGGGCGACCATTTCGCTCAGCATCTTGGAAAGTACCCGACTCGGTAATTTTTTAAGCACAAGTCGGAATGTGCTTTTAAGGTGGCTTTGATGAAAATTTCTTTGCCACTGCCGTCGGGCAGTAGTTATGGATTCACATTTAGCCATAGGCAACACAAAGTTGATTCGATCTTCTACCGATAACATCACTGGTTTCTAAGAGTAACAAGGGAATATCAACTACCAGTGCAAAACGATTTTTGAAATCCTTCTTTTCACAGATATCTAGGCCTATGCTTCACGACGACATTGTATGAACGGAATTATGCATTGTGTATCATGCATTTTGCATTATGCATTATGCTTCATGCATAACTAATGTGCTAATGTAGAAGTTTGATAGCCATCATAGCAAGTACGTACTAATCACACATTAATGGAAATGGTTAGCTTACCTTTCTTCTTTATCTTTCCTCATTGCTTCTTCTTATTTACCTTCCGTTATTGTTTCAATGGACGTTAGTGCATCAAGGCTTGTTCATATTTTGTTCGTATTCCTCTCAATCAATCAGAATCATAAAAAAATATTTGTGGCTGTAGTCAATCAGCAAAAGTTTTATGCGAAAGACATGACATCTGATAGATTGGTTGACCTACATAATATGAATGAGCTTGTCTGGACCTTTAACCTGATTTTTTTACAATTGCGAACTGCTACTAAAATTCTGGTTCTTCCTCTACGACATAGACTAAAAATTAAGTTTATAGTGCCAATGCTTACTGAGAAATCTTGATTTGGAACCCGATTAAGACTTTTGAGTCACCCTGTAGATTTAATTCCGATATGGTGAATGTGAAAATATTCGGTTAGAACATAAGTGTGACATATATGTCACATGCTGGAAATAATACAAAAAAGTTGAAATAATCAGTTTTTTCACTCTAGTAGTCATATTGGATGGTAAATACACTAGTTACGAGCAATTAAAATAATTTTGCATAAATGCGTAAATTTTGGGCGTTGCCGAGTTAAATGTATGATGTTAAAGGTTAGATTCAATAACTTATTGCAACTCGAAGAAGAATTGATGAGACTCACATGTACTTAATTTGAGGTTGACTTTTGCATCATGAGAGGACGTTTGGTAAACACAGCTGTTGGTAAACACAGCCTATATAAATAATTGTCATCGTTGTTGAAAACAGGTTGGATCGCTTCTTGAACACTTTAATGGCTCAATAAAAACAAAAGTTAGTTATGTACAATAAAATCCGCCAGTACTTCGTGCCACTGACACTTCTATGGGCGCTCTGATTTAGTGATTCCGACACAGACTATTAAACGCCGCCAGCAATGGAGCTAAGTTCACAAAGTTCACTGATGAGTTACGATCCACAAATTACGAAGGACAGAGATATCTACAGAGAGAGCAGCAAAAGGACAAGCAGCAGCCTAAAAGTGCAAGAATATTTGACTAAGAAGATATTTAACAACCTCGGTTGGCTAATATAATAGCCAACGCACAAACAATAGCAACCAGAAATAGAAGAAAAGTTAGTTAGACTCGGATAGCTAATAGCACAACGCACAAAATGAGTGTGCTGCACTTAGAAATTAGGCAATTCATGTTTTCTGTTTATGGATGGTTTGAGTAATTTAATGAAACGAGCTTCGCTAAGACGACAATCAACGGCATTGCTGCTGATATCGATAATATCTAAATCAAAGTGAGAAAGGTCGATATCATTGTAGTTATGTATTTTGCTACCATGCTCATATAGAGAGTTCTTTTTATTTTTGTTCTTAATGTCGCGTTTATGTTCATGATACCGTTTATTGAAAGGGCGATTGGTCTGCCCAATATAACATTCATTGCAGAAGTTACAGGTAAGTTTGTAAACCACAAAGCGGTCCGAACAAGAGTAGTTTCTAGGTAATATGCCACATAGATTACAATTAGTATGTTTGTTTCTATTTTGTTTTTTGTTAATGACGCTTTCTAGCTTAGGACCTGGTTTGCTAACTAATCTAATGGGTAGGTCGCATTGTTTTATAAGTTTGTTAAGTTTACGATTACAGCTATCACTGATATAATTTATTTTACAGCTAACTGTTTTGCGGTTATCACTTTTCTTTTTGTGGTTCGGGTTATACTTAATGTTACGGATCTCAAGGTCTGAAAATCCATTATTCTTGAAACGTTGGTTAAGTTTAGACATAGCACTATCTTTCTTATTACTGTCTGAGCAACGCTGGGTGACGGAATGTCTGCTATTTCTTATATAATTACTTTTAATGTGATTAGGTACCCAGCTTTGTTTGTTAAGAGAATTTCCGGAATGAAGTTCTTTAGTGTACCATTGGTATTCAATTACATTATTCTCAATGGCGATACTAATATCTAGGAAGTTGAGAAAACTATTATCATTAGGTATTTCTACTGTAAACTTGATGTCGTTGGAGACAGAGTTGAAGGTATTAGTTATTTTGGTAATGCAATTACTATGTTTTACAAAAGGGCCTATAATAATGTCATCAATGTACCTGCCGTAGTATTGCGGAATAATGTTGTGATCCTTTTCAAGTTTATTTAAAGCTATCTTTTCAATATGATACATGTATATGATCGCGAAAGGAGGCGAGAAACGTGCTCCCATAGGGCAACCTTTTATTTGGCGATATGTAACGTTATTGTACTGTATGTAATAATTGTAGCACAAAAAGTTAAGGCAGTTAGTGATGTCGTCATATTTCAAACCATGATTATCTATATCATTCCAGTGAGTTTTTAGAAACGATGAAACAACTTCGACCCCGTGTTGGAGGGGGATACTAGGATACAGATTGCTGACATCTAGTGATATGAACGTACTAGGAGCTCTCAGTTGAATAGTAAGATTTTTTAGGTCATCTATGAGAGATAGGGAATTTGTGATGTTAGTGTGGACAAACTGAACCAGTTGACTCAGCATTTTTGTGACAATCCAGTCAACTTTACAAGTTGGAGTTCCTATGCTCGATGCAATAGGTCTTAGAGGGTACACGTTGTCATTTTTATTCTTGTGGTCTTTTATTTTAACATAGAAATTAGCAGGGTTACTACCAGTAGCTAATAATTTTTCGAAGTCAGATTTAGACAGAGAGTTACTACACGTTTTTCGGATGACAGTATTAGCCTGGTTTTCAATTTTAATAATGTGATTACTTTCTACCTTGAGATAGGTAGTGTCATCTTTCAGAATTTGTTCAGTTCTATCAATTAGAGAGTTAGTGTTGGCAACAACAAATCTGTTGGTTTTATCCGAGGGGCATGCTTCAACGGCATTGTCGGTTAGAAAACGTTAAGTAGATTTTATCAACGAGTTGTCTTTTTTGTATCTGGGTTTATTTTGAACTATTTTACTTTCTTTCATTATAATCTCTAAAGCTTTGTCCTTGAAAAATTGTAATTTACCTTCTTTTTCTTGACTCATTTTTGGAGGAAGAGAAACAGTATTTTTGGAAAATGGAATGGCAGTATTAACTGTATCCACATTTTCCAATTTGTCATTCCAGCGTAAATTAGATTTCAATTTGTCTAACTGTTTTTCTATGTTAGAAACAAAAGATTTACTAGATAAATTAGGTGGGACTCTATAATTGGGTCCTTTGGCCAACAGGGCTTGGACCGTGTTAGGTAAAATTAACTCAGTTTCATTGCCGGCGCAGTTCAAAGCTGTGTCAGAAAAACTAACCTCGTAAAGACCCGCGTCGTTAGAGTGCGGTGCTCGTACAAAGTAAAAGTCATCACAGTGTACAAACGGGAACACAGGGATACAGTTCACTTGGTAGTCACAAACGTTCACCAGATAATTTTCTTTGGTGATGGATCTCCACTTCTTGGTGTGCCGCTCGTAGAGGATGTGCTGTTCTTTCTTCACTGCTGCTTCCACTTGTTCCAGGAACTTCTTGGTATCTTCTTTTCGCCATGATCTTGTAATGTGTAGGTAGTGATATCCTCTTAGTTGGTTCGTCACTTCTTCTTTGTCACTCAATTGTCGTCTGAACGATCGTAGAAGCTCTAGTTGGAGTGAGAGCGCCTTCCTGGAGATTGCTTTATTGACTGTAAGTTCGGCAGGTAGTCGGATGATGTGCTGAACACTGTTGGGAATCGTTCTGTAGCGAATGCAGGAGTCAATGAACTTCATGTGACATCGGGTCCTCGCGAAGGTTATCTGTTGGTTGAGATACAGTCGAGCTGCTTCTCGTGATGCTAAGCTAGCATCAACGGTTGAAATCGAGTTGATCGCCAAAAACAGAAGCGTGTTTATAATTGTCATCGTTGTTGAAAACAGGTTGGATAGCTTCTAGAAGCGATCCAACCTGTTTTCAACAACGATGACAATTATAAACACGCTTCTGTTTTTGGCGATCAACTCTATATAAATAAGATTACAAAAAAATTAACACCATGGATATCTACATGTTAATTGAACCTAGCTATGCAGCAATTAAGGCGTCAATTAATTACTAGCTATAATCAATTTAAGAATGCAAAATCCTTCAAAGACGACGCATTGAAATGCTCAGATATGGTAAAATCCAGCAAAAGTGGTCCCCTTTTTTGTCCATTCAGAAAAGGCCTAAATTCCTAATTAAAGGCCTAATACAATAGACACGATTTTAAATTTAAATTTTTAATTTAAAAACTGTTTTCAGCCATCATATACTGATTCTATGATAAGACTTAATAGCTGAAAGCAGCATGAATGTATTGACTTGCATACTTTGCGGTTATTCTCTTATATTCACATAACAACATCATGAATTGAAGTAGGTCTAGAACAGGCATACTTGAAATAATAAGCTATGATAAAATGAATGTCAAATAGGGGTGACATAACTGTCCTCACTGGTCTCATGCCTTATGTAGATGCATGCTGGCATGCATGCATGTACTTTTGCTTGATAATGAATTTATAGTGCATGTCCAATTAATTTTATTGACTTATCAAGTCTTAGGATTTACAAAAGTTATCGCACGGTATGAGATTCTTGTGAGAGCTATATTTTTTGAAGTTTAAGCTTAGGATGAGTATGGATATCCATGAATAAGTGCTATGACTAGGGTATAGGTGGAATCCATGTAGGCCACGTCGACTTCAAATTGCTACCGTCCTATTGTGCGGTTTACGCGAAAAGTAATTTTAAAATGAAAATTAGTTTTGGGTTCGTTGTTTATAGAATTTATTTAAGGTTGGTCTAGAGAAATTTTCGGTTGCTTTATGGTTGGATTCTAGGTTTTGTTCAGGGCTTGTCTCAGATAGTCTCATGGATCGTTTAGCGTGATTGCTTTATAAGACTGATAGTAGTGATAGGCCTAAACAGTATTCAACGTATAAAACTCATCGAAGCTCTGCCGACGAAATTGTTAACAATCTCCTTTAATGAAGTGATGATAAAGAATCAATAAAGACCTGAATTCAAGTGTGCTTCGTGAGACATCTGCTTCCATGAAAGGTCTAGGCCTATCCAAAAACAGACACGGAGGATATGTGCATATACATGTAGGCCTAAAAGACACACAAGAAGAAATAAATAATCATACATACTAATCATCAACAAAATATGCCACAATGTACAATGCGCAAGCTGAAGCTCATTGTCATGCTTCATATTGCCATTCACGATAGACCTACTTAACCTACTCTGCTATTTTGCGATAACATCATCGTGATCCTTTATGATAAGCACCACAGCAATGGCATTTAATCCACAGCATCTTTTGTCACTTTCTCCTTCAAGAGGAGCGACTCGTTCATTGAAAGATAAAAATAGGGAAACTTAAACTCTGCTAGGAACTGTTTGCAAGGTGCATGTGTAGAAACAGGGCCAGCTCCTTAGCTGTGGAAAGTCCTGTTTCAAGTGATGAAAGTTTAGTTCCTATATCTTGTTCCTCTTGACGGTTGGTGCCAATCATGACAAATTCATATCTTTTTAATATTTTCATGGCCCTTTTTTCATGAAGGTAAAATCTATCGGAATGGAGTGGACAGTTAAACTTTGCTGTGACTTTCACTTTTATCCAGTATGTAAATATTGATATATTTCAAATTCATGCAAACATGCAGTTGCATATTACATTTTATTTTTCATCTATATACTACTTATTAGTCTTCGAAGAAAATCTATACGAAATAGTAAAATTATTTTCCGACTGTATGTGCCAACTAAGCAACAGTACAAATTCACAAGTTCTATTGTAAATTTCTCCCTATTCACGTACTTTTCCATCTCAGCTGGTACTATATAGAAGCGTACGTTGAAGTGACAGTAACGAGGGTATCAGCTCTCAAATTTGGAATAATATGGTAAGTATTTATGGTACTTGGCGCTCATATACCCTTTAATTATATGTGTCTGGCTCATAGAGACCTGGTAATATACGCTATAATGGCGCTGAGAGGCTATTTAGAGTATAAATGCTTTATTTTTTTTACTTGTTTTTGCGTTCTTTGCGGGTATGTTATCATAGAAATTTTGATATATACGCTAATTATGGATATCAATAAAGGTTATACGAAAAAAAATCAAGATTTTTGGCCCCTAAAAAAAATTTGTGGTATCGGTAGGTGTTGTCCAAAACGGCCTAAATTTGCAGATAAATAGTTGTTAACCCATTTACCATTTTCTTCGAGTGAAAATGAAAATTAAATATAATCTCTATTATATATGATTTTTCATCAACCTTTTAATCTGAGTATTTTTGTGTTCCGTCACATGCAGCCCATAGGACTGTGAATCCTTAAGATACCGTCGAAATTTCAGCCTACAATTTAGCATCTAAGGGCCTGTATGAGGAAAACGAGAATAATCAGTAATTGCTGAATTTCCTGTAGTTCTTCCCATATTTCGGTCTAAAACTGGGTGCAGTCAATACTACTGAATACTATAACCTAGCCCTGAAAGTTTTGGGAACGAACACAGGCTATTTATTTCTGCATTCCAACTTTTCTTCAGCAGTCTGTGGAAGTGGCGCTGAGAGATCATCTAAGTATATATATATATATATATATATATATATATATATATATATATATATATATATATATATATATATATATATATATATACATATATACCAAAATCGACCCAAAGAAAACTCAAAAATCTCTCATATTCCCAACCGGTTTCGCTCCCTAATTTGGGGAGGTTGTCAAGGGAATGAATTTATTATATTCAAAATCATCTATATGCACAAATAAGAATAAGATATCAAACTGAAATTCAAAATCAATAGTCATTGAGGGTTGGCTTCAGTAAAGCTATGAAGCGGCGCTCCATAGATTCCCTGTCAATCTTAGTGCTTGCAGGTGACATTTGGAATAGAGGAGCAGCTTCAAACTTAGATGCTAGATTTTTAGCACAGCTCATAATATGCTTACTAACGTTCAGAATGCTATATTCAGGATGAAACATCTGCTGTCTATGAACAGTTAGTCTAATTCTAAAAATATCACCTGTCTGACCAACGTAGATATTTTTACAGCCCAAACACCTGATGAAATAAATAACATTTTTGGAAGTGAAAGTAAGATTATAGTTGACGTTAAAGATCTTTTCAATATTTCCAACTCTGATAGGAATTTTTTTTTGAGATATATATTTTTTGAGCGAAACCGGTCGGGAATATGAGAGATTTTTGAGTTTTCTTTGGGTCGATTTTGGTATTATCTAACCATTTTAATTGCCTTTTTTACTTATATATATATATATATATATATATATATATTGAATCTATACATAATAAATCTATAATATAATACATAGATAATATATTTATAATATATCTATAATAAATATTAGAAAATGAATTAGAATCGTTTATATTTCAGAATGGAAATCGAAAGATACAGTTGCAGTTTAACAATTAAAAGTATGTCGAAAAGTTCTTTTGTAGAGTGCATTAAAAAGTAAGGAAACTTTAAAAACAAAAGAGTTTGAACAGCGTTCTGTTCTTCGGTAATAGGACTCGACCATTGTTTGAAAAGGGAGGACACAGTGAATGTAGCACATGTCGTTCGTCTTGAATTGCTGTGAAGAGCTTTAGAGCTTGGGACTCTCTGCGTTCCTTTAACGATGGTAGGCAGTTGTCTTGACATGTTGAACCACACATTATCTTATGAAAACGTTTCTGTATTATATCCAGGCGATGCGAATCTCTCTTTGATAGACCGATAAATAATGGGCCACAATATTCCAACAAACTACGGACAGTAGCAAAGTAAACAGTCTTTAACAGGTGACGTTGAATTTCAAAGTTTGTCTTGAGAATGCGTAGAGGATACAATCGTCGAGATGCGTTTCTGACAACATTATCAAAATGAGTTGACCAGTTACACTTGCTATTCAAAGTTACACCCAAAATAGTCAAACTGTCAACGTTGGGTATGTCATCTATAGGAACACCTGTACAATGTTTTGAAGATGGTATCGTCAAGGATTTACATTTCTGAACATTTATACATATTCCATTTTTAATAGACCACTCTTGCAACAATTTATGTGATAAAAGTACATGCTGATTTGAACCTTTAAAAAGGGGGAAACACAGTGAAACATCATCAGCATATTTCACAACACTGCAAAGATCATTTTCAATTTTCAAAGTCGCAGCAACAATTGAGAAAATATAGGGGCTGAGAACCGCGGACACCTGACTCCAAATTGATGACATGGCTGGTAGCATTTCCAATTTTCACATACTGTCGTCGATTTTTCACATAATCTATTATCCATGATAGGATATCGGGATGAATATCACATTTCAATAGACATTCGATTATGACTTTTGTTGATAGCCGATCAAAAGCTTTAGAAAAATCATATGAAATGATTTGTACACCAATAACATCCACTTTATCAAAATATTGAGTTATAGAATCATGCAGGTGTATCAATGCACAAGCGGTTGATGAAAAAGGTCGGAAGACAAACTGACAATTGTCAAATCTGTCTAGCAATGAATCTTTCACCAAATCGAAAACAATGCGTTCGAGAATTTTTGCAGGGGTTGGTAATAAACTGATGGGACGGAGTTGACTAATTGTCGGAGGTGATGTTTTCGGTAGAGGAGTAACTGCACATGTCTTCCAGTTTGCTGGTGTACACCCCTCTGACATGGATGCATTAAATAGATGAGTAAGTGGACGTGCTAACACAGAAGACGCTGCTCTAAAAAGCATGATTGGAATGTCCGGAAATGCTTTATTTTTCTTGAGTTTCAGAATGCAGGAGTTCACCACTTCTTCCGATATTTCCATCGGTCGGTATTCGGCAATAGGCCTACTACTGGTCACCAATTCATCTTCAGTTGATGTAGATGCAGACACTGATGTGTGGGTTACGTTGCCATTGACACGTTTGAAGTTGTCATTGATTGCACATGCTGCATGGGTCAGAGAATCGTATTGATTATACAACTGCAGCATTTGATCGCCCCTACGCTCGCCATCAACTGCTTTTGTAACGGACCATATGTTCTTTGATTGCAGCTTCCATGCCCAAGAAGTTTTTGCCTTCGTTATTTCCTCGTTTACTTTCAGCTTCATGCGATTGTATACAGGAAAGTTCTTTGTTCGATACGCATACCAGCGTTGATTAATGAGTGATTTTATATAAGGTGTGATCCATGGTTTTGAATTCTCTTTTATTGTAACGGTACTCGAAGGAATGGTAGTGTCCATTGCTGTCTGAAGGCATTGTTGAAACAAGTTCGACTTCTCATTTAGTGAGACTGGAGATCCGTATAGAAATGACCAATCAACATTTGATAAAAAATCGACGAAGTGATCTACGTGAGAGCTTCTGAGGTCATAAACTGTCTTTTGAATTACAAAAGTTTCTTCACGGTTATCATTGCTCTTGGGTGTTGCCAACAAAGAAGCGTGGTGAGTAGTAGATCGATCAAAAGGTGCACATAAATCAACATCATAGTATTCACATAGCTCTTCCGACATAAGAATATAGTCCAGCTGGTTGTCACCGTAGGTATTGCCATGAAAAGTATTGACCATATTAAAATGGTCACAGATTACAGAGATATCATAGCGATTCAAATCTCCACACAAAACTATTTTATTATCAGCATGTTGCAATAAGTAATCGTCAATGCTGTTGATTAAAAAATCAGTTATTACATGCCTTTTTGAAACAGCTACATCTGGTGGGAAATAACAGCCAATGACAAGAATCTTCGAAGAGAGCTCAATCATGACACATTCTGTAAAGTCAGGTTTTACATCGTGATAAATTCTTCGCGGGTAAGTGGCAGAGTGTGCCCAAATGGCGACACCACCACCTATACGGTTAATACGATCGTTCCGGAAACAGACATATTCTGGTATAGATGTAATAAATTCATCATGTGTTTCACGAAACCAAGTCTCTGTAGCAATAAGACATGAGATGTTCTTTTCTTTCAAAGTTACAGATATTTCATCAATTTTAGGTAGAGCTGAACGAGTGTTCAAACATAAAAACGAAGGAAGAGATGGTAAAATATTTAGTGAAAATTTGAAATGTTCGTTCTGGAGACCACTCTTCCACGGAAGATGTAAACATCCTCCCCTTTGGATTTTTGGTCTGACAATTCCTTTCGAAGACATTTGTGCTCTGCTTGTGGTTTCTTTGTGCGATCAGGATTTATGAAAATATCTCTCCATTGTGATGATCGAAGATGCTTTGCATTCTTGAGGACCGTACTCTTGATTGAAGAATCTTTCAGGTCGACTTTCAGTAGTCGCTTGCCTCCATGCCGTATTTTGCCAATGCGAAATGAATTCTTGATGGCAGTGTCATCATTCACATTAAGAGAAGACAGAATCTTCTTGCATTGATCTAGGTCCCTCTTCGATCTTTCTTCAGCCGAGCCGTTATCTATCTCGGGGAGGCCATATATGACTATGTTGTTGACTCTTAGCATTCTGTCTTGCATTTCATGCGATGTTGTGGTAGCTTGCACTTCGAAGTTTTTCATCAAATCATTGTGGTTTTGTAACAGATTGTCGTATTTCTGCTGAAGCTTAGTGTATTTCTGAAGCAAGTCATCAAATCTTTCAATGACTGGTTTCAGCTTATCAGTCAAGATTCTGTCCAAAAGACGAGCAATACGATCAATCATCTATTTCCGTCATGCTTTCATTTCCCCGGGTTCCTCTGCGCACCATAGAGAATGTAATCGGGAAACAAAATGCTTGAAGACGTAAAATCTAGTGACACGGATTTGAACCTGGAGTCCAGAAGCAAAGTTCGTGTTAAGTTCTGCAAAGAACCGCTAACCTATACCAGCACTTGAAGGAAGGCTTGCTATGTTCAACTTGATCCAATTCTGACGAAAATCTCTCGCATTTGACGTCACTCAACTCGATACGGATATCACACCACACAGAATATGATCCAGAGAGAATGAAGCGATGGATAGAGCACTAATCACTTTCGAGGACACAACTTGGCGATTAGATGCCGAAGAGGAGAGAACGACACGATGACTGAGAACGACGAATGGATAACGATGTAGAGTAGGCGATTCCCGTTCGAATGGTCCAAAGATCTTTCAAAATGGCCGACGGAATCAAAAGAACAATGAACAATGATTCGTCGAATCACGAGGGTCGTATAGACACAACCTTCACGCTTGGCAGTTGAATATATATAGAGAGAGCTTCGAAAACAACAATGCATTAATCAATGTGAATTTGAAATTAAAAGATTAAGATTAATAGCAGACATCAAGACGAAAACCGTGGAAAGAATAGATTCTGAAATAGTGGAATATCTGAAAGACTGTTATAACAACAAGGAAGCAAAGCCCCGTGAAGATCAATTGAATGAAATATGTAACGATGAACAGAAAAGAAGTATTGACATTTGGAATAATAGATGAAACTTTTTTTAATCGGATGAGCATTTAATATCAATGAATAGTGAAAATAAATTTGTAACAAAGAGAAATGCGAACTGCAACCACTGTAGAAAACAACAAATGAATATCAACAAAAAACAACAAATGAATATCAACAGAAAACATGATGATCCCAATAATTATTATGGAGGATTTTATCGCAACAACTGGAGAATTAAGGAACGAAATAATTTCAAACATTTCAATAACCAAGAAAAATGTATTTGGCGCAATAGAGAGGACAATGATAGGCATATCTACAGGTATAACATCAGAAACTCGAATTCTATGGAAGGATTATCTTCATGCTATGACCAGCACAGTTCATACGTGTTACACACAGAACTGTGTATGCACACAGAGGACATACGTGTTACTAACTGATATCTATGTACCAACTATGATCTTGTTAGTTATAATATACAAAATTCAAATAAAAATCATTGATCCATTGAAAAGTCCCAGAAAGGGACGCAACCGGTTGGGATATTTCCTTAGTTAAGATTGTTTTCTTTTTGGCTTTTATTACTGTATATAGGCCCCCTATATATATAAGTAAAAAAGGCAATTAAAATGGTTAAATAATACCAAAATCGACCCAAAGAAAACTCAAAAATCTCTCATATTCCCAACCGGTTTCGCTCCCTAACTTGGGGAGCTTGTCAAGGGAATGAATTTATTATATTCAAAATCATCTATATACACAAATAAGAATAAGATATCAAACTGAAATTCAAAATCAATAGTCATTGAGGGTTGGCTTCAGTAAAGCTATGATGCGGCGCTCCATGGGAATCTATAGTCCTAATTACGCTATATTACCTGTAGTAGGCATATTGCTATGTGTGCCAGGGACCTTCCCATGAAATTTGTATTTGCGCCATTCTACAAGCTCCAACCCAATGTATTCAAGCTAGAGCGTGAACATAAAGAGTCTATGTTCATCGAGAAGTTCAAGCCTGCATTGAATGGTTTAGGTTTAACATCATGATGATGTTTTTGTTAAGGTGATGTCTGATTATTTTGAATTGATTTGCTGGTATATATCCATTCATTTAATCGCATTGAGAAGCCAGCACAGCTGGTGAAACATGTTTGCGAATAAATTCCTTTCTATTGAAGCCTCGACTTTCTCTTTTACTTTATATATATATATATATATATATATATATATATATATATATATAAGTGAAATAAAAATCAGCCAGAGTCTCAAATCATATCGTGAATGATAATATCGTGAAGTTATTACAAAATTACGACTCTTTTTTTTTTGACTGATATTCCATTCTTTCCCTGTCAATTCAAAGAAATGGAATTTGCTTTCATTCAAAGATATGAGCCTCGTCTCAATGCATGTTAAGTTTAATTTCTATGTTTTTTGTGTATACTTATATGCATTCAGTTATAATTTTGTATCCTCTATCATTTCATTCCCAGTCCCCTTGAGAAGCAGGTAGCACCCTGCAGAAAACTAGTCGGGGATACAATTATTTTTGTTGGAAATCATTACCTCTGGTGGCTTTCCAGCCACAATGCCGTTAATTTTTTTTCCCCATATATCCTTGCGTTTGCTTTGATTTCAATTATTTACCTATATATATATATATATATATATAAATACGAAATGTGCTCTCCTGCCACCGAGAATTGTACTCTCCTGCCCACTTGTACATGAAGGGACCAGGGCCTACAGCAATCGTCGGACCAGGCATTTGGAGGTGCTCTGACTGTCATATATCTTCATTCATATCAGTACATATCACAGCACAATCATATTCCGCAAAAGCTAACTCTAAATATGAAAATTGAGGGCCTACAGCAATCGATCGTCGGACCAGGCATTTGGAGGTTCTCTGACAGCCATAGCACTTCTTTCACATCAGTACATATCAATGCACAATCATATTCCGCAAAAGCTAACTCTAAATACGAAAATTGAGAGCCTACAGCAATGGACGGACCATGCATTTGGAGGTGCACTGACTGTCATAAATCTTACTTCATATCAGTACATATCACAGCACGATCATATTCCGCAAAAGCTAACTCTAAATACGAAAATTGAAGGGACCAGGGCCTACAGCAATCGTCGGACCAGGCATTTGGAGGCGCTGACAGCCATAGAACTTCTTTCACAACAGTACATATCAATGCACAATCATATTCCGCAAAAGCTCATACGTGGGGCAGGAGAGTCAGTGGGGCAGGAGTGCACATGGGGGCAGGAGCGTACAGTTGTGGGGCAGGGGCGTACATTTCATATTCGTCCGTGGGGCAGGAGAGTACAAGTGGGGCAGGAGAGTACAATTCGGTGGGGCAGGAGCGCATATTTCTTATCTATATATATATATATATATATATATATATATATATATATATATATATATATATATATTTATATATATTTATAATAGCATAGAGCGCCCAGGCATTTCATATTCAGAAAGGAAAAACAATTTTTCTCTGACCGGACATGTTTCGATGTTCAATACATCATCATCAGCGGTGGAGTAACAAACAGAGACAGTTCATCTTTCTTAAATATCAAGTCACAACACATAATTACAGTTCGCAAGGCTTCACAGTCGCACTTTCATACAATAAATCAATTGGTAAAACCTAAAATCTTAAAATCGAGCAATATGTACTACCTATTTACATAAATTAAAAGGCAGCATGTACAAATTTACAGATTTAGACAGAGAGTATAAGAGCCATTACTTTCATTAGCAAGATTGTCATTGCTTTTTATCAAAATTGATTCAAGAATAAAGGACTGATTGCTTTTACCTACTATCGAAAAATTTTCTATTTTAGGGCTATGCGGTATGAGTAGACACTTCAGTGGGTGAAGGGTACCCTTGAGGTGTTCAGAAATCCGAGTCGAGGAGATGGCGCTTAGTGGCGCCGATGTACCGCATATTACAGCGGTGACAGGAATATTGATAGACAAGAGATGATTTCAATTCACTCGGAATTCTGTCTTTATTTGGAAATTGAGTAATGAGCTTTTGAATTTTAAAAACGGCGAATTTCGATATTCGCGGAAGAAGATTGTTGATGGAACGAATTTTATTTTTCATTTCTTTTTCAGCATGGCTAATGAAAGGAACGGACCAAGTTACAACTTTCTTCTGTAACTGCTCAGTTTCTGGCTGAGAGTCTCTGAGCTGGCTCCTGCGCTCAACACTCCTTTCGACCTTCTCTTTGATTCTGTTAATTGTTTTGATATCAAAACCATTTTCGGCAAAAATATTGGAAATCTCATTAGCAGAAACTTCATACAGCTTGCGGTTCGAGCAAATTTTGAACGCTCTATAAAACATATATATTCTGAAAGATGAACAGAAGTTCAAACCGTTGTTTATGACAAACGTGCGAAAAAAGATCCGTTTATTTAGAGGAAGACCGTTTTAACAGAAAGTTGCAAGCTCTGAAAAGCAAAAAGTTGATAAGTGATGATATTTTTCAGTCAATCAAGTCGAGTGGATCTCAGCCATGTAGGCTATATGGACTTCCAAAAGTTCATAAGAGCATGAGTGATCCGCCGTATCGGCGATTCTGAACATGCGCAATTCCTACGTTTCTAAGTTGTCACAGTGGCTTGATTCCTTACTGAAAAAAATATACCCAAACAGTTTATTCTGAAAGACACATTCCAGCTTGTTGAAAAATTGAAAACTTTCTCAGATAAAAATTCTAACTCTAGTTATCGTGCTTGCAGTTACGATGTCACCAGCCTTTTTACCAACATTCCGGTAAAAGAACCATAAAACATGTCTTGTCCAGGATTTGATTTTGGCAATTTCCCTGTGAAACGAGGGAGGCTTTAAGATCTCATACTTGAACTTGGCCTGCTCCAACATTCTTTTCACCTTCGATAATAACCTTTACTATCAGGTGGATGGCATGGCCATGGGATCTTCTTTAGGTCCTACAATGGCCGCCTTCACCATGGACATGCTGGAATCCAAATTTACTGATTATCAGGGGCCATCTCCCAGGTTTTATGGGAGATATGTGGATGACTGTTTGGCTATCTTTGATAATGATGACCAAGCAAAAACGTTTTTGGAATTTTTGAACTCTCTTGATGACAACATCAAGTTTACTATGGAATTAAGTAAAGATGATGAGATTATCTTCTTGGATACTAAGATTTCTTGTGGTTCGCAATTGGTGATTGATTTTCATTTCAAGTTAACCAACACTGGCATCTATATGCCATTTTCTCCGTATGCCCCGTTGACGTACAGACTTTCTGCGATGCGCTCTCTGTTTTATAGAGCGTTCAAAATTTGCTCGAACCGCAAGCTGTATGAAGTTTCTGCTAATGAGATTTCCAATATTTTTGCCGAAAATGGTTTTGATATCAAAACAATTAACAGAATCAAAGAGAAGGTCGAAAGGAGTGTTGAGCGCAGGAGCCAGCTCAGAGACTCTCAGCCAGAAACTGAGCAGTTACAGAAGAAAGTTGTAACTTGGTCCGTTCCTTTCATTAGCCATGCTGAAAAAGAAATGAAAAATAAAATTCGTTCCATCAACAATCTTCTTCCGGCGAATATCGAAATTTCGGCGGTTTTTAAAATTCAAAAGCTCATTACTCAATTTCCAAATAAAGACAGAATTCCGAGTGAATTGAAATCATCTATTGTATATCAATATTCCTGTCACCGCTGTAATATGCGGTACATCGGCGCCACTAAGCGCCATCTCTCGACTCGGATTTCTGAACACCTCAAGGGGTACCCTTCACCCACTGAAGTGTCTACTCATCCGCATAGCCCTAAAATAGAAAATTTTTCGATAGTAGGTAAAAGCAATCAGTCCTTTATTCTTGAATCAATTTTGATAAAAAGCAATGACAATCTTGCTAATGAAAGTAATGGCTCTTATACTCTCTGTCTAAATCTGTAAATTTGTACATGCTGCCTTTTAATTTATGTAAATAGTATGTACATATTGCTCGATTTTAAGATTTTAGGTTTTACCAATTGATTTATTGTATGAAAGTGCGACTGTGAAGCCTTGCGAACTGTAATTATGTGTTGTGACTTGATATTTAAGAAAGATGAACTGTCTCTGTTTGTTACTCCACCGCTGATGATGATGTATTGAACATCGAAACATGTCCGGTCAGAGAAAAATTGTTTTTCCTTTCTGAATATGAAATGCCTGGGCGCTCTATGCGTATATATATATATATATATATATATATATATATATATATATATATATATATATATATATATAGATAGATAAGAAATATGCGCTCCTGCCCCACCGAATTGTACTCTCCTGCCCAACTTGTACTCTCCTGCCCCACGGACGAATATGAAATGTACGCCCTGCCCCACAACTGTACGCTCCTGCCCCCATGTGCACTCTGCCCCACTGACTCTCCTGCCCACGTATGAGCTTTTGCGGAATATGATTGTGCATTGATATGTACTGTTGTGAAAGAAGTTCTATGGCTGTCAGCGCCTCCAAATGCCTGGTCGACGATTGCTGTAGGCCCTGGTCCCTTCAATTTTCGTATTTAGAGTTAGCTTTTGCGGAATATGATCGTGCTGTGATATGTACTGATATGAATGAAGATATATGACAGTCAGAGCACCTCCAAATGCATGGTCCGTCCATTGCTGTAGGCTCTCAATTTTCGTATTTAGAGTTAGCTTTTGCGGAATATGATTGTGCATTGATATGTACTGATGTGAAAGAAGTGCTATGGCTGTCAGAGAACCTCCAAATGCCTGGTCCGACGATCGATTGCTGTAGGCCCTCAATTTTCATATTTAGAGTTAGCTTTTGCGGAATATGATTGTGCTGTGATATGTACTGATATGAATGAAGATATATGACAGTCAGAGCACCTCCAAATGCCTGGTCCGACGATTGTTGTAGGCCCTGGTCCCTTCATGTACAAGTGGGGCAGGAGAGTACAATTCTCGGTGGGGCAGGAGAGCACATTTCGTATTTATATATATATATATATATATATAGGTAAATAATTGAAATCAAAGCAAACGCAAGGATATATGGGGAATAAAAAGACCAGAGGTTTCCAACAAAAATAATTGTATTCCCCGACTAGTTTCTGCAGGGTGCTACCTGCTTCTCAAGGGGACTGGGAATGAAATGATAGAGGATACAAAATTATAACTGAATGCATATAAGTATACACAAAAAACATAGAAATTATACTTAACATGCATTGAGACGAGGCTCATATCTTTGAATGAAAGCAAATTCCATTCTTTGAATTGACAGGGAAAGAATGGAATATCAGTCAAAAGAGTCGTAATTTTGTAATAACTTCACGATATTATCATTCACGATATGATTTGAGAATCTGGCTGATTTTTATTTCACTTATATATATATATATATATATATATATATATATATATATATATATATATATATATATATATATATATATAAAGTAAAAGAGAAAGTCGAGGCTTCAATAGAAAAGAATTTATTCGCAAACATGTTTCACCAGCTGTGCTGGCTTCTCAATGCGATTAAATGAATGGATACATACCAGCAAATCAATTCAAAATAATCAGATATCACCTTAACAAAAAATCATCATGATGTTAAACCTAAACCATTCAATGCAGGCTTGAACTTCTCGATGAACATAGACTCTTTATGTTCACGCTCTAGCTTGAATACATTGGGTTGGAGCTTGTAGAATGGCGCAAATACAAATTTCATGGGAAGGTCCCTGGCACACATAGCAATATGCCTACTACAGGTAATATAGCGTAATTAGGACTATAGATTCCCATGGAGCGCCGCATCATAGCTTTACTGAAGCCAACCCTCAATGACTATTGATTTTGAATTTCAGTTTGATATCTTATTTTATTTGTGTATATAGATGATTTTGAATATAATAAATTCATTCCCTTGACAAGCTCCCCAAGTTAGGGAGCGAAACCGGTTGGGAATTTTAGAGATTTTTGAGTTTTCTTTGGGTCGATTTTGGTATTATTTAACCATTTTTAATTGCCTTTTTTACTTATATATATAGGGGGCCTATATACAGTAATAAAAGCCAAAAAGAAAACAATCTTAACTAAGGAAATATCCCAACCGGTTGCGTCCCTTTCTGGGACTTTTCAATGGATCAATGATTTTTATTTGAATTTTGTATATTATAACTAACAAGATCATAGTTGGTACATAGATATCAGTTAGTCAGTTAGTAACACGTATGTCCTCTGTGTGCATACACAGTTCTGTGTGTAACACGTATGAACTGTGCTGGTCATAGCATGAAGATAATCCTTCCATAGAATTCGAGTTTCTGATGTTATACCTGTAGATATGCCTATCATTGTCCTCTCTATTGCGCCAAATACATTTTTCTTGGTTATTGAAATGTTTGAAATTATTTCGTTCCTTAATTCTCCAGTTGTTGCGATAAAATCCTCCATAATAATTATTGGGGATCATCATGTTTTCTGTTGATATTCATTTGTTGTTTTTTTGTTGATATTCATTTGTTGTTTTCTACAGTGGTTGCAGTTCGCATTTCTCTTTGTTACAAATTTATTTTCACTATTCATTGATATTAAATGCTCATCCGATTAAAAAAAGTTTTCATCTATTATTCCAAATGTCAATACTTCTTTTCTGTTCATCGTTACATATTTCATTCAATTGATCTTCACGGGGCTTTGCTTCCTTGTTGTTATAACAGTCTTTCAGATATTCCACTATTTCAGAATCTATTCTTTCCACGGTTTTCGTCTTGATGTCTGCTATTAATCTTAATCTTTTAATTTCAAATTCACATTGATTAATGCATTGTTGTTTTCGAAGCTCTCTCTATATATATTCAACTGCCAAGCGTGAAGGTTGTGTCTATACGACCCTCGTGATTCGACGAATCATTGTTCATTGTTCTTTTGATTCCGTCGGCCATTTTGAAAGATCTTTGGACCATTCGAACGGGAATCGCCTACTCTACATCGTTAATCCATTCGTCGTTCTCAGTCATCGTGTCGTTCTCTCCTCTTCGGCATCTAATCGCCAAGTTGTGTCCTCGAAAGTGATTAGTGCTCTATCCATCGCTTCATTCTCTCTGGATCATATTCTGTGTGGTGTGATATCCGTATCGAGTTGAGTGACGTCAAATGCGAGAGATTTTCGTCAGAATTGGATCAAGTTGAACATAGCAAGCCTTCCTTCAAGTGCTGGTATAGGTTAGCGGTTCTTTGCAGAACTTAACACGAACTTTGCTTCTGGACTCCAGGTTCAAATCCGTGTCACTAGATTTTACGTCTTCAAGCATTTTGTTTCCCGATTACATTCTCTATGGTGCGCAGAGGAACCCGGGGAAATGAAAGCATGACGGAAATAGATGATGATCGTATTGCTCGTCTTTTGGACAGAATCTTGACTGATAAGCTGAAACCAGTCATTGAAAGATTTGATGACTTGCTTCAGAAATACACTAAGCTTCAGCAGAAATACGACAATCTGTTACAAAACCACAATGATTTGATGAAAAACTTCGAAGTGCAAGCTACCACAAAGGTCGAAAGGAGTGTTGAGCGCAGGAGCCAGCTCAGAGACTCTCAGCCAGAAACTGAGCAGTTACAGAAGAAAGTTGTAACTTGGTCCGTTCCTTTCATTAGCCATGCTGAAAAAGAAATGAAAAATAAAATTCGTTCCATCAACAATCTTCTTCCGGCGAATATCGAAATTCGGCCGGTTTTTAAAATTCAAAAGCTCATTACTCAATTTCCAAATAAAGACAGAATTCCGAGTGAATTGAAATCATCTATTGTATATCAATATTCCTGTCACCGCTGTAATATGCGGTACATCGGCGCCACTAAGCGCCATCTCTCGACTCGGATTTCTGAACACCTCAAGGGGTACCCTTCACCCACTGAAGTGTCTACTCATCCGCATAGCCCTAAAATAGAAAATTTTTCGATAGTAGGTAAAAGCAATCAGTCCTTTATTCTTGAATCAATTTTGATAAAAAGCAATGACAATCTTGCTAATGAAAGTAATGGCTCTTATACTCTCTGTCTAAATCTGTAAATTTGTACATGCTGCCTTTTAATTTATGTAAATAGTATGTACATATTGCTCGATTTTAAGATTTTAGGTTTTACCAATTGATTTATTGTATGAAAGTGCGACTGTGAAGCCTTGCGAACTGTAATTATGTGTTGTGACTTGATATTTAAGAAAGATGAACTGTCTCTGTTTGTTACTCCACCGCTGATGATGATGTATTGAACATCGAAACATGTCCGGTCAGAGAAAAATTGTTTTTCCTTTCTGAATATATATATATATATATATATATATATATATATATATATATATATACGCTGTGATCATGAACTTCGTGGGATGGTTGTCGTGGGATACTGTCTCAAAACAGCATCTGTATACAATGAAAATTTTTATATGAAAAGATTCAGTTTCTTGCGGAGATTACGTTCCCGTGGTCCAAAATTTTGCCAATTTATATACTATCGAGATATCAAAAGGAATGAATATTTGCTAATAAGCATCCTAACTAAGCGGAAATGAAGCTGATTATCAAGGGAATTTCATGAGCCGTATTATAATGGAAGTCTTCATGAAAAAGTCGCGATATCATTCGTGCTTTCTTTGAGTTTTTAACTCAATTTTCATCGGCATGATTTTATGATTCACTAAATTCATGTTTCATTTCTTGAATCTGAATGGTGATGTGGAACCATTTACATCTTTCAAAGTTAATTGAAATAATTGTCTTTGATCATGTGATTTTGCTCTACCAGTGGCAGGTTGCTTATGAAATGATCACGCTTAAAAAGATTCTCTTGAGGTTCAGCATGAAAACAATAGCAGATCATCGAGTTGCCAATTTAACAAACATTACCTCCCCAAGGCTGTCATGACACGGACGATCTGTAAAATAATAACATTTCCTTCTGGTTTTTTATGATCAGTCAATTCCGTTGTAATTTCTTCAAAACTGATTAGATGTGCATATCTCACATTTGGAAAAAATTCCGATTGTATCTCATTTGAGTTCATTTAATAAAATCGAAAGTGTATACTAAATGGGGATTTAGTAAATGCGGAGTTACCACTCTACCTAATATACTTACTCTGTGCATCATAATATGTAATTTTCAAATATTTAGTTAGAAATTTTTAATTAGAACTTCACTTACGCGTATTTTGTAGATTATTCTAAATAGAACTTGACTTATTTTAAATTGAACTTGACTTATTTTAATTAGAACTTGACTTATTTTAATTAGAACTTGACTTATTTTAATTAGAACTTGATTTGTTTTAAATAGAAGGCAAAAAGGTGTACAAGACATGAGAAGATGTGTTTGATGTGATCAGTTTCAAAATCCATCATAGCCTATTTCATAAACCAATCTCGAATAGAGGAGATCTCTTGACTAGGATAGCAACAAAACTTTGGATTAAATTAATAGCTTTGAAATTACAGCATTTCACAGAGTCGAGTTTATCACGAATATTTCTGCTGGCCAACTTCAGTAATAAACAGAGAAATGATTAATCGATTAGATTGCGATTACATAGTTTACTTATTGACGCAGATGCAATTATTTTGAAAATCAAGCAACAAGACTCAATGCAACCACGATTGACAGCGTTGTCCTATAACCACGGTAGGAAATTCTAATAGGCCTATCCATACGCGTGTCGCGTATAATCCATTAAAAATCTAATTTTGTCATCGAATCAGAATACTATTCATTCAATAATAGATGTTTTCTCAATAGAAGAATGGCAAAATAGGCACGATGCACTATTGTGATTCAATCTACAGTTAATTGCTAAAGTTTGCAATTTGTAAACATAGAAAACAAAATGCTGTAGCAACAGGACTGGGTTGACCAGCAAGTGGCTCATCAAAAACTGAAAGATCCGCTCTAAAAGTGATCTAAGCTAACGTTAAGACCGGGGAAACGGTCCTGTCAACGTTTTTGTTGGGAGATCATGGGGATCTTTGTTCTGAATCCGTCTGATGGGTTGATCATTTGAATGAGACGATAATCCTGAATTGATCAAATTATTTTCGCACTAACATTCACATATTTCATATAATAACGATACACGATAAATTTGACTTTCATGTCCCTACAAGTGTCATAAAACAGATTCTTTATTTTGCTGACAGAAATGATTGAGATCCATGAGCCATGATCGCTCATAGAACTACAACAGTTTTGATCAGTTGCTTTCATCAAATCAAACTCATTTCTAATTGAAATCGAATGAAAAATATAATTAATTTATCATTTTAGTCAGTGACAGGCGTCATATATTCGCAGTTTTGCAAGCATTGAAAATAGTGTTGTCAGAATCGGATGGATTGCAAACTCAAATTTAGTTCGTTTGCGATTTGATTACATCATCACTTCCATGGAGTATCATGCAAAGTGTCGTGCGGTGTCTAGTAAAACCCGTCCTGCAGTCACCATTCGAGTGGGAAGGGAGGAGAGACGGCAAAGCGGAAGTATGCACCGTGCGAGCGTAAGTTTTGTTTTTGCGCATTTCACACACAGTGGAGACCAGAGAACACAGACGTGTGCAGATGAATCTAATTCTGTGCCCCACTGCATGCAGGGCGAGGAATTGCTTTGTTAGTAGTAGTAGTAGTAGAAGTGTACTATTTATAAGAATGATAATCATCAATTACAAGCAAAAGTTACAATCACATTATATACTCAAGAAAAAAAGTCATCAGAGAACGTTATGAACTAGCGGTTAACTAATACTGAGACATACGGTATGAAAGAGTTCTTGCGCTTCATTGTTCTGCATAGAGGAAGTCGTATCTTCTGTGAATACACAAATCTACCCGGATTCAGATGGTGCAGTACTTGCGAGATATCCTTCTCTGCTGTTAGGAAAAGTTTGCAACTCTGGGTCTCACGCCTGCTCTTGAGCGTCAGTTCGTCACAGCTGCAGGTGTTGAGTTCAAATGGATGCATGATGCGGTGGCCACGTCTTTCTATCCGGTTTAGGCGCTCCTTATCTCCTTTACATAGCCCAACAAACACAGGTGATGCGTATTCCAAGATGCTTCTAATGCTGGTCTCAAACACTTTGTGCAGATTACACTGGTCCAGATAGCCTCGGATCTTCCGCAGAGCATAAAACCGCTGATTGGCTTTCTTGCAAACACTATTAATATGATCCGTCCATTCAAACCGGCTGTTAAGCGTGACCCCGAGGATGGTTAGCTTCTCAACGACTTCGATGCACAAGTTGGCGGTCATCTGGATTGGCCTCTTTGTTACCAGCAATGCCTTGGATTTTGAAATATTGAGCGACAGGTAATTGTCATTGCACCACTCTTCAACGTTCTTGACTTCACCGTCACAGCGATCAGAAACATATTGAGCAGTTGCGCTCCTCAGAGGAAGGACCATAGTGATGTCGTCCGCGTATTTGGTCACGGTGGTGTCATTAGAGGAACTGGATAAGTCCTTCACATAGCAGCAGAATAGAGAAGGGCCAAGGCCATATTTGATTCTCTTCTTGATTGTTGCCAAATCAAGTTAAGGAAAGTCTGTATGCGCCGTGCGAGCGTAAGTTTTGTGTGAAATTGACAACAATAAAACCTCTAGAATGGAAATTAAGCTTCATGCAATGCACAATAACGGCACATAAATCGCACGCATTTTCGCTTAGATGCACCTGCCAACGTCTGCATGATTGGGTTAGAATCAGTCACATGTGTAAATCGAAGCTTTTAATTGGTGGTTCATGCCCCAACTTAGTTCCCCCGAATGTGCCGCGACCTTGAGTCAATTTCCATTCTAGCGAACTTCAGATAAACAGTTTATTTCTATGTCACAAGCAGTGGATACCAGAATGTTGCACAAGCTGCCTGATTTCATTTCACTCGTTCGAGGAAGCAGAAGTTCTTGCTGTCATACGCAAAGTGTTTAAATATGTTAAGTGTGCAATCAACTCATTGCTCTAATGTATTTTTTTTGGCGACACGTCCGCCATCTTTTTTCGCCAACATGAATGTGAAAAATTGTTGTGTACCGAATTGTTCAAGTTACTTTGGACAAAATGGGAAGCGATTCCACAATTTTCCAACTAATTCTGAAAGGTAATTTACTACATCATTCAATTTATACATCATTTTCACTGCCGACGGCATCAGGGACGAATAATAGCAATCTCAAGATGAATTAGAGGCAAGCGAATCCATTTTTGGCATTATGACATTGTTTAACTATATATTGAAGGCGCATAATAATACAAATATTTCCTGGAAAGAAGGGAAAACTATAAATTTCACTAATTCTGAACATATTATCGTATTTTAACCAATCCTGTTTGCCCATGAGTGCAAAAAATGATTGTCCACATAATTCTAAATTCACGTGCATATCACTTATCTTTGCAAACCAAAATAATACTCGGATACGAACAGCTGACTAGCAGGTGGAATTCCCATCGTCATAGGACGACTAGAACATGAGATTTCAACGTAATCTCAATATGCATTAATTATTGTCACGTCACAACTGTCCTATTGTGAATGTAGAGTCATTACCAGTCATGTTTGGTTGAACAAACACTAGGCTATTGTGATTGTTGAGCGTGTGAAAGGGAAGATTTCTGCCTCATCATCACACTCCAGTTTTCTCACAGCGTGTAAGCATGACTGTATTCTTCATCGACTGAATATCCTGTGCAACGTCATTGTGTTTATTTGACTGATGCATCGCAAAGTTTCGGCAAAGAGTTTTACCGACTGACATCTGTGTTGAATGTCTGTCTATCTGTCTGTTTGAGATGGTTGACCATAAGCAGTGATATTTTTCGTTGTGCATCGTAACGTCCATTCTGTGCTGATTCGGTTGCTGCATGTGGAAATGTAATTTAACTAAATAGAATAATGACCGCGACATTTTAGAGGTAAGAATCATTTCATTATAGAATATGTAAGAGCAAATCATCGTACTGCTTCTTGATCATAATTTATATACACATGTTTTTTAACATAAATTCACACTATAATCATAACCTTAAATGGCCAAGACGTATGATCGAGTAAAAAATTCCATACACTGTCGATGTGGATAATGAACTTAGATATTTGTAGTATATCTAAACATACCTATTTAATAGGCAACAAAATGAAAATTTATATTGACAATCCATTGTAAGCAAGCTAATTCGTCCGAAATTACTTGGGACAAGTACACCAGTCTCCAATCTTCGTTTAAACTGTAGATAGAAGTCAGAACAGAATTGTCCTCAACTATTGATGCTTTTCTTCCATTTGGCATGACAAGATGGTAGACTGAATGAGAGATGTGAGACATAGTATCTAAAATTAGATCCGATGCTAATATCAGCGGAATGCTATTTGAGATAGGACCCGATTATGCAAAAGAAGCTGGTGACAAATGAAATTTGCGACATGACAATGCACTTGACATATGTATGTAATCGTGTATTTGGCGTGAGTTACTTACATGGCGGTGCACAACCTGTAACAAGCTGTAACTGAGACCACATTAGCTTATGAGCTTAAATAATGAAGTTAAGGCTGCGCCCTACTTCAGCTGAACTGCACGAGCCGCCACTGAACCGAGTCATATATATATATATATATATATATATATATATATATATATATATATATATATATATATATATATATATATATATATATATATATATATATATATATATTTAAAACCGAGTCAGTTAGGTCAACTTCATCCATCCAAGTAATTGATGCATATTGTGAAAATGTAGGTTAGTCAAGATACTATAATTCTTATTTCAGGGCAATGCAAATGGCAATGAACATCAACAGACATGATTTGATGTACTAGGATAATTTGCATAAATACTCCAAATTGCTTGTATGTTTGACCACTTTGATGAGAATATGTACAACTGCCCTGACAGAAGGTTGGTAGATAGTCGATTAATGTTATCAGCCACTCCTTTTGCGGCACAAGTTATTCAACGAAGTGACTCAGAGGAAACCATTCCAATGATTCTAAGTACTGACTGTTCCACTCAAACGACTTTGTTATATCAAAACAAAGGAAATCAAACGAAATCGAAGCCCTGCCCAGCTGATCTGAGGAAACTGATAAGACGCCAACAGAAGGTCATCAGTAAATTGAAAATGCGTTTATCTAGAAACTCAAAGAGTAAATTGAAGCTTCATGACAAGAAGGATGAAGGTAAGCAATTTTTAAATAAAGAATATAAGTAGGCCTATCTCAATCTACAATGCCATACATTTTAGCTGTGTCAAGTGGCTTACCGGATAATTTGAGAGGAAATCTAAAGATTTTTTTAGAGAGTCAGATGTCTAATTTGGATAAAGAGCCGAAACGTCGACGTTTTCCGATGGCATTTTATAACATATGTCTCTGGATTTTTCATTATTCGAGATCATGCTATGTTACTTTACGTAGAATTTTCTTCATGCCATCTACGACAATGTTAAGGAGATATCTCTTGCAAATATTTGAAAGGGTATGTGAGCAATCGTTTATGTTGCTTTTTGAAATATATGAATAAATATATTTTTATTATTCAAAGACATTACGCTTCCAGCCTGGATTTTGTTACACAACTCAGGAACTACTTCGACAGAAAATGGACTCTCAGACAAATGCTGATTAAGAAAGGTAAATATTTCAGATTATTGCTAAAAGGCGAGATCTGTTATATTAATTGTTTCAATTCTACTGAAACAATCAATACAGAGCATCTACAGCCTATGGCATGAGCATCTTATAGTGATATGTATGAATATGTATATGTCGATACTATGTTAGCAATTATCATGATGACGCCTGACATTGAATTTTTATTGATTTTAGAATTGTGTCACTCATCTTCGATGCAATGTCAATCAGTGACAGTTTAAAGTTCAACGCACCGAAAGATGAAATCGAGGGATTTGTTGACTTTGGCAATAGTAAAAAAATGCCGATTATTGCTAACCAGGCTTTGGTATTCATGGTTAGAGGATGCACCAGGAAATGGAAACAGGCAATAGGCTATTTTTTATATAGAGGCACCGTTTCATGGGCAAAATTGAATGAGCTTGTAACCTCTGCTTTAAGGTATTGCCATGATGCAGGTTTGACGGTAATGTCAATTATATGCGATCAGGAGACAAGCCAGACAAGACTTTGGAGAGAGTTAGGGGTTTCTACGGATAGACCGTATATTGCTCATCCAAGTACTGGTGATGTAGTCTACGTAATTCCTGACCCTCCTCATCTATTGAAAAATACCAGAAATAATGGTATCAGGCATGACATAATGGTAAATACGATATTATTGTTTGACTTCTACTTGAAGTTATTGAATTATTGACTTTGTTTACTTTTACATGTAATGATTTCATGTTCATTGTTATTCGTGTTCTACATTTCAACTCACAGAAAATCTGGTGTCATATGTACCTGTATATATATATATCATTCATTATTCAAAAATTCTGTGTAAAATTTTCATACACGTTTTATGTAGACTTCTACCGGAACTTTCAAGTGGAAGCATATCGTGCAACTTCATCGGCTAGAGTCAATGTCAAAGTTTAAATTGGCGTGGAAAATACGTGCTGCGCATGTATTCCTTTCGTCTTCCTCCAAAATGTCAGTTTCCCTAGCAGCTCACGTCATGAGTAGAAGCTGCGCTGTAGGTAAGATAAGAATCTCATTTCTGCATCTTTTAATGAATCTTATTTTCACGAATTATGTACCATGCTCACGAACCTCTCTGTGATTATGCAGAATTAATATGTAAGCCTACCTTAAAATTGAAAATCACTATAAACGTTACAGCATTACGTCGGCATGTCCAACTTGGAAATTTACCTGACGAGGCTAATGGAACTGCAGAATTTGTTGAGACAATAAATGATTTATTCGATTTATTCAACTGTTTTGGTGGTTCTTCTGATCCCCGGAAACGCCCTGTATATGCAGACAATCTTCCATCTGTATTGGCTGTAAGTCACTAACTTGCGATTCTATTACTTCAGATTTTCATATTAATGCTTTTCATAATGTAGATATATTGAAAATTGACCAATTTCTACTAAAATTAATGTCCCTTTCTTCCACAGAAACTGGATAGCTTCTCGGAGTGGGTGCATTCATGGGTAATTGTTGATGCAAGGAAAAATTTACCGGTCCAACTAGGTTGGTTACAGTGTATTGCTGGTCTTAAAGGAATTTTGCAAACAGCTTTCACGAATTATCGTTTTGTATTTGTACTTACTGGTCGATTTAATCAAGATGCCTTAGAGGTAATTCATGCATACAGTATATGTAATTAATGTGCATGCTTACGTTTTGTGTTTAGATTGTACAATTGAAATATACAGTCTAAGCTCGGTAATTAAGACGACAAATGCCAGGCTTCAGCTGTCTTAATTATCGAAAGTCTTAATGATCAGTGTCCGAATTAACGAGCTTCGACTATAATTGGATAGCGTGAACCTATATGTGCATATAATATAGATGCGATTGCATGACTGAATTATATATATGATGCATGATCAAATCCCTGTCTCTTTCGTAAAATGTATCATTGAATTTCCAGAATCTCTTCAGTATTATCCGAGGACACAATGGTCATAACTACTGTCCAAACGCTGGGACATTTCGTGCAACATTGAGATTGGCATCAGCTTGTCTTATGATTCGTTCTGTTGGCAAAGGAAATGTTGTCGACCCTGAGGAAAATAACTTTTTCTCATTGATGGACACATTAAGTAAGCTGAAAGCCTAGCGATTAATTTTGATTAATTATCAATCTCATGTAATAATTCGTCATTATTAACCAGTTCTACTTGTATGCATTGAATATTTGTAATATGGTAAATTATTGATATATACTTTCAGGATGTATCCATAATGAAGGTGATGAGGCGTCTTCTCTTTTGTCAAAACATGAGTCCGTACCTACCAGACCTTCCTTAGAGAGGAAAGAGAAAATATTGGCTACGCGTGACATGTTAAGCATTCCCATCGTGAATAGGACAACATCACAGCAGGATGGACTCATTTATTGTGCGGGTTCAGCCATTTCAGCCTACTTGAAAAAGGTCAATAATTGTATAGAGTGCGAAAAATCATTATGCTCCAATTCTCCATTAGACTCTTTTACCCAATTCCGTAAGTTTGACGTAAATTCCCATCTTCTATATCCAAATGAGACATTATTATCGTTTTTTTTTTAAAGCTAGAGAATTTCTTACATAGACAATTGAGATTTCATGTAACCAAAAGAAATATTGTTCAGGAAATATTAACAGCAACAGCTAATGAAGTTCATAATCACACTTTAAATGCTTGTGAAACACATTTAAGAATTTTTGATGAAAGTCTGCGCAGAATATGGATAAGAAAGTCGATTCGATTTTATTGTCAATTATATGAGATAAATGAAGCCAAAAAAAGAAGAGATCAAAGAAAGAGAAAAATTTTGTCTAAGTCATATGAAAATAATAAAATGAGACGATCATAAGTAATTTTATTGTCTCTACCATGATATATAATTTTATTCTAATTTGTTAATTCCACCTGTTTATCACTTGTTCATCTGTCACATTTCTACAAAAACATATGCAAAAAATTATATTTATGTCTTTCATGTAAATGACATTTCTAGAAAATAATTGATATGCACATTTTCTTATAATTTCATAATTCCCTATGTATTAGTTACATGTTTTATTATAAGTTCATCATTCAGAATATGCTTCCTATATGCGTTTACCTTTAATGCATTGCGCTTTTGTTCAATTGACATTTGTTCAATTATTTATTTATACTGACATGTATGCCACATTACCAGTCTTTCTTAAACTAAAATATTTCTTATCCTTGTTATGTTTTCCGATTTTAAATCTTTCTTATTGAAGTGAAATTAGATCTGTTTTTATTTCGTGATTTCATCATCAAGTTTTATTGAATTTGTGTCGTCCTGTTCTGTTCATCACATCAGTTTGATTAATGTGAAGCAAAACTGGGCAACAATGAGCCGGTTGGAACCCGGTGATACCCCCACCAATGAGTGGATAATACTGAATGATTTTCAGGGGGACCCAGTGCCATGCTTTTGAACTTCTCAAACCTTACGTATTCCTTAACATGCTATTTTTCTTTCAGTTTAATTTCATCGACAATCGCTATAATGAAGGTGCGATCGTATGAATTCATTATCTCAGAAAAAAGGTAATTTAATGTTTCTTGTCAGTCAAAAACAATAAATCGTATTGTTCAGCACTTCATCATGATTAAAGTATCGAAAACATTTATGCATCAATATGACCTGCCTTCTTTCCAGTAATGCGAAATTCGACTGATTTCTGTGTCAGTTCCAGATTCTATTAGATCTACAACTGTGTATAGCTATGACCTTATTCTTAGTTCCATAGTTTTGACATAGCTATTCAGTCAACTTCATTCAATATTTCAATACTCTTCTATAATCAATTGAGATATCAAATAAAGCTGCTTATAAGAGCTGGCGAAAAAGTAATATCATAGATGTCCCCACAAATCATGCTTTGATTGCATACTTCTATTATATACTTACTTTGGTCATACGTTGATGACGTCAGCCGTCCCTGCGTCAGCCTTGTGTTCGGTATGGAGAGAGAAGGAAGATAATACACTTAGCACAATTGAAAACGCACCACCTGTCAAATCCAGCTAATTCGAAGTAAATCGCTTCGATTGAATATGGAATGAAGGACGCACGCTAATTGACATAGATATCTTCACGACGGCGGTCTGGTGGTGGGATTGCGTAATTGTTCAGACTGAATTACTGAAGCAAGCATTATTATTACCGAATTACTTAGCAAGCATGTGTTCAAATTGAACTTCGATCATGAAGTATAAAATTAACGACTTATTATGGGAAATGACGGTTTTGTGAAAAATCTTAAGATGGTGCGTCAAATGTCTGATGCCGAAAGATGGCGTGCTATTGGCATGCTTGACGCTGGAATGTCCCTTCGGGCAGTCGGACGACATTTCGGTCGTTCGCATACGACGATTGCCCGACTTCTCAAGAAAGCGAGAGCAAATGGTACCGTGGCACATGCTGGCGTTGGTGCAGTTCGTCACACAACTGCCAGAGCTGACCGGCGATTGCTCAGAATGGTGCGAGGCAATCCCACACTCCCCGCAACTCTGCTACGACTGATGTGGGGCGAAAGAAGTCGCAGAGGCAACATCCTGAGCTCGGGCACCATAAGAAATCGGCTTCGAGAGCAAGGACTTCGCTCAAGGAAGATGCGCAAATGCCCCAGATTAACACCTGCGCATGTGGCACGAAGAGAGCGGTGGGCGATGCAACGAGTTCACTGGAGACTACCACAATGGAGACGTATCATCTTCACTGACGAAAGTCGGTTTCGTCTGTTCCGCAATGATGGCCGCATTCGTGTTTGGCGTGTGCCACGCCAAGAGATGCTGCAGCAACACGTCCAGCCTACTCATCAGCAACAGGGGCCATCCGTTCACGTGTGGGCAGGCATCATCCTGACGGGCAAGACCGAGCTGGTAGTGCTCAACACGAACGTGACTGGTGAGCGTTATGCTGAACTGCTGCAAACGCATCTTCTGCCATTTGCGACTCGAACATTCGGAGACGTGGCCAACTGGATCCTGCAAGATGATAACGCACCTTCGCATCGTGCATAGAATGTGACGCAGCTGAAGGAAAACTTAGGGATACGGACTCTTCGCTGGCCATCAAGGTCGCCGGACATGAACCCGATCGAGCACGTGTGGGATTATCTGAAGCGCCAAGTTCAGCAGCGGGACCCGCCTCCGCAAACACTGCGTGAATTACAAGAGACAGTGGTTGCAGTTTGGCAACAAATTACTCAAAATTTTCTGAGACGGCTCGTCCTCAGAATGCCGCGACGAATCAGTGCCTTATTGACTGCTCGCGGAGGTTATACCCGCTATTAACTTGTACAAGTATAGATGTTATGTTTAATAATTACTTTTCTTAATCACTAAAAGTTTGTCCTTTTCATTTACATGTTATGTTTAATAATTTCTTTTCTTAATCACTAAAAGTTTGTCCTATTCATTTACATTAGCTGTCAATCATGTCATTAGACCCCTGACCGCCGTCGGGCCGTAGCACAGATATCTATGTCGGTTAGAATGCGTCCTCCATTCTTTATCAATCGTGTATAGCGATCAATTTGACGGATTTGACAGGTGGTGCGTTTGCAATTGTGCTAAGTGTATGTTATGCGCCGCTGCTTTCTACATCAAAGATTGAAATAGAAAAGATATTCAGCTTTGTATTAACTGCCAGTTCGAGTAGGAGATTGGATTGTGCCATGGCGTTAGTCTTAATTTTCAGAATTCCGTAGCTTCGTCTGTAGGTCTCGGTGAATGAATTGACCAAAAATTCATTCTTTTAAGTCTGCTGACCGCAACTTACCAAACACAACCGAAATGCTCTTCCAATTTAAAGTACCGGTACTATTCGCATGATAAAGAGTTTTTTTTTGAGAATCTTAAAATCTGTGCATCATGATGAAGCTGAATGATAGCTCACACTATCAATTTTAATTAAAAAATTCTGTCGTTTTCTATTATAATCCTGCACCAAAGAAGACTTTAAATTTTCTTTCGTAGGGGTCCTGACCACAACTGACCACTTAAGAAAGTAAAATGTGTGTCAAAATAATATGTGGAACTGGAACATAAGGTTTCATAAGGCATATCGTTCAACAAAACTGAAGCAGGACTTCAACACGAAAATTACATGCAACGTGCTATTTTTTCATTGATAATTATTGACTTGACAACTGATGTGTGGTGGTGACGGTTTGATCCTGCCAATTGACTTAATCGCGTAAGTGGCTCGTAGCTCAGTTGGTTAGAACACAGGTCTAGTTAACCTTGGTCGTAGGTTCGAATCCTACCAGCCGCACATCTTTTGCATGGCAATTTGATCCATCGTTTGTTTAATTTCATTGTTGTTAATATGAAAGTAGGTTAACTTTTGTGTGCAATTATTCATGAAACGGTCTGTAGAGTTGACATGCGAAAATTAATGTTGGATTGAATTGCCTTTTGGGACATCAGCCTAACTGTTGACGCCAAATGTACTGTATTCCCGAACACACATGTTAAATACCATTTGAAAGGTAATGAATTATTGAATTCAATCTCGAATACCGAGATCTCGACCATTTTTAGACGTTCGAGATCTAGAGATCATAACAGTGCCGATATCTCGACTATAGCGGTATTCGAGATAAGAATTCTTTGATACATACACTTATCAAATAAAGATTACATAAAAACAAATCAAATGATATCAAATGAAAAAAATACAAGATACATTCAATTGCTTGTTGGAATATTTGGTCAACTGTTGACGCCAATTGCACTAATATCCCACCTTCCCAGCCCACTTATTAAAAACCGTCTGAAAGGTAATTCAAAAGTAAGGGAATGCCAAATTAATTTCTACATCTTTTCACGACAAAAAATCTAATTGATTTCTGACCTCTTCACGAAGCTATCTGCACGAAACTTAAATATCAGTGTTACAGCTTTTAACTGACTCATTTTTTACTGATCATGCCAAGCCCTTTATTTGATGAGAGTTTTCATGTAAATAAAGTATGGTGATGAATAAATAACCAATGCGTATAGGCAAGTGTGCGCCAAAATGCGTATATTCACACAAATATTTTGGTATTAAGAGAGAGAATTTCATGTGTAAAAAGAGCAGATGGTGTGCGTCATGAAAGGCGTCAAGAATACGACCTACTCGTCATATTTGTGGAAAGCCGGGAACCATCAAGTATCATAGTCGTCGATGGTGACAAAGAATATTGATTGGACGAGGCACAAAATACTGCATGATGCAGTGAGGAAGGTGCCAAAAACTAATGAGTTTTATCTCTTGCTCTATTGCGAGGCCTTTCGATCGTTTTCAACGGTCATTGTCGGTCAAGTGCTCGGTCGTCGGGCATCGACAGTCGAAAGGCCTCGCAATAGAACGAGAAATAAAACTCATCCATTGGTTTTTTTAACTTTCCCCTCTTTATCTCAAATATGCGTATTCCATTATTCAGTGAACAAAATATTGTACGGACATACTGGCAATGAACTGGCTTGGTTACAGTTTGATTTTTATTGTGCATTAAAAGACCATTCAACCGTTCCAGGGAGAAAAACAATTATAATTACATTCATGATTGCATTGATTGCAGTTTCATGTGACAAACCCAATGTAGCACTAATTTTACTAAAGAGTGTGTATACGGTATATGCATCATAAAGCTTGTTTTTATGAATTTCATTAGTTCCAGTGAATTAATTTTCCAGTTGTTTTTCCTTTTTCCAAATGGAGCTTAGATTTCTGAGCTTATTGCTTGTCAAGTTTCGTGAAACCAAAATAGTCCATCATTTGAGCTTAGGCCAACTCGTTTAGGCAGGCTTACCCAATTGTGTTGTATTCTCATAGGTTATCCAAGCAGATGAGAAGAGATATATTTCAATAAGAGCTAGTAGCTTAATGACTACGATTACTCAACTATTTCATTAAGGCTGTTTTGACTTTTGACATCGCCGTTAAAGTAGCGGATTCTCCCTTTGTTTTCCACCCATTTCTTGTCAAGAATCCGAAAACTTAATTTATCTTCTAAGCTTGTGCTTTGTCTAGCTTGATACTTAGAACGAAGATTAACAGAATTCTGTTCACTTGAAGTAATGAAGTATAAAATCTTGGGAAACATTCTTCTCATCGCATTTACGCAAATAAGGATCATTCATCCTGATTCTTCGTACATGAAACATTTCTGCAATTATCAATAAAGACAGAATCATGAAATTAAATCTGTCACTGTCAGACATGAGGCGTCTTAAGCCCCTATCATGTAGTTGCAATTATATACAATGACATTCTAACGCCGATTATGCGGCACGAACGCGACGCTCTTAACATTTTTACGTGGTCGCTCTTAACATTTTTACGTGGAGTTTCAATCGCTAAACCGAAACGTGGCACCATTCAGCATGTGTTTGACTTTCAAAGGATTGGTGACAACTTAAGTTATTATTGTTACTTAAGTTGACAAAGGTTATCAAAGTGCCAGTTTTGTTCGTATGGATATTAATTAATAAATATTATCATTTATTATTAATTAATAAACTGGAACTTCGGAAACATTTGTCATGCTAGCTTGGGAGTTCAGGTGACTTCGTTGCGACTGGAAACAGTTCTCAGCAGTGAGAATATTGCTCTGCACACATGTAGCCTACTAAACTGTATTGATGAATGCAAATGAAGTGCATATATTTGTATTGTTCATTCAATTTCAATTACAAATAGGACTACAGACTACTGTACAGTAAATGATAATTCTCTGTAATTAATTACTTTTTCTGAGTTTGGAACAATTTGATATAGGCCTACTTGTAATATTGAATTCGAGATCTCGGTATTTTGAAACTATTGATTCGAGATCGAAATTGAATTCACTAGCATGCCCTGAATTGTACTAATAAATACCAAATATTGTTCAGATTCATGTTGCAGTTGTAATTTAAATTACAAATAAGACTACGTGATTGCAGTTAGGTCGACAACAAATTTGAACTCAAAATTGAGAAGCGAAATCGAGATTGAATTCACGAGGCAAGGGGAGTTGAAAAATGCCAATATGTTTCGGACGTCCTTTATGGATGGCCCCTTATTGCCATCATGCAGAAATTGAACTTCACAAGAATGCAACAAATTGCTATAAATCTTTCGACACTTTCACTGACGTCTCTGACATCATTCAAGGCAAAGGAAAATTTTCTAAATTTTACTTATATGTTGCAAACTAAATTGTTAAAATGAGCCACTATTGTCCATTACTATCCCGTAGGATGTGATGAAAAAATAGGGAAACCGTGAAGGAAAGAATGAAACTTAACTCCCTGAGGCTTTGACAGGACTGACATATCCAGACTTTAGATTGAGAATCGTGATAATTTCAGTCCGGATCGATTCCCTTTCCACCGACTTCCAATGACAACATTTCAAGCCAAGGCGAGGAGTTGCGGCTCCAGTCGGCTCAAAGAAATGAAGTCGAACCGAACCTTGGGCAGACGAGCTGCCGTCGGCCCGGCTTTGGTGCATCTTTACCTGTAATTTGGACAATGCGTCACGTTGAAAGAAATGGCGCACCTACCTGCGTCCCTGTGCCTCATCAACTCTATCGGTTGGGTTTTTGAAATATTTTTGTCGATCTTTAATTTGGCGTGGAATGCAATATTACTTTCAACAGCATTTTCATGCAGAATCGTCCTATGAATTTAATTCAAAGTAAAATCAACTGGTGTGCCCTGTCTAGGCTTTACCAGCATTGCTGCATAAATTGAAGATTAGTGAAAATCTGAGTCTGACATCTTAGCAAAAGAACTCAACTTTTTGACATTTCATTTAAAATGAGATTTGATGTAGGCCTGCATACTGTAAAAGGAGAAACGAAATTATTAAGGAGACTCCAAGTTAAGGTTAGATCATTTGGTGGTGTCCTCCTTAATTTCCCGCACCAGTTTCCGATCTTCACCAAGTTAGGTGAAGTTATTTGTTTGCCATCTGAAACCACCAAGTGCAACTACGCGTAATTTAAATGACACAAACGCCTCGCGTGAGTCTGCGATATACACTATCTATAACCCTTCTAAACAGGCCTGTACTTTGCGGCTTGTGTCTGCATGCATCAGAGGCTAAACAACATAATAGGTTCTATACTCAGGATAGACACAACACGTATAATAGGTTCGGCCATGGTTTACGCGCAACCACGCGCGATTAATTGCAATGTATCTATTGCCTTTCTATATAGACCTCTACTTTGCGTCTTATGTCCGCATGTATTAGAGGCTAAAAATTGTTGTTTTCATAATGATATGGACATGTGAATCGACATTTTATGGTATGAATAAAGACGTTAATAACAAAAAAGATCACTCCGGAAAATAAGGAATATTTATTAATCAATTTTGCAAAATAAAACATTTTTCAAATGACTGCAAATTAGTCCATGGTCCATGCAAATTATGGATCAGGCTGATGCATGTCGATGACAGTGTATTTTCCTTTGCCAACGATAAATATTTCTTCGTAGTCTGCACCAAAATAGATTAACCCTCTTTGTGATCGTTTTTCATTTACCTCAGATGTCTTGTATTCTGTGCCGTTAATATCAGCATACAGAACATCCGTGTATACAGTCATGCGTGTAGGATCTGCGTGTAGGATTTGCGCCACGGTTTTGTTTGTTGCTTCCACAAATCCTCGTACTTGTCGGATATATTGAGATCTTCCGGTTTTCATATTGATGAAGGGCCCCAGTAATTTCCGCAATTCACCTACTGTTGTCCAGCCTGGTGGTATAGTAGATTCAATTGTAAAATATCCATATTTATATTCGGAATCCAAACATCCTTTAACCAAATTTTTCCCGTAACCGTGAAGTCTCATGCTATCGGTAAATCTTACAAACAACTTTGTATTTCTTTGTGTACCTAATAAAGAAAGAAAGATAGTAATCATAAATCGTAACTAAAGTTATAAAATTAGTCAATATAATCTGTCGCTAATGCACATACGTAATTGAATGTATACAATTTATAAAATTGCAACACCAAAAATGGGGTACAGCACTAAAATGGAAAACCAAAAGCCAATATGTCGTCGGTGAATCGGCAAAAAGCCCTTGTGCAAAAAATAAATTTTCAGGAGAACACTATTTCTATTTCTTTTATAATGATGCACAATATTAAAAAAAACTGAAACAGCCAAGTGTTATCATTTAACATTGTCATTAAAAATTGCCGGGGAATTGTTTTATTATTCTGGACGACCCACCTGCGCGTGGCTTTTTGTATCCTTGCTACGTGCACATAAGGCCTTTTGCATTTAGATATATTTTTTTGTTTTTCCGTAGGAAGTTCACGGAAATGTAAAAAACCATATTTTCTGAACATTGTTTCCATTTGATCTAATGCACGTAAATGGATCAAAAAATGTACATGCGCATGTAAAAAATATAGTACATTTCCTTTTTGCACATTTTTACAAGTTCCTGAACAACCATCCGTCGAAAGTCTTTTATTTCGTTCATGTCTATTATCATTTCGTCTACCTTTTGTGATTGACTTCTGACATATGATTTTATACTGGTATGTACTACTTTCGATTATGATATGAAATGCAAAGTTGTAATGCTCTTTGATTCTCATTCGCTGATCCAATAAACGATTGCCTCTCTCATGCCAGAGGACTTCGTGAAGGGCAAATGGTACATTATTTGAAAGACCGTTGATGGGTACAAACTAGGGCTTTGTGCGGTGCACCAGTTCTCTTTCGAGAGCCGCAGTTTGCACCGAAGCGCTCGAATTTTGATAAAATTGACATTTTTCTGTACAGTTTTACTTAAAATTAATTAATTCTACAGAGATGATCATAAAAAAACGGACCACCTAAAATGTGCCAAACTTCAATCGATTCTCCTGCTATTCAATCTCATTTTCATTGACAAGCCATGCACCATTCAAGAGCTTATGTTCTCAGCTATTCAATGAGCCACTATACATCTGCATCCGTCATTATTTAGAGTGGACAGAGGTCAAAATGTGAAGATCCACCACTTTTAGAAAATTCAAATTTTCAATGTGAAAACATGTGAGCATGACAATGAATCAAACACGAGGTGAAAGTGCTTTCTCTGAGCATTCTTTTGATGTATTACTCGTCGAAATCGGTGCACTTTTAGAGAAGTCATGATGTTCCAAAATTATTGCATAATTTACTGTTTGTGAATGTTATTGAAAAGTTGTTTACATCCATTGGTGCCAGCGAGGTCATTTTCAAGCTTTCAATATCTATGTTGTCTAGACGTCTGCTATATACATCCAAATCAAAGTGTTGGTTGACCCAGATAAGTTCTAAACAAAGTTTCTATTTGGTTTTGAATTCATCTTATTTCATGATGACTGAGTCGAAGTTTGCGAAAGTGTTTTTGAACGGCAAAGTTATTACTCTTTTGTCAGAAGGACAGTCCGAACGGCCGATTTGCCGAAAAGTACATATCGGTCCCAAAGACCACCATCCAAAGGTGGAAAACTATTTTTTATCCCTTCCTAAAAAAAGTTGGAATCCGGTCGGAAAGGAAAGACAAGCTTTCAAACAGCTCGAATGATTAGACCTATTCGCTTTGGTAAGAAACGATCCCGCTTTTCCTATTTGTTAAGGAGTTCACATCAGAAGCCGATGGATTCTGCCATATCGGTGATGTCTGAAAAGTGAGCACTTCATAAGTTGTAAGAGACCATCAGGGAGAGAATTGACCACCAATCACAAGAGCTAGAGCTGGCTGAAGCGGGCGCTAAGCACTGCCACTGGCTTTCTCAATGGAATCAAGCTGTTTGGATTGATGAAGCGTCTGTATGTCTCCAAGATCGCAATGTCCGTTTGAGAGTTTAGGATGAAGTCAGGTGATCCAATTCCTGATCATTTGATATTGTCTGAATCAAGGAGGTAAATGATTGCTTATTTGCGCTGCGATATGGATGAATGGCCGAATTGAACTCTATATCCAAAGGGATAACATGATTTCGAAGGATTGTAAAAGTTTTGCAAAAGGCACATTTTCTGAAGTGCGCGAGTCGATTAATTCTTCCTGGAGATGGTCTTTCTCGACTTGAAGTTTTGTTAAAGCAAGAGCGGGAGAGTTTTTAAATCAAGTAGTGATTAATCGCCTGATCGAAAGCATGCCTTTCCGGATTCGATTGAGTGATTGAACTTTCTGGTGAGGTTGCGAAATATATGTGGCCACCAGTAAATCTGACATTGGCCCTATTAAGGGCCAAATGACTCTACAGAGCCACTGAACAAAATTTTATTTCAGTTTTTATTTTATTTTTCTGCCAAATGTGTACCTGACAAAATTTAATGCAAAAGTGGGATAAAATTCAGGTGGTCCACTTTTTATGATCATCACTGCAAATCTTAGTCACAACAGATATAGAAGAAAAATCTTCAAGCATGCAATATGATTAATCCAACTAAGAGAAAATTATCCAGTTCTACTGATCTATTCAAATCATCTTAGACTCCAACTTTCTAAGTGATGAAATTGATACATATTGAAAATCAAGGCTATATCATTAATTTACTGATGCATTTCCTGATGATGAGAAAAATGTGAAAAAGCTACGAAAGTGATAGATGACTCAGGTTCATGAGAAATCAGTTCAAGGTCTCAAAATCTCATTTCTCGCGGCTTAAGAATCTTGGAATTTCATAGTGAACTTGTTAGTAACTTTTTTCGTACGATCTGGTAGCATTGTATCATTACAGAGAGACTGCCTGAAACTGAGCAATGTCATGATGTTGACCCTTACGCACACTAATATGTAGATTGGGGTGCCATTGCTTCGATTCATTTTTTTCCTTATGTTTTTAAATATTATACTTTTCATGATTTAGAGAGTCAATGACAAGCTCTTCCTCTGCTATATAGTGCATGCGCATGCATGTGTTTTTTAAAAGAGACAATTGAAACCCGGACGTTTCGTCCGCCAGTGAATTAGGAATTTTGTCATTGCAACATTTTGCCATTTTCTAGTTACGGATAAGTGTGATGAGAGTCACTGTCTTGCAAGTATTGACAAATGAATGACATAAACATTCTGGGCATTTGTAGCAGAAGATAGAGACCATAACTTCAAGACCTTGAAATCTTTATTAACTATCAGTCTAGAGCGAAAAAGAAATTATATTTCGGCTACACTTCAGTGATTCAGTGTAACTTATTAAATTTTCGGTGCACTGGCGCAAGCAGGTGCGGATAACGCACAGCCCTAGGGCCCTAAATACACCATACATCGTTGTTTTTATCAGACCTGATGAATGCAAATTGATAGAAAATATGTACATGTATAAGCAGCATACATGTGCATTGCACAATGTACATGCATATGAAATGGAGCATTTCAAAGCGATTTTATCATGAAATACACTGTAGATGTACAACACTTTCTCCAGAATGTAATAAACATGATGTTTAGGCACTACTATCTAATTTTACTGCAGATAAGTTTGCTATGTCAGACATAGGCTAGATTCTATTGAAGAAAAACAGTCGCAATTGCATAACAGTCAGAAGTCGGTGGCAGCAAAGCTTTTGTTAGAACATCAAATATGCACTGAATCACACGTAGACTACTCTGTTGTCATTGAATATTCTCTCGAATTTCTTAGCAGAATCTTTCGCATAGATGAAGACCTTTGCTTCCTAGCTAATGTTTTAGACACCTGAGGAGCTTGAAGGCACCTCTTTCCATACGACACCGCGATGAGATGATGCTATTGTCTTCAAGGATTTACTTCAACGTGCCATTGTATGCATACTTTCCGAAAATGTACTTCATTAAAAGATGACACCGACATCGAACAAGCAAGGCAGATTTTCAATGGATTGGGCATAAAAAGAATTATATCTGGGGAAAGGTATCTGGGAGCTGCACTTGGAGATGATCCTTATCAATCCATTTATGTTTAACAGAAAATAGTAAAATGGGTAGCACATGTGGAACACATGGCTAAGATAGCTATAGATGACCCACAAGCAGCGCTCTGCGGATTTACGAAAGGATATTGTCATCTTTAGAAATTCATTCATAGAACTGTCGGTGATGTAAATGATTATTTCATCCCTCCAGAGAATGCCATCAGAAATGTGTTCATTCCCGCCGTCACAGGTCGTCACAAGTCGTCACACATCGGATTTGGAAAGTAGAATTCTTTCACTTCCATCAAGATTTGGAGTTTTGAGGATTTATAATCCTGTTCAAATCCTATTAAGATAGGGAATATGCAGCCTCTACGTTGATAACTGTTAACTGATCTCATCTGTATAAGCAAGAGAAAACAAACGAAAATCTGAACAATAAAGTTATTGAAGCTTCAAAAACGAAAATGAGAAATGGAAAAAATCAATTTTTCAAAGGAGAATTCGACAACATCATCAACAGTTGTGATGAACAGCGGAAAGTTGCACTGAAATTAGCTAGTGAAAAGTGTGCAGGTGCATGGAACACGGCTATACTGATAAGGTTCCTGGGATTAACAAAAGAGAATTCAAAGACGCCATTTAGCTGCGATATTGTTGGATCATTTCGGACATTCCCAACAGATGTGTTTGTGGATCAAAAAGGAGGATTTGTATCCTTTTCCCTGAGGCAAAATATCCTACGAGACACTGAAGCTGAACTTCTCTCGGAAGTATGTAAAGATGTCGTTCTAGAGCCTGAACTAATTCTAGTGGAAGGGTATTCTTTTATCTAATCCTGAAACTGTGAAGATAGGGCAAGACTCGACATATCAGCAAGGGGACTGTGGGGAAAGATGGAGAGTATCTGCAGTCACTGTGAGAGAACAAAGACATCCCTTGGTTAGCTGTTTTGCTGTGAACCTTCGTTCAACTTACATGTTGTTTGTGTGCTTTAGTGGTAATGACCGAAAAGTGTTGAAGATGTTTAAAAAAGAACCGTTGAACTTATTTGACTAAAACTTACACTTTCGTACTCCTTACATCGCAAAGATTCTGAAGATACCAAACATGAACATTTTTGATGGAAAGGTGCGAATATTAAGTATCACATTTTCAGCCGAAAGAGTCATTTTGTGACAACTTTGCAATGTCACAAATATATTCCTAGTTCATCGATTTTGATGACCAGTTTATCAAAAGCGAGCTCAGAAAATGATCGCTCTCAAAGTGCCTAAATAATTATCATGCTCATGCAGGCAGGCACATCCACAGGCACATCTTTTCTGCAGGCCCATATATTATACGAGCGTACATGTAGTTAATTATATACTGCTATTAATATAACTTCACGAATTATTTAAAACGTAGTCATATCGCAGAGCAAAATGATAGTCATATAATGTATAATAATGTATGATATAAATGATAATAATATTAGTTATAATTATATAATTCAAGTATCAATGATGATGATAATAATGCATGTCAATGTAAAAATATGAACATGCGAGTGTTTGTGGTTCTCATTGTTACTGAAAAGTATATCACGTGGCACATCAAAATGAGGCTCATCATCAGTTGAGCACAACCACGCCTTTCTCAAAGTTCGAAATGTAATTGTGTGGGCTATTGCAGCAATAACAAGTAGTAGTTTAAGACCTGAATTCTGTGTTTGTCATCAATATATCATTAATCAGAATTTACTTTTATTAGGCATTGCGTGTCTCACAAGCTCTGAGTTCAGAATTAAACATTTAAGTTTTTGATAAAATCACAGCGATTTAGCCTTACTTTTATTTGCTCTCATTATACTGTAGTACAAAAGTCTTCAGAGGTCGAACTCAATGGTAGGCCTACTTTTGCACCAATGCTTGCAAAGACTAATTTGTTTAAGTTGTGCATTCAATTCAAGAAAATTCTGTTGGTGTCAGTGTGCTCCAGATTACTTTTTGATTATATAAATCGAATACTTGATAATGTTTCTAGTTCTTGATAATATACTCAGTGACAAAAAGAATGAAACAAGTCCTGAAATGAATACTTATGACTTAGACTTGGTTGTACTGTACGTTTGTTTGTTGTTTGTAAAAGGAGAACTCGAATGCTTTACTCAGAAACATTTAATTTGATACTCATGAATTTATCAACTTAAGTTAGAAACGGGTGTGACCACCGCGAGCATCCAAACAGGCATCGATGCGTGAGGTCATGGATGAGCACAGTCGCTGGATGAATGCCAGGTCTAAGAGGTTCCACTGCTCGATCAGTCTGTCGGCCAACATCTTCAAAGACACTGGTGGGTGGTTGTACCTCTCCCTCACTCTGCGACCAAGTTCATCCCAGCAGTGCTCGATGGGGGAGAGGTCGGGAGAACGTGAGGGCCATTCCAAGGTTGGGATTCCACTGCTTGCTATCCTGTTAGAGACCACTGAAGCGCGATGGGGCCTTGCGTTGTCATCCTGAAAAATCAATTGATTCGATGTCACTGCTGGAACCACGACCGGTGTCACGATCTCGTCGGCATATCGCTGTCCTGTCAATGTTCCTTTCACTACGATTTTTTCCATGGTGTTTTTCCATCCTACTATGGTGTTTTTCCATTGTGCCAGATACCGGCCCAAACCATGACACTACCGCCGCCGTACCGGTCGTGTTCTTTGACGCAACATGGAGCAAATCGTTCACTTGGCAAGCGATGAACACGGATCCGACCATCGTTGAAATCGAGAGTAAACCTCGATTCATCAGTCCAGAGCACACGTTCCCACTGACTGTCACTCCACGACTGATGACCTCGACACCACGTCACTCGTCTCCTTCGATGTTCCAGGCACAGCGGAATTCTCACAGCGGGTCGTCGAGACTGTATACCAGCTTCTCGCAATCTTCGATATGCAGTTCGAACGCTACAGGCAACGTTCCCAGCAACCTTCCAGTACACAATTAGCTTCGGGAAGGACACAAATCTGTTTCTTTTAGCAGCTAAAACTAAGCGTGCATCTGTCCGCTTGGATGATACCCTTGGTCTTCCTAATCCTTTCTTCTTTTCCACATTTCCTTCTGCTTTCCAACGACAGCACCACCTCCATACAACGACCCTTGAAATTTTCAATTCTTTCGCAACAGTTGTAGAACTTTGCCCACAACGCATCATCCCAATTGCCATTCCTCTGGTAAAGTTATCGTGCGCCATTTCATAAGTCAAATCTGGTCAGCAGTAGGTGGTGATTCTGTTCAACTTCTAGCTGTTACTGTGATCAATATCAAATTTTGAAATTTGATGGTCCTATATCATTTCCCTTATCATATGGAGTTCAATGGTGATACATAGAAAGCGAGATATCATCTCAAACCATAGAAAAAATGAAACAAACTTCCATTCAAGTCAATGATAGTTGGTTTCATTATTTATGTAAGTGAGTATATATGAGTTCATTTGATTTGATTAGACTTCACAATCAATGAGTCGAATGAAGATGACACTTCATCTCTAATATTGTCATTTTCGATTTCATTTTTCATATTGTTACAACTCCCTGACAGTGTCTAATAGGCACACTCTTGAACATTTGAGACCATTTTTCCTTCACGAACACAATGCAGTTGAACAATTTCTACGGCATCAACATCGAATGATTTTGAGGATATCTGAGGGAACTGGTTCTCGATCTGTGGTTATTAGAACCAATTGCGACTTTTCCTCTTTCCATCCCCAACTGCTGGACATAATACTTTTACTTTTAGTTAAATGCTTTTCCATTTCAAAATTTGCAAATGTGTCCTTAGAAAATGAAAATGAATTAGCCATGTCTATTGGTTGAAACATTTCTGGTCGGATAGTATTGCTTGAGGTCGGTGTTATATTCGAGCATCGAGCATATCGCATATTGTTGAGGTTTTTATCACTCCGTCCGTTATGCCGCTATATATAATAACAAATGTCTTGTGACCGGCCTCCGAGATCTCATCCACTGCTACCTCGTCGGAGTGAAACGTGTCCCTAAGGAATTGGATTTCATTAGATCGTTCCAATTTCTTAAGAATTGACCATGTAGGACGACATTTAGCAGAAGTTGTGTCGCAATCAGCCCAGGCGTGTATGAACAAAATGTTTTTCAGAATGATTTTCCAATATCCTCCATAATATCGAGGAAAGCATGAAATCGATTTCCACCATACAAACTTTTTCCATGATTTAGATAAGAAGAATCTTTTGTTATAATGATGAATAAGGAGAACCAATACATCTGTATCATCTGACACGACAGTCATAGACCTTCCATTCGAAGCAGATTCAATTCTTTTCTTACGATCATGTTGTCGGTGCCTCCGTTACTTTGAAACACATTATGTCCACCAAGTTGACGTGTCCGAATAAGTGTGTCGATGATCTGAACTTAATTGAACATGTTTCAAAGAATTGCTTGTTGATTTCCATGAGAAATAATATCATATGAAATTGTTACATCTCCCTGATGTTCGATTGCAAGTATCTCTCTTTGCATGCTATGTATTCTTCGCCAAGGAACCCTTTCTGCAGCTATCGAGGACAATTGTTGACTTGCCGCAGCGTTACAAGGCATATTTTCTGTACTGTTTAAGAATGAGCCGATATGGTACTCCTGGTCCCACTGTCAAGAACTCTGAGGTCTGCAGTCAAGTGATTCATCTCGACCTGAATGAAAAGAGTATCCAAGCGAATTTGCATCTCTGAGAGATGAATGCTGATTATCAATATCAAAGAGTCGAGGGTGTGGAAGGAAGAAGGGTAAATTCATTAAGCATACAACTCGTTAATGGGTCATGAGATGAGCTTCTGACTTAATCTCTTCAAAGAAATTATTGCCTCGTTATCCGACAACAGCAGCGCTGATGAAATTTTCCTGTATACTAAAGCATATGTGAATTAGGTGGCGTATGTATCCGACTTTTCGCCTTGTTAAATATGTTAGCCTTGATAATAATGATAGAAACTAGAATGGACAAAGGAGGTTTTCTGATGGTCATTTCAGCCGTCTAGGTCTAAGTTGTTAGATCTTCAAGTAGAATCAAATTATTGAACATGCAACTGTTGTAGATTGTTGCCGTATAGCGATTTATTGTACGTTATTTCATCAAAATGCATTTTAATTCATGTATTAAAAGAAATGATAAGAATCGTAAATATTTACAAAGTTCAGTGATAATTTTGTCGGTACCTTCCCATTGTTAATCATCGGAAGCCACCACCGTGTAGGTATCGTTGTCATGACAACGCATGTCTACGACGTGCAAGTGTTGACAAGTACTTGACAAGGAATAACATAAGCGATGTACTTTGCATGTGATAATGAATTATATGATATTTAATACCATCATCATTTTTCACAATATTCTGCAACTTGGACAATGACGTGGTTGTGCTCAGCTAATGATGAGCTTCATTTTGATATGCCACATGATGTACTTTTTCAGTAACCATTACAACTTCAAATATGTTTTTCAAAAAAATGTTCAAATATTTTCAAATAAGTATTTTTACATGTACATGCACATGTATTATTATCATCATCATTGTTACTTGAATTGTATGATTTCCTGAAGCTGGAGTATGATATGTGTTTTAAATAATTAGTGAAGTTCTATTAATAGCAGTACAAAATTAACTCTTTTTTAATATATATATATATATATATATATATATATATATATATATATATATATATATATATATATATATATAAAACAAGAAAACTATAGATAACTATACTCAGCAACTGGAGAAAAATATAATAAAATTGAAATTGAAATTGAAAACACGACTTTACATATAAGCATAAGCGCTTTCTTTTCTTCAGATGCTTTATAAGTAATGAGATTCAGATAACATGCTATTTGCAAAATTTGAAATATACATCATAAAGTTAGTCGTTAGAAATAATATGGAAATTTGGAACATATCTAAAAATATAGGATTATGTACAGCATAGATTTCTGTTGAGGGTAAGATAATTATGTTGAATTGAGTGATGGATCAAAGGATTCTATAAAATATCTTCTTTGTTTTTTCTTTCTACATCACAATCAGAAAACATCTTATAAAAAGGGAAAATAGAAAAAGATTTTCGTCCACATACATCTAAATGTTCACTTACACTTATCTGTCTATAATTAGGGTTGTCAATCTGTTGTTTGTGAATTTTTGTTCTGCAGGCATGTAATTACGTAGATAACATTTTTTGTTGAGCATGACATGTCATGTCTTATTGTAAAAATCTTTCCATTGAAATTATACATAGATCCTTCCCTTAAATAATTACAAGTTCCACATTTAGGATCTTCACATTTCTTTACAGATTATGTTTTATTTGTTGTTAGTTTAGAACTGCATAAAATTCTCTTGAGACTTTTTGATTGTCGTTAACTTATAATGAATTTTGAGTTTTGGAATATGTCTTTAATTCGCTCATCTTCTTTTATCATTGAATTCAAGGAATGGATTGTTGGGGAAATATTTGGATTTTTTGGATTATTTGTCATGACAAAAGGAATAAGAGATTGATTGTCATTGTTGGTAATTGAAAGATGTGTTTTCTTAGGGTATCATTTTGGATATAATTCAAGCATTTTGATTTGTCTTATTTAGTTTATTTTAAGCAAAATGCTGACCCGAGGATCTATGGTATCAATAAATGATGAGTTGTACACTGTGACCGAGAAGATAAATGAAATTAGTAGCAGAATGAACTCCATGATGGAAATGATAACAAATTTGACAACAATCGTACAAAAATTAGAAAATTCTACAAACATTAGTAATGAAGTTAACAACATCGTAATTAGAACACTCAAACCAGAGATGAATGACATTTTGAATACAACTCTTTCTAAATTCAATGACCAAATTCAACAACAACTTCATGGTTTATCCAGACATGTTGAGAAACAAATCTCACATACTCAAATTGACTGGAATAAAAAAATGACTCAAAGGAAATTTAGCTTCTATGAAGCTTATCGTAACCGAGCTTTGGCTTTAGTGTACGAAGAAGCACTCAATGATACGACACCAAAAGTCCCAAAAAAGTTCTTTCGGAATCAAGTTCCGCAACAATCAAAAGAGGAAGATGATCTTAGGAAAGAATTATCAATAAAAGAAACAGAACATGAAATTAAACGCCTTAGATTAGTGGCCGATTTAAAAAGTAATTACGTCAATAAAATTGATAATGAACTCCAACAAAGCATCGATAATACTTATAGAGACAGTGGTGAAAAAGAAATTCAAATTTTCAAGTGGAAAGAAATGATAGAAAAAGAGGAGAAAAGGAGCCAAGAAATATGGAATGAAAAATGTAAGTTTTTCACTTCTGACAAACATCTGCTGCCTATACATAGTACTGTAACTAAATCATTTCAGCCTGTTCGAAATAACTTTCCTGGGGTTAGGAATAGATTTGAGTATAGAGGTAGAAATAGAGACTTAAACTATAGAAGAAACAACTTTCAGAATAATGGTGAAGTTTATCAAAATTATAGTGGAAATTTTAATAGGAGCTATAACAGAAACTATTATCGAAGGAACAGATATAATAATCAGTTTAATACTCGTTCCAATACCACTAGAAGATTTCAAGGAAATAGGAATAATCCAGAACCTAATAATGATGTGGAAATTGAGGATCAGCTTCTAAACGGTGCCGATTCTTTTTTAGCTTAAAAGGTATCTCTATAGTTAACTTTTCATCTGTTATTATGGATAGCAGCAGCAAGCAATTATTATCGAGGGGTTGTAAATTCACTCCCTATCCCAGGCGAAATGTAGAGGAGATTAAGGCAGAGGTCAATGAATTCTGCAGAAATTTAAGATTAAAAGAGTATTTTTGTGGGACTGAATCCGATAATCAGATTATTGATATAAAACAAAACAAATCATCTTTTACTCCTAGTAAAGGCCGAAATTTACATTTAGATAATATCATTGATTTAATAAATGAGAATGTTACAAGCATTTCGAATGAAACCAATAGAAGAAGAAATAATTTACCCAAAGAGGAATTCGCTTCTTTAAACATTCTGAAAAATAACCAAAATTTATGCATTACGAAAGCCGACAAAGGAGGCGCATTCGTCCTTTTAGATTATTCTTTCTACAAACGTAGGATGCTGGAAGAGCATCTCAATGACGCTTACACTTATAAAGAGATTGAAATGTATAATCCAAGCAGCACAGTATCCTTAATAAAAACGTTTTGTAATAATCACAAACGATCGTGTCATTTTACAATTAAGGAATACGATTATTTGACTAATTGTAATTATAGCATGACCTTTCTTTATGGTCTACCTAAAATACACAAACACTTAGAGTATTTTAAAGACAATCGTCCGGACCAATTTGGTTATATAAAATTGAAAGTCCCATGTAAATTAAAATTCAGACCAATAGTGTCGAGCTCCTTCGCCCCCACGAGTCATTTGAGTTGCTTCATAGATGAAGTTATGAAACCTTTTCTTCCATATATACCAAGTTATTGTAGAGATACCTACCATTTCATTGATAAAATTTCTAACTCTAATTTTGATAATACAGATGATATACTTTTTGTCTCGTTTGATGTAGTATCTTTATACACAAGCATTCCGAATTCACTGGGTTTAGAATCTATTGACTTTTGGCTGAGATCAGACATTGGACAAACCGTTATTCCTTCAAGGTTCTCAAAGGATTTCTTATTAGGTGCAATCAAAATTATATTAGAAAACAACCACTTCACGTTTGAGGATAAGACGTATCTACAGATAGCGGGTACTGCCATGGGCACAAAAATGGCCCCTACATATGCAATACTTGTGATGGCATACCTTGAACAAAGAATGTACGTAATCGTTGAGGATGTTTATGATCATGAGAGTGCAACTTTTGTAAGGAATAATTGGATTCGCTATATAGATGATTGCTTTATTTTATGGAACAACAAATATGGCAGTATAACAGAATTCAATAACATTTTAAATAGATTGAACAATAATATAAAATTTACCCTAGAATGTAAAACTGATTGCATAAATTTCTTAGATGTCCACTTATATAAATCTAATAATAAGTTAGAAACTGATATTCATCGTAAAGTAACTGACAGTCGTACATATGTTCCTTTTAACTCAGGTCATCCTAAACATGTTTTGGTAAATATACCTTTTACTTTAGCTACGCGCATTTATAGGATCGTCTCTGATGAACGTCATCAAATGAAACAACTTTGCGAATTGAAACATGCTCTCATGAGATTAAATTATCCGGAATCACTAATCGATCGCCAAGTTGAACGTGCCAAAAACGTACTCAATGCCAGACCTAGTGACAGAAACACGTCTGCCGTCAATGATGACGTTATTCCTTTTGTATGCACCTTTAATAAGAACAATCCAAATCTATATTCGAAGGAGGTCGCTCCAGCCTATAACAGTCTTAGATTAATGGAACCCTTTAAGCAGACTAGAATGGTTCGGTCTTTCAGGCAACCTAGGTCCCTCCTGAATATCTTGAGTAATAACAATAGAAGAACTATAACTGGGATTACTAAGTGTGAAGAACCTAGGTGCGGTTGCTGTGATATCTTAGTAACGGGAAAAATCATCCAATTTAAGGTTGGTAATTGCGAAAGAAACTTTGAGGTAAAGCGTAATCTCAGTTGTACTTCGAAGAATGTTCTTTATTTTATTAGGTGCCTAGGTTGCCAAGAATTCTATATAGGTCAGACCGGAGATATTTTCAGGAACAGGCTCACAGTACATAGGCAGCAAATGTTTTGTCCAGAGTATAGGATCTTAGGTATGAGCAAGCACATAGCTTCTTGTGGGAGTTCATTATCAAAGAAATTTGAGGCTGCTCCTCTCTATCAGATGTCACCATCGAAAACCAAGGTTGACAGGGAAGCTATGGAACGCCGTATCATTGAGTTGCTGAAACCTGCGCTGAATGCTATTTCAGTTTGAATTTTATGTATACATAGATTTAATTAATAATAAATCATTCCCTTGACAAGCTTCTGAGAATGAAGTGAAACCGGTCGGGGATTTTATTTGATACTGTGTTTTCTTTGGGTATCATTTTGGATATATAATAGTATAACAGTTTCTTGATGACCTGTGGGATTTAATTTATTCTATATACGAGACATATATAGAATATATATATATATATTTATCCCGGGATATACAATATATATATAACTCTTTTTTGTTATATATACAACAAGTAACTATTTCTTGTTAGACAGGATCAAAGAAAAGCACATGTGAATTAAATGAAAGGCAGATTGAAATTGTTGGTAAAAATGAGATTTTCTATGTTTTCGGTAATTAAGCGAGAAGTAATAAGCCAATAAGCCCGTAGTCATAATTTCTGACATGAACTGTCTGCAGGTAATTTTCTATAATGCTGTATGTATTTCTATTATGTGTATTGCAATGCCAGTAAAATTCAAGATAATAATATTTACAATCACCGCCCGGTTTCGAGCTTCGCTCTTCGTCAGGTGGGTGAAGTGGGCAAAAACATTTCTGTCCCGGATTGCAAATATGTTTATATTAGATTTTTCTGGCACTACAATACATAAGGAGAGCACAACAGCGCTTTCTGGAATTCATGTATTGACCATTTTTGTTATATTAATGATCTATCCATTTCAACAGACATATAAACATTACAGACATACTCGTACAAATAGCATTACATATATTACATTACATGTAACATTACATTATAAACATTATAGACAGACATTACATATAAACATTACAGACAACTTAAACATATTTTGCATCATACTTGCCCTTACATGGGTGTGGGACATCATCAGCTCCATATGCATCTTGATAGCCAAAAGCCGCGTAAACGGCAACGTAGCTAGCAATCCAAAGCATCGATGGGGTTTTCATTCTATGAAGGAAAGATAATAGCATATTTCAGAAATCATGATCAAGCTTAATAGATGGAAAATTATTATATTGACTCATCTATGTGGAAAAATATGAGTATTTAGGCTATTTGAGAGGTTGGAGAGTATTGAAAACATGTGGGCATAATTCGGGAATGGCTCATTTGTGAATGCTGAGTTGTTTTCTTGAGCGGGCAAATTCGTTTTCCTACCCAGTGAAGTTAGCATTAACTTAAACATTAGCTTTCGCTTAAGCTTTATATCTTTCAAATGACCTTTTGACATGTTTACATTATCTTTTAGGATTTGAGATAGCAATGAGCAAATTCCTCATTCTAATACACAGTTTCTGTTGAAGTTCTAGATGTGGACAAATTATTTTGAAAATATTAATGCTGATGTTGATACCAACTTCAACGACTGCTTTTTATCCTCTGTGAGTCATAATTTTTAGGTATATGCGCACATTCAATGCATTCAAAACCTGTGAAGGTGTAAAAGCTGCCATAATTTGAAAAATGACTCAGGGCAATATTTTGCATCTTGCGGCTCTTGGAGGGCAAGATAGACTTAATGGAAATATGCGTATAATCACATTCGTTTTTTTGACATTTGTCACAGATTTAGAGGATATTAAGCTATTCTATGAATCCAGGAGGTCAAGGAAATCGAAGAACTCTTCGCTGACTTCGCGGCCTCGGAATTCTTCATTTTCTTGTCCCTCTGGGTGCAGTGAATCGACTCCGTTCGATTAATCGTGAGACGGAATCAATCGCATATTAAATGATTATAATCGCATGACTTTTCGATGAAATTTGGCTGATAAGGAAAGGAGTAGGTTCAAGTGTAATTTTATTGGGACCACATTTTCATCGTTTGACAGGTCTAACTGGTCTAGGTTTTCAGGTCTAGCAGTTCAACCATCCAGTGCTCTGTGTAAAAGGACTTTTAAGCTATGCGTCAAACCACTATGTCAAGCATAAATTTATTTCCATATTATACAATATTAAGTATATACGAATACCTAAAAAAATGACAAAATTCTAAAACACTTTTATTAAAATTTACAGACTGTCAAAAATTAAGATTTCAAGCACAAATATATCCAGTCAAATATCAAACATAAAATATACAAAATTTCCCAAAAAAAAAAAACTATCAGATATAATGTTTTGAGTGCTATAACCAAATGCTGATTTCAATAGATTTATTGATCTTTGGGAACATATGTGTTATCCATTAGTTCACCATACAAATAAGTTATAAAAATAGCTTTTTTGATTTTTTTAAAAACTCTGTAAATAGCTGTAATAGCTATACATAATTTTTTATCAGAATCTAACTGTGAAATGACAAAATAGGCTACTGAAGTATAAAGTACGTACAATTGAAATACAGTAATTGAATAACGGAAAACTCACCTGTTAAAAAAAACCCTGTCAAACGAATAACAATATGCTGTGTCATACTATTTGTCAAATTTAATCAATTGTCAATGTTATCTTTCTCAAATTTCATGATCTCTATTTTACCTGGACATTTCAACAGTGGGGACATTTCTATTCCTCATTACTGATTGTAATTTTCTTTTTTTGAACATCCATATCCAAAGCTTGGAGGAAAAACTTCGTAACTCGGTGCTCAGGTTTCATGTTAGCACAATCATCACCAGCCAAAGCTAAGGGATCGAATCTTACAATAATTAAATGCGAAAGCAAATATGCAATCAGCACAAACCGTGGCCTTGTGAACTGATTAAACCCTCATTGACCTGACACAATTCTACCATCATGGACAGCCCACCTCTCTACATGTGTAGAACCAGTGTTTTTGATCAACTATTTAGAATTTAGTATCAAACCTGCAAGCCAGATGATATTCAAGGATGATTATGAACATCATATGATATTAGATTAGAAAGGAGAATATCTTCTTCGGATACAAATTTATTGGATGGTAAGTTACACGACGTTTCGCTTGGCAAGCTTGCCAAGCGAAACGTCGTGTATCTACCATCCGATAAATTTGTATCCGAAGATGATATTCTCCTTTCTAATCTGATAATACCGATACGTGGACTACCTATGATTCCATCATATGATTTCCCCATCAACATCATGATGACCTTGACTTTATTGAGTTTTCTGTATTTAAGCATTGGATATAAATATTCTAGATTAAATATAAAATATAAAAACTAAGCTTTGAATGCCAAAATCACTTGGAGGGTAATGTTACTTGTGATATACAATTAACTGCTTAAGTTGTATTAATCGAGTAATATGATTAATGATTTAGGTCTAATATCCGATTTGATATTAGAAAAACATAAACTAACATGCATCCATCTATCATAAAAACAAAAGCGGCAACATCTTTTATGAAAAATAAAGAGATTATCTGCATGGTATGACCATATATCGAATTGTCTTTGGTATATATTCTTTTGATTTTCTTAGAAAATTACCAACTCCTATAAAAGATGAGATTCCAGCCACTTTTGACATTCTTAGTATTGGGATACCTGGTAATCACATTTTACGAGAAAACGAAAGAAAGATTAAGAGATGCTTGAGTCTTTTGGTGACATTGATTTTTTATGTCAGTCTTTGATCACATTACATAGCAATATAAGATTTACAATGAAAGAAAACTCCACAAGAATTCAATTCTCGACGTTAAAGTGTATAAAAGACATATGACATAACTGTGTAGAATCCAAACTGATGTTTAGCATACAAAAAAAAACCAATAGACATAATAAGCATCCAAGTCGTGCCATCCAAAACACACATTTGAAGGACATTCCATTCAAACTTTGCTAATCGTCTATAGAGGATAGTTTCGTAGAATTAACTACTTCATTTACTAATTTTGGAACTTAAAGAAATTTTTTAGAAATTAGGTCATCCAAAGGGGGGACAATTGATTGAGGATTCAATAGCAAAAGCACTTACAAGTACTTCAGGATCAAATCATAAAGCTAAAATGTCAAATCAATATTTTCACACGTACGATTCAAATAACCCCAATTGCTTTATGAAAATTATGCGGCCCCTTTGTTCACAATTTGCAAGTGCTAAAGCCTTTTGACTGACTGTTACGATATTCAATCCGCTTTTAGACAAATTATGTAGCCTACTCCGTTGCATGGACTGTCAACAACATTTACACTGGACAGACTGGGGACCAGCTGAAGAATAGACTGACAGCTCATAGACATGACATCAAAACATCCTGTTCAAGTCCCACAACCAGTTTGTAAACATATTACTCCTATCTGTGCGAAGGATTAAGTATTAAGTAAGTACCCTTAAGTACTAAGCTAAGCCGTTCTTCAGTTTACTTGGAATGTCACTAAATTTATGAGAGGGATTAGAGAAAGCTATTTTATTTCAAAGTTTGTATTGATTTCCACTTCTGAATCTTGAGTGCAGTCCAATAAAGCCATCATTGCTGTTATACACTTAGGCATACTTTATTCATAAAAAGTTGATTCTAATTGCTGACTGTGCATAATTACTCATATTCTTATATTCTGAACAAGAAATTATCTTGTAGGAGTCTTGAAAATGATAATTGATTATTCAAGCATGGTTGGCCAATGGCTTCAATGGCTTCAATTCAAATGGCTTCTAATTCAAAATGAGACTGGACTGGGCCAAGGCCAGGCTTAATAACTGAAACTCATGGGTCGGGTCCGGGTCGAAAAATGAGAACTGCAACGGGCCGAAAAATCCGGGTTTTGGCTAACGGGCATCGGTTCCTACCCTTGGAGAATTCTTTTCCCCATGAGCGGCGGCGAATTATATGTATTATACATACGATTATATATATGAATATATATACAGTATATCCCGCTATAACGTACAATGGATATACGGACAGAAATTTCACTCTCATGAAAAAATAACGTATAAATTTTCTTTCAGCTGATCTCTATTCCTGACAGTGTAGATATTCACAGAAATATTTCGATGTGTAAGTGTTGTGAGTAGTGTCTGGCTGCTCAGTGTCAGTGAGCAGTGTCTGGCTGACCATGAGCCATGTGATATATTTAACGTAGATGAGACTACCCTATTGTATCAATTACATCCAAGTAAAATCTTCACTTACAGGGGTGATCCATGTCATGAAAGGAAAAATAGCAAGCAACTTTTGACTGTCATGGTTGGCACAAACATGGATGGATTTGAAAAAACTCCCTATTTTTGCAATAGGAAAGTCAGCCGTAGACAATGATATTGGCCTACATAATTTACCGCTTAAACACCAAACCCTTATGACTACCTTCGTCAAACTAGTCTGAATGCAGTATAGGCTACATGCAAAGCAAGTAGGTGCATTATAACGCCAGAAATTTATTTTAGTAATTTTGAATGCAAGTGAGTTGTAATTGACTTTTGCATTCAGTCTACATGCATTTTCTAATAATAATTATCAAGTCACAATACCAAGAAACTTATTTTGTTCAGAAAAAATTAAAAAATTGTGATGTAAAAGTAGTCATAAATGGTTTTAAATGGAAAGGGCCTTACCCTTGATATAACGTACATCGGATATGAAGGACATTTTTTTCATTCTCATGAGTGTACGTTATAACGGGATTATACTGTACAGTATATGAATTATATTATGCGAAAATGGCTTTTTGCCCGCTTTTATTATCTTTATATGAAAATGGAGTCCTTGGAAGAGTTCACTTGTAGACCTATTGAATTATTGCAATTATGAAAAGGAAATCGTTTAAATTTAGATTAGTATAGTCTAGTGTATATGTCGAGAATCTAAAATTTTCATCTAAAATATTTGAAAACATGTCTTCCGATCGACCACTTTTTATTGAAATTTTACAAAAATCTTAAGAAGTCCACAAATCGGAATCATCGGTGTATACCATATGTCCGATATGATCAGAGCACGACTAATAATTTTGTACTTTTCTATAAAGTTTCCCTTGAATATGAGTATGCTGATATCTAAACTGTCTTAGCTGAGCTGTTTAAATTCAAGATTGTTACAATGAAGCTTCGCCTGATAGTGATTGACATAATGCATCGTGTCTGTTGAATGACAACCAATAGGCATGTAAATGCATATGAAAGCAATCGCTAAATTCTATTTTATGATGCAAAAATCACAATTTGAATTATGTCTAGCTCTTTAAGAGAAAAATCCCAGATAAGAACATATGACATTACTAGTTTTTATAACAACATTAACATATCATATGGGGGTTTTCACCATCAGCGGTTCGCTGTGTAGCTTACTTCATTTCAGGATGGCGTCTTCTGATGCACAGGAGTCACAGACCATTTGTTTGAAGTTTGGTAGTTACTATATACAGTGTTTCGTCTGTAGTCTGCTCGTCCTACAATGCTTCCTACAAATGCGACTTTCAAGCCAACCATTGACTTGAATAAATGCACAGTACGAGCGTATGAGATCTGCGGAGATTATGACGTCAGTCATTTCTTCTTAATGTTTAATAACGGGTTAGGATCAGAAAAGATTTCTCTTTATTACCGGCGTGCTCCTTATAGTCGTTGCTCGCAATAACCTTGGATGATTTCCTAGATGTTGTAATATAGTTGCACACGTTGTATATCGCTTCGAGAGAGATTTCGTTATAAGCGAGCTCTTTACAAGCAGATTGTACCGTTCAGTCGCAGGTAGTAAATTTTCCCATCCCTAATAGAGCATTTAATATGACTATCCACATTTTCACCAGGTAAGGACTTTGAGAATTAAAACCTCGCATTGCCAAGAGAACATATTGATTTCTCTATTATCAGGAAAACATTCAGCTAAGAACGAATGGAGAGAATTTCCTAAAAAGTACATACGATACTCGTGGCGAAATTGGTGCACACTGCACCTAAGCCCACATACGTCAAACACATTGTTGTTGTAATTTTGAAGAAGGGAGATTGAATGGTTGGCATGTTCGTAAGTTATGCCGTTGGGACGTATTTGTAGCTTTCAAACCAACAAAATGTATCAACTGCCGATCAATCGATTGTTTCCAGTGAGGTCAACAGCAATTCTGACTTTTCGAACTATGGATGGTTTATGATGTGAATTATGCTTTCTTGTATTCCACAAATTGATACACAGTGTTTACTATATATATAGTTTTTTTGTTAATTTTTTAAGCCGCTGGTCGGCTTCAATTGTCTTACCATAGTTAGCTTTGTATCCTCATTTCATAGTTCATTCATGTTTTTCTTATCTTTGTCTGTAGTTGATGAACTGTTCGAAATATCTAAGTAATAATTTTGAATATTGATTTACGGCTGTAAAACATCTGTGCATTCTATTGAATACCCTGTTGAAGGAATAACGAAAGATTGGTATATAAGAAATTTTTTTTATTCTGAGAAAGCCAGAGGCTATTTTTGACATAGTGTATAATATCAGGAATGGCCAAACAATTACGTACTTATATGGATGGTTGCTCTTATCGATATAATTGCCTTAAAAAACGTATACAACTTCATCTTGAAATTTTCGGAACTCTTAATTTCGGACCCACACCATGTATTTGGCTCAGATTCAAAACACCAGATATACACGTACATTAGGATTGTGGACAAATAAATCTCGAATGCTTGCAGGATTGTGCGTTGTACAAATATGACAAGTTATAGTGCGTTAAAGTTAAGAATTCAATGTTGTCGTTAAATATGAAATCGACTTCTTTATTCACAGGTCATCTTAACTACTACACGTGATGCAGCTGAAGATATATCTGACATCAAAATGTGAGATGGAGATGATCGTGTTATTGACGTAGCTAAATAATTACACAGCATTCCTATTACTATCGGACTATTGGTGAAAGCGTCGATATCTATGACTGATATCTATGATCAACATGTTCTCTTGGTGAGTTAAAGGCTGCAAATACTGAAAGTCCTTACCTGGTGTAGGCCTACATGCATCTGGCAATTTGGCTACATGGGACTGTATATACCGTATATGCATGTACATCTGGGGGGCAAAAAGTCGCGTAACATAAGGGAAATTGGTCTTTCTTCTTGATCTATCACCTTTTATCCAAGCTTTTATTCGCAAAATAAAATCTAGTACTGCTAGATTCGGGACTACCTCTAGACTATTCAAACTACAGTTTTTCCGATCTAAGATACGACTAGCACAGGCAAAGATCCTAATTGCACAAGCAAAGATCCGAGTAGTGCAGTCAGATATCCAAGAAGCACAAGCAGATATCCGATTTGCACAAACAAAGATTCCAGTTGCAAAGATCAGATATCTGACTTGCATAATCAAAGTTCCAAATAGCATATGCAGATATCCGATATTTTTATTAAAATGTTTTTAAACCCATATAATTTGATGAATCATCATGGAATTTAATTTCGTTCATCTTTTCTTCATTCTATTCACATCTGTGGTGCACAATTGTTAAAGTATAAAGCTCATTTGAAGTTAAAGCTTGAGAATTGATCAAGTGCATGTAGAAATTGTTAAATAGATATATTATTGTTTTATTCACGTTTGTACTGCATTTAGCCAAACAGTTGTCCTTTCTTTGTACATTTTTAAGCTTGCTTTCGATTCTGACATTGTTTTTTAAGTCACCTTTCCGAAAGGGGTCTGCCAGCTAGGGCTTCTTTTTTGATGTGCTAGCTTTCTGGACTGTTCAGTGTTTTATCTTTGTATGTATTAAAAGATATACGGTACCCGTTCACCGGGGTGAGCGCATGTCAGTCATTTTTAGGATTAACATTAGATAAACATTATTAACTTTTAATTGTATCGGTGTTTAAGTGTTTACTTCCCCATTATGAATAATATCAAAATTTGCTGAAATGTCATTAGCTGAAAAGAATATATTGATTATATACAGCATACGACATCAGTGAACATTTACAGAAGTGGTAGAACCTTAAAAACATCCAAAAGTAAAAGAATCATTGACATTGCTATAAGACTTCCAAACCTATAGCTTTCGGTACAACCTTTGCCAAAATATGACGAAAAGTTTGTCACTTTTTGATTTGTGACAGATTGAATCGAGTCTTCAATTATACTTTCCAACTTTCTGTGTCGAAATGCCATTCTGACTTTCATTTTCCAATCGTTGACCGTCGTACTCTGTCAATAGATCTCGGGCTTTGGTCTTTATTACGTGGAACATATTCTCTATGGGGGTTCAGCTCGCAACTGTATGGTGTAAGACGCTTGATCACATAGTCACCAGGAGATTTCGTTTGCACATCAGTCTCTATGTTTTTGTGATAGGGAGCATTGTCCATGATAATTAATGGGCTCGCCATTTCTAGCTCTCTCGCTTTCGTCAAAGCATTAAACCAAAAAATCAATAATGTGATGTCTCTTGGCACCACCAATCAAAATTTCTTTGTGGACTACACGATAGTGAGGGGCAACGGCAAGGATCAATGTGAAATGCGGACGGCGTTGACTTCCAGCAATTCTCTTTGCTGGTTGGCCAACTTTCGCCCTTCCTCTCGTCCGACCTTGCCACAGATCAAACCCTCTTTCATCAAAAAATTAAGATCAGAGCCAGGTTGCGTAGTCCTTCCTTTTTAGCTTATTTGCCAAGAATTTCTAGGGCCAAGAATAGTCTCTACTTGCTTCATGGTGTAAAGTTCACTTGACAAAGGTCGATTGATGGTCGTTCGAGAAAGCTGAACACCGTGGTCTTCATGTACACCTTTAGCGATGTTACTTAACGTTATACAAACGTTCTCATCGACCATCTTGATTATAGACTCACGAATTTCAGGTGTGAGCTTCACAACTTGAGAACGAACCCCACCACGTTTAGTAACATTATTTGCTCTTCTCTTTATAATGCGGTACGCTGTGTCTCTCTTTACACCCAAAGCATGAGCCACAATGGCATAATCTTCACCTCGCTCATGGGCTTCGAGAATTCTTTGTCGATCTTTCAATGGAATGCATTTGCCTCCTCGTGTCATCTTGAAATTAGCAAATAATATGATGAATTCAGCTTCCTAAAATTCAAATGTAAATTTTGATATCTATATGAATATATCAAACATAGAAGTGGATAATGGTACACTAGAATGGATGTTTGATATCTTGCATATATGTGCAATGATGGCACATGGAAAAATCTATGGTTTTAAAATCTTGGATCTAAAACATCGTATCATGGTCAAACTATTCGCCAAGTTGGTTGTGGAAGTTGTTGACAGCAAATTGCAGGATTTTCATGAAGAGAATTTCACGCGTGATGGTGGCATTGTTTTATGTGAAATAGCCTACTATTCCATGGATGAATATACTGTGTCTATTTGTAGCAGTCATTGACAACTATTGTTCAATGCTGGAATGCGAATCGAAAATTGGTTCACAGTCATAATCGAATGTGGTCGGTGTACTGGTTGTAAGAATATCTCAAGAATTCAAAGACAAAAATTCTAATTATTGGATAATTTCTCATTCTAGCGCCGGTCAGGAAACCTAGCGCTTTCTGGAATAAACACATTGAAAGCTTCTTTACCGACAGCCATTTCTCAGATAAATGAAATGTCGCTGGATCCTTTCCATCAATTACTAAATGACTTATGTGATACAGTGTGATGATATTTTGGAAGCTGATATTCGAAAGCACGCAAAGGTTTTGAAAATTGTTCAAATATATTGAATAGGGGAACCCTTTTAAGTGAAATGAATACTCTGAGATTTCTTGGCCTCTGATTTCAAGTTGGAGCAATGCATGCTCTATAAATCGACATTACAAGTTGCGTATGTGTCTGATTATACTCTTGATTGATTATAGGAGCGATATTTCAAAACGATGAGCGTACAGAACGTTTTACAGGATTTCCTTCTTTGTCATCCTGTCGCTGCAGTATTTTGTAAATTCACTATTGCTTTTGTGTACCTGATCTTTGGACTAGGGGCAACAATCCAGATCACAAATTGACTTGATAATTGAAAATGCCAACCCGAAAACAAGAAAGCCAGTCCGCAAAATTTGCTTTTTGCCCCAACTAAGTTCCCCCGGCGTGTGCCATAATTTTCATGCAATTTCCATTCTAGGACTTTCTATGGTATTATTAATTTCTATGATATCAAATCAATTTTAAAAATTTGAAAATCTCATTTTGAAAAGTCATAGTTATGTGCACAGCAAGCTCTTCCATTGGCGCGTGTAGGTAATTTGTAGAGCATAGAAATACAATAATGATTCATCAAATTATATGGGTTTAAAAACATTTTAATAAAAATATCGGATATCTGCATATGCTATTTGGAACTTTGATTATGCAAGTCGGATATCTGATCTTTGCAACTGGAATCTTTGTTTGTGCAAATCGGATATCTGCTTGTGCTTCTTGGATATCTGACTGCACTACTCGGATCTTTGCTTGTGCAATTAGGATCTTTGCCTGTGCTAGTCGGATCTTAGATCGGAAAAAACTGTAGTTCTTCGACCCAATAGATTAAGACAAAAAGAGTTCACATAATATGAAACACGATGTATATGCAATAAATTTTCATGATATTTCTTGAAGTAACAAAATATTTCTTATTAGAAGTATCTATAGCTCCTTATTAGAAGCGCCCATCTGAAAAATATCTAATGAATGATAATTTGAAATAATAGATTTAGTAGAATATTTAGTAGTGTTTTTTTTACATTTGTTGGATTTATGTAATTAATTGTATCACAACATTATACATTGATTATTATATTATCAACTGGCATCGTGTATATTGCATGAATATCAAGAGAAGAATGTTTGCGTAGCTTGTAAAATTTTTATCGAATTATTGATCTTTCGTCGAAGTAATCAATCTTTTTCAAATATTGGCAGTGATAAGCGTCGATTGAAACAGTACATGTGACTACGTCGACTACAAAAAATGCAACAGCATATTATGATTATTTAATACTGGTATATGTAAAAACAGATACAAAATCATGATACTTGCTCCAATCGGATGCCAGTTAACTGCTGCAGATGATTTCGAATAGCTCACATTCAGACTATCTAAGACATGTGCTATTCAATAGATTAATAGGCAAACGCGCTCGCTCTAGAGATTTATGATCGGCCTACTTTTAATAATAGAATGTTTAATGGAATCTAAGGCTGCGTTTACACGTGCAACTTGATTGCTGACACTTTTCGATCCATGATGAGTCAGAAAAGAATGGACAGAATTAAAGTTCAGACGTGTTGAACTTTATCTGCCACTTTTTACTGACACTCAGAGGATGATAAGCTGATGAATAAATTATGCATTTCTCTTTATCACCATTCGCTAGATTGCTATTGTCTGGTGATGCACGAAGCACAATTATTGAAGGTATGCATTTACTTCAATTGTTTGTCCATTCTTTTCTGACTCATCATGGATCGAAAAATGTGAGCAATCAAGTTGCATGTGTAAACGCAGCCTAATGGAGCTCCGAACAATCCGAGGCACTAAATAACTTCGACTAAAAGAAATCAGAGAGTTAATATTAAAATTTCTGTCAATCAATAGACGAACATATAATGAAAATCAATTATCAATTCTCTAGTTGATAAGAAGACATGAAGGTCTCAAGTCATGACTTGTGAAGATCCAATAAATAGTTATTAATATTTTTGTTTCAGCTCTCAGTAAGAGTTAAGTTGCGAAATTACGTAAGAACGCTTGCATGCGTACTTCCAGATTCATGCACTGGTAGGTTGATAGCAGTCTGCACAATAAGTTCTTCAGAAAGCTGACTATTCATTCAGCACGAATTACCTACCGTATTACGTACAGTCACGTGGCTCATATGCAACATTGTTTAGCTTTTATATTCTGCTCCGTCGTAGCGATCACCCACACGCACGATGTGATGTTTGCATTACGCTTGCAATTTTATCAGCTTGGAGTATTCGTGGTTTTTGACTATCAAGCATTCAACTACTTATCGAAGAATGAAGAGAGATGATGATTTGTCATTTGCCTTTAATTTCGAAAGTTTTCGCGATCACAGCATCTGTCTGCTTTTTACTCCTGACGACCTGCCTGGTAAGTTGCAAGAGGCTTTGTTGAAATTAAAATTTCCATCTGATTACAAGCAGATCAATTTATATGACATGTTTCGAAAGTTAGGAGCCGTAAACCTTTGATACAGCTTATTGCAAACATGATTCTGCACTCAGACAAGCTGCCATCCTCAACGGTGACAACAATCAGTATAGCAGGAATGCATCATATACACGACCTGATGAGATGAAAAATCAATATAACAAAAGGTGCTGTGATTGGTTATGATCAGTTACGGTTCTTCATGAGATACCGGTAATGAGAAGTGCCACTGAAGTAATGATTTTATGTTGGCGTATAGAAGGAATCAGCAATTTTCGTGTATGTGCTTATGAGAATTTTATCAGCAATGGGTGAATTAATGAGATATTTCAGACGCGGTCTACCTTTCCCATGTTCGTTTATTCCAAATAATAGATACCGGTATATGGAAGCGGGTTTCGCCGATGCAGAGTTGACTGCAATGCTCACAAAATGTATTTACATGTTCTTGGTATACAACTCACTAGAAAGAATCAAATTTATATTTTGCATCATGTTTTGTTTTGCATGTGATTCTTATGGTGCATTCCAGCAGCTATATTGATTGCTGTCACTGATGATGGCAGGTTGTCTACAGAAACATGTCTGCGATTAAACTTACATGCTTTGTTAAGTAGCCTAAGAACATTATGTACCCGTACGCAAGTTGTATTCAAATTCGCCTGATGAATCTGATAGACTGGCACGAATCCAAAATTTAAAGTATTCAGTAGAGTGACTCTTAATCATTACAATAAATTACTATAATTCACGTTTCCAGTAATGGTTTGGAACATGTCATTAAGGCGTAGGTCATGCCATTTTAATCCATTAGGGACCAAGGTAATAAAATCTCAAATTTTTGTTATGATATTGCGTGACATAGGTCGCCAGGCATTTAATAGCACAAATATCACAGATCTAAGAGCATCTTTATCATTTAGTCCTATTTTGATCACCGTCCTATTTTAATGACGGTGTGCACAAGGGGATAACGTTAAATTGCTACAATATTTACATGTAATAGTGTATTACGGTAACAAGTTTTCCATTAAATGATGTTGGATCTGCTTTATACATGTTCTGCTGACACATGAATGTATGATAATATCAAATATGGACAAATTAGACTTGTGAATATATTGAAAAATTGTCGATGCACTACAAAATGTCGATTGCCCTTCATAGCACATTCATCTGGCTCAACTCGCACTGAATCATGTAAACTTTTCGAGTTGGCATTCTTCATGCTTTGATATTCAAAAAGGACTTGCTATCCATGGATGTGCTTTCAGCTTGGCACCATGTTGACTTTAGTTAAGCATCATCGAAAAGTACCATGTTTCAATTAATTACCGGACTATGCATGTTTATATTTGAGGTACCCCATTATGTAAAAGATGAATTACTGATAACTCAAGCGCCCATCGGAATAAAAAAGGACGGGTTGAAATCATCCTGAAAATTTTTTTTGATGTAACATTGCACATATTCCAACTAAATGCATTTATCAGTGAAATCATTTTAATAATGTTCTGAGAACTTCATCGCAAGTGATCATAAACGTCAGCTTTTTTCTCTTATATAAAGCCACTTTTCAGCTTTGAAAATCAAGTATGTCCAAATGAAATAATTTGTTATATGATAAGAACATGATGTGAGCAGACTGATGAAGATATTCAATTTGGGTGTACGAGTAGATCATTCAACTAAATAACAAGTAATACATAGAGCATATAATTATACACTGCTGCCTGTTTACCTCTTTTATATCGCAATAAGTTTCAAATCTATATTGCTTATGATAAACCACATTTGCCACGTAAGCACAATTATATCAGACAATCATTGTAAATCTAAAATATTGTGGAAATAATCAGCACAGATATTTCATTGAATTTAAGCGGTCAGATGGCAATCCGTGTGATAATTCAGCAGCGACTTTGATAGCATGATAAGATGTCAACTTTTAGTGAATGTCAAAAACTTGTATAATCCACACAATCTCCGTTAAAACTAAGGAAGCGGTATTGGAGCTGCGGATGGCCTCAACACCTATAATAATAATAATAACAATAATATCTATATCAGCGGAGATTATTGTCTCTCATTCCTAGGTAAACACCTGAACTTATTAAACTTAGAATCAATAGGCAAACGGCAGGTCCAACTATTATGTAATTGTTTTTTTATCTTATCTGTCTATGATATCATATCCATTTTATCATATCGTTTTAAAATGCATACGAGTAGGCCTATATACAGCATCCGTACACTTGCACCTTGTAAATGATGTAAAAGCAAAGCATTCCAATTCAACATTCATCTTTTCTTCAATTCTATTCTTCTTTCTGACATTGAAAAAGTGTCGATCGATAACATCTGAATGCCATTTTTCAGGGCCACGTTTTGTCATACGGGCTATGAGTTCTTTTTTCAATCGAAAGAAAAGACAAGCTACATAATCTCTCATCGAACATACTCGTCCTAGAAAATCTTTTAATTCTTTTGAGAGTAGAGAAGGATCTTTCACAGCCACAACCAGACACGCTAAGCGTGGTGAGTGTTTGAGTAACTTTTCAGTCGAAGGAAAAACATCAGAAAAATCACGTATCAACAGGTTAAAGAATACTGCTGCACTTACTGTCTGACCAACAAACTCAATTATATTATTTGTTATTTATACAAAACATACAATTCAGCATGCAATTTGTTTTTATCAAAATATTCATCTTATCTTTTTGGATAGAACTAAAAATCATAAGGAGATAAGACAGATATAGCATTCCCTTAACACTAGGTAATGTTTGAGAGGAGTCAATACCCTGATGTCTGTTAACTCGAGATATTACCGGATGACGTATATAAACAAACGATGTTTCCATGCCAATACATAATCACATCAGATGTGAGTTTATCTTCTTAATATTGAATCTTCTTTCACCATGTAGATTTCACCACTCTCTGATATGTTACTAATAAGCTTCAAATATAGGAGCACAAATAACAAAATGACCTATAATAAGAACTAAATTTCTAAAATTTACTTTAGGAACGAATTGCTCTATCATTACAAATGAAACAGTAAAATTTGGTTTAACATGAAAATTTGACAGTAAACACTATTTACCTTAATTACCCGGAGAAATCGCCACTGATCTATGCCCACAATACATCGATAAGTATTCATGCGGTATTCCCACAGAATCCCCATACCCACAGCAACCGTGGAAACCATCCAGAAAATGAATAGTGTGTCAGTTCACCAGGCCACAAAACAAATCTCAAATAAATAGAGCAATTTAGGCACTGAATTTACCAAAACGAAGCTACCACAAATGAGCGCAAAATAGCATGGAGTGCAGTCCTTCAGCTTGTCCATCAATTCAGATTCATACACGGATAAATGAGTCTTTGTAAGACGTGTGTCTAAAGTCACTGCACATGCGTCTGCATACATGGTAAAATCCAGAAATTTTAGTGCCCTTTGGAATGATTCCTGTCTTCTGCATTTTGTGGCCAAGATAAAGGTCTATTGTCCATGTTCTACACACTATTCAATTGGTCTTCGTCTGCTCTAACCGGAAATGTCTTTTATTTTAAGTTTCATGCAGGATTTTTGGCATAAAAATTCATTTTAAATTCAAAAACACCTCATTTTTGCATGTCCACACGAAAAATACATTGTTTGGATTGCATCAATTGAAACTAAGCTTCACATGTAGAATGCTTAACTGCTCTTAATTTAAAGTCAAAAGTCGTTTAATTAATGCTCATTGATATTGCATCATTTTTTTGAAAAATTCCATATTTATTCCATATTCACATCGACGGCTACTTATTGTGATCTCCAAACCAGACGAAATGCTCAAAGGGTCTAATATTTTCATGATAAGTAGCCTAAGACTTCCATAATGGCAAAAGTGGATTTGTCATTCGAGTAATGTCTAAGTTCCCTCATTTTATCTTTCAATCGACGAGTCGCTTCTTTCAAAGGAGAAGGAAAGTGACAAAATAAGGAACCGGATTATTGTTCACTATTTCTGGTACCGATTCTGAATAATTTTACAGATAATCTAAATGAGGTATCAGAGTCTGAGAATGATATAACAAGATGAGGATAGCTGAAAGCACAAAAGAGAACAGCAACTGTCATGGCAACTGGTATTGATGACTAAACTATATGAGTATCTTATATTGTTATATATATACTGTATCTATTTTTGCATTATATTGTATCCTATATATATATAGGAGATATATATATATATCTAATAAATATATATATATAAATAAAAATATAAAATAAAAAGAATAAATATATATATATATATAGGATACAATATAATATATATATATATATATATATATATATATATATATATATATATATATAGGACAAATAGTAACCCACGCAGAAGGCAAAAAGAAAAAGCACAATTTTGTAGCCCAAACCGGTTTCACCTGTGTTCCAGGCTTCTCACGGGCAACTGAAATATATTACAAAAATTCGAACTGAAGCATGCAAATGATCAACATAACATAATAGATATCTGACGCTAATCATATGTACTGAAATGGAAAAGGAAATCATAGATTTTTCGGGATGAGCACAGTGAGATTCTATGGTACTGGTGCATGTTACTCACTTAATGATTTACATTTAATTTTGGTTTTAAGATATTTATACACATTTTTTCTTTTAGTTCTCTCATGCCTCTGTCACTTCCATTCGGTAATTTATATATTGGCATAATCCAGAATGGGGGATCTTCATTTTTTGCACATGCAGATATGTATTTGCTGGCGTGTAAAATGGCATATTTATTTTCTCTAACCTGCTGTCTATGCACCCTTACTCTAGAACGAAAAATATCTCCTGTTTGCCCCACATAAAGCTCACCCTCATAAATAGAGGGCACAACTTTATTTTATAAGATAAATGGAGAAATGAAATCTTTCGAAATTAGATCAAATATGAATTGCAACACAAAGGATCTCATATATGCTATGAAGTGTGGGGGTTGTGGTGAGCTTTATGTAGGGCAAACAGGAGATATTTTTCGTTCTACAGTAAGGGTGCATAGACAGCAGGTTAGAGAAAATAAATATGCCATTTTACACGCCAGCAAATACATATCTGCATGTGCAAAAAATGAAGATCCCCCATTCTGGATTATGCCAATATATAAATTACCGAATGGAAGTGACAGAGGCATGAGAGAACTAAAAGAAAAAATGTGTATAAATATCTTAAAACCAAAATTAAATGTAAATCATTAAGTGAGTAACATGCACCAGTACCATAGAATCTCACTGTGCTCATCCCGAAAAATCTATGATTTCCTTTTCCATTTCAGTACATATGATTAGCGTCATATATCCATTATGTTATGTTGATCATTTGCATGCTTCAGTTCGAATTTTTGTAATATATTTCAGTTGCCCGTGAGAAGCCTGGAACACAGGTGAAACCGGTTTGGGCTACAAAATTGTGCTTTTTCTTTTTGCCTTCTGCGTGGGTTACTATTTGTCCTATCAATTTCCATTTTTTGATTTCACTATTTTGTATTATATATATATATATATATATATATATATATATATATATATATATATAGAATTTTGTTTAATCAGAGAAAAATAGCTTGTATTGGTACTCGGAGCTTCATGTATGTGGATATATATATATATATATATATATATATATCGAGTAATTTCGGCATTCGAGTTTTAAAGTAGTTTTCTTAATTTATTTCAATGCAATGTGATTGATATTTATATAAGGATCGATATTCTTTAAAAATTTAAAAAGTCTCACATAGCCTATATCAAGTCTAGACCATGAGAATCTCTTCAGAATACAAGTAGGCCCAGAACTAGATTGAGCTAATTTTATCAAATCTCTATTGAAATTTAATACAGAACATAACATGAGTTACAATAATTCCAATACCCTGCGAACATCGTTTTCATGCTGCACTCAAATGCCATACACCTAATGTTAGATTTTGTCAATCACTTCAGCTGCATTTTGATACTGTGGATTAATGTAATATTGTTGTGGTGCCTATCATGTAAGGATCATGATGATGTGAGCGCAAAATAGTAGAGTAGGAGTCCTATCTTGAATGGCAGTATGAAGCATGATAATGAGATTAGATTTGAGCCTTGTACATTATGGCACATTTTATTGATGAATTATTTATGATTATATTTATCTCTTTTATGTGTCTGTTAGGCATACATGTAGATGCACATATCTTCCACGTCTGTTTTTGGAGATACATATAACTTTCATGGAAGCAGATGTCTCCTCAAGCACACTTAAATTTAAGTCTTTTTTGATTCTTTATCATTACATTATTAAAAAATGTTAACAACTTCGTCGGCAGAACTTTGATGAGTTTTGTACGTTGAATGATGTGTAGGCTTATCACGACTCCGTCTTATAGAGTAATCACATAGAAAACGATCCATGAGACTCAGGCTTCTAAGACAAAACCCTGAACAAAACCTAAAATCCTACCATAAAACAACTGGAAAATTTCTCTTAAACCAACCATAAATAATTCTATAGACTAATAACCCAAATCTCACTTTGGTTCTACATGTAAATTTACTTCCGCGTAAACCATGCATTCTATAGCATGATAAAAGGTGCCAATTCGAAGTCGATGTGGCCGAAGTGGATCACACCTATATCCTAATGACAACACTTATTCATGGATATCCATATACCCATCTTAAGCTAAAACTTGCATAAACGTGTGCCTTGAAGGCTTAAACTTCAAAAAAATAACTGTCAAAAGAATCTCATATAACCTACCGGTACGACAACTTCTGTAAATCCTAAGACTTGATAAGTTAATTAATTGGATATGTATTATAAATTCATTATCAAGCATAAATACATGCATCCATGCCAGCATAAATCTGCGCAAGGGATTAAACCAGTAAGAACAGTTGTGCGCCCTTTATTTGACATTCAATTTATTATAATTAATTATTTCTAGTAGGCCTATTTTAGGCCAACTTCAATTTATGATGTTATGTGAATATCAGAGAATGACCATAAAGTAAGCCAGACAAATGCATTCATGCTGCTTTCAGCTATTAGCTCTGTCATGCTAGATTATCAGTATGATATCTGGAAACAGTTTCGAAGACTGACTTTGGAATCGTGTCTATTGCAGGCTATTTAGGCCTATTATACTTACACGGCACCTTAGGTCTACATTTTCAGCTTACTGAATTCATCATGAATAGTGCGAGATGTCAAATTATGAGTACATCTCCTCAGCAGACTATAACATTGATATAAAGGTATACAGTATATTAATTTTCGGTCATCAAATCAACGCATCACATCCACACCCTCATATCAGAAACTCGGCTACAGATCTCCTAATAGTAATTAGGCTGTTGTTTAGCACACATAGTGTATCTTAAAAGAACCAATGACAACTAACAATCAGGAGCAAAAGAAATCAAATTTTCGAGATTTTTTGAATGGACAAAAGCGAGGACCACTTTTGCTGGATTTTACCATATATCTATCATATATATACCATATATCATATATCATATATATACCATTTACCATATATCTATCTACTTCATATAAAATTGCTTTTCTGAATGAGAGTAAAATTCTTGCTCTACTTTGAATGATCCTTGAGCTATATGTTATAGGTTAAAATCTATATTGCCTACATTAAATAGATGCAACAGAAATAAATGAAGTGCATCTTTCCTTGTATCTGACACTTTGGTATAAAGACATATTATTCATATTATTCATAGAATTCATTTCTGACTTCATGAGAAAAATTATTCTTTCCATTGTTTTTCAGGTAAAAACAAGTGCCGATGGGATTGTTGAAATAAAGTTGATTTCATACATAAATAATGGAAATGGCAGAAATAAGCGTCACTGTGACGAATTCATCGGAGGAAAAACTTCGAAGTGTGACCTTCAGTTTACAATTAAAATGAATGGTCAGAATGCGTAAGTATCTACACCGTCAATGCAAATACCGCATTCTTTATTGTAGAGTCCGCACTCTAATGAAAACCCATCTCACTCTTCCTTTCTAATTGACGTCCAGTTTTGAAAGGCAGAGGTGTTCTAAATTTACATAGGAAAACTAAGTACATGTAACAACTTTTTTAAGACAATAAATGTTCTGCTAGTGAACTTAAGTTCGAAGAATGATGTGCCATACCTCTATTCTAATGAGCTAAATAGTAACGGGAACAATTGTTTCCTTAAGTACGGGTACATTCAAGCAAATATCAAGTGTCTAGATGTAGGTATATTTTGTAGAAAGTAAAGCATATTGTGCAATAGATAATAAAGCAATAATGATAGGATACTCACTTCCAGGGTCTAAACCTCATATTTAAAATGTTTATGACAAGTCGTAAAATTTTTGGCTCTGCTTCCTTTGCTTTTTTGCATCTTCGATCATTTTTCATCACTGCTTTTCAACCAAGCAACTTATTATATTGATCGACAACCCCAAAAGCTGATTTGGTGTATGAAATAGAGCACTTGCAATGTCGAAGCATGCTGTCACATCGCGTATATTTGTCGGTGTCGACCAGTGGCGGCTCGTCCATTTGGGCAGGTGGGGCACTGCCCCACCTATTGAAATGTTGTCTAACTTAAATAACCAGCAACATCAGTAGTAGACTCCATTTTCTTGATCATAAATTTCAACTATACTTCATGTACATCTATTCCATTTGCGCGACAGTGACGATAGCAGAATCTATCAATCGTTTTCAAGACTGATGGGCGCGCCCAAGCATCGAGATTGAGATGACGTGACAGTGGTTCATTTCACGATCTGAGCGAATAGACAGAATTAACACGCGATGAATGCGTCACAGAATGAGCACTCGAGAGGGAGCCCTAACGCTTCTGATTGGTTAACCGTCAATGCAAAGACAATGCATTGTGATTCCCTTTTTACTGAGTGAGGTGATGTGAGGTTAGCACCAGCGATCAGTCCATACAGGTAGATGGATCAGTCCATAAATAGACAAAATGTTGCTTCAACCGTGTAACTAAATGCAGCGACATAAACTTACACATGCATAGCATGTTGCTAACATATTCTTTGCTTTTCATTTACAAAATAAGATCCTTTTAGACTAGATTTTTGATTATGTAAAAATTTCATGCTTATGCCCCACCGGGACCAAATGTCACGAGCCGCCACTGGTGTCGACAATATTTGTTATATCCTAAGCATTACTATTTCTTATTTAGTTTTCTAAGCACTAGCGTTGGTCTCTGGAGCAAACCATAGATATTAGCTAATACAGAAGGACCACTAGTAATTTTTAAAATTTAATGCTTCTGTTACAACTCGGATCTTGATTTTAGAACCATGTCAAGGATCACCTTGACTGTTCCCGATGCAACCATTATGACACTGCAGGTTATTATTTTCATCATGAAATGAACTAAAATGCGAACGAGTCCTAAGAAGCGAGCATTGGTGCAGGTAACGGTATATCAGATATTCGATATCCTGGTATCCCGGCGACTCAGATATTCCGACAACATCACGCCCTGTCACAAATGAGCACCAAGGAGTTGAGCACTGATGCCGCACAAAAAATCTCCAATTGAATATAAGAACGTCGAAGATCATGTTTTGTGAACGTATCAAATCAACGCCAACAAAACCATATATCGAATCGGTCGCAAAACTAGATGTTCTTCAGGCTACAATTGACAGAAAGTTAAGTTTTTCACAACATATTGAGACTATTTGTCGGCATAAATAATTCATGCCTTGAGGATGTTAAGACCTTTTGTTGATAAAGAACTTCACACATTCCACACAGCACATATCCGATCAATCATCGCATATGCTTGTCTTGCTTTTGTGGCTTGAATGCGAGGTTGTCTTAGCAACTTGATCAAATTGAAGGACTAAAATTATTTATTTTGATGATGCAAGTGTACGAAGTGCAAGTGTACAACCTACATCGATCTGTGATCGATGATTTGCTATCTCTAAGAAGTTATTCAAGGCTATTTGCAGCAACTCGCATCATACCCTTGCTCCTGTCGCACTTGTAGTCTTACCACGATCGAAGAAATTTTTACTTTGTCGAAGTTACGCATCGTCTCGATCCTTATTCCATTTATCACCAGTGCCACAAATTTGAGTGATTCTTTATTAAAATTACTTTATGAACCATGTAATCAATTGTGTCTGTCTTTATAAATGTCTTGCTGCTAACTTGAGTGATTTCCAGTCATCAATGAGACTCACTGCAACTACTATACAATGATGCTAACAACTCAACTAATTATCAACTCTCAAATTTTAACCAATCAAGGCAATTCGCCAGTAAGCAATAGTCGGTTGAAAGGGTGTCATTACTGACGTGAAAGTGGTAAACAAAGTTGATGTTTCTGTAACATGAATTCGAAAAGTTATTCGCGACAAAATTTGTTCAATAAATCAAGAATAAGATAATAAAAAATAGTATACGAATAATACATAATAAGAATAATGCATGTTTCAGACAAATTACTTCTCTTTTGGCTGTGAATTATTGACACAATAGTTGAATATCTGACATTTTTTGCAAGGATAGACCCATAATACAATACATACAGATATTTTAACTTAAAGCTCATGATTTTCTTTTTAGCCTCTACTTGGCTATGTTTGCATGGTCGCCATATTCATATTAGAAAAATTTGTGTATTTTATCCCCAGGAAAACTAAAAGTAGTAGTTTGAGGTAACGATTCAATTTTAAAAGCGCAACTAAGCGAAGAGTATATAAGTGACGAACATTTTATGCATATCTGCGGTACTTTTGTCGCAATCATGTTTTCAGCACTTTGGCATCTAGATACAACTAAGACAGCTCGCTTCATGATTGATAACTTGTTTAGATCAGAATGTTATATTTTCTTTTGAAATAATCACTTACGGGTAATTTGTGTAATATAGCATTCTTCAATAATAATTTAGATACATATAGTTTATGCATAAATAAAACATCATACTGATGTCACAAAATAACTTACTTTTCAAGTTTTTGTGTAAGTCTTCCGTGCGGACAAAGCTTCTGCAGTTCTACGATATCAGGGGGAAAATGAATTCCAAAGTAGATTGCCATTTAAATTTTATATCCTAGCAGCAATGGAATTCTGAATATTTCAAATACAAATAATCACTGAACGTCATGAGTCATGATCTATGTAGCAAGGCTCAGTACGTAGAAGTATATAACAGTAGACTTTCTATGTCATTGCTAATTTCTATGGACTGCTACATGGACTCCTAGATATATAGTGTTATATATCTAGGAGTCCATGGGACTGCTACTACTATGTGGTCCATATGTCTATGACTACAGCATGAGAATAACTGCATGGTCCTTGTCACCATAGAATTGGTAATTTCGTGTATTCGCACGCTCTATGCCATGCTCTGAGCATGGACTTCTGCATAATAAAGTTTACCATATTATTACATAGTTGTAGAATCGTATTTCAGAATCCCTTCAATATTGGATAGAATTTGTTCCCAGGGAAAATCTTGGTAGAGAGGGATTCTATCGCAGAAATCTATTGTTCAAATAGTCTGGCATACTTTATAACGGATAGAGGATACCTGTATGATTCTCTGACATTGCTCGTGAAACTATCTGATATATCCCTCGGGATTCATCAAATAATTTCCCTCTCTTTATCCCAGAGAATCGCATAGCCATCCTCTATCCATTACGTAGTTAGTATTAATTCTTTTTAGACAAGTCCGGTGGCCTTGTGGTTAGAGCGTGTGCTTGCACGTCCTCTAGCTCCAACGTCACTTGTTCAAACCTACCCACGATTGATGAGGCCCAACAGGCCGAAACATGTCATGTCTCGTGGTGATTACATCTGTTGACATTTGATAATTCTTTTTAGTAGATGATATACAAAAACAACAGGCATTCGATCTTCGTTGAACTTGTTATCGTTGTTGTTGTTATGCATTTTTGTATCATGTAGCATGTACCTGCTTGTACATGTACTAAATATAGAAATTTCCAACACCACTTTTAAATAGTAACAGGTAATAAGTCCATCCATGTTCTTAGTTACTAGAAAGGAAATATCATAGAGGTCGGATTGTTATAGCTGTTCTCGCTATCTCAATAAAATGGAGTATCCCCTTTGTCCAAATATGGAAGTCCATGTCTTAACCTTTTAGCATTGATTTCCGGTATCTATGGGAAATATCATTGAAATAATCCATTATTGAATTGAAATCGATGACACATCACCGGACTATAATTACATTAGCAAAAAAGAATTTATTCATTTACATGAATAGAGTCAGTACAGTGGACAATTATTTTTGATATACATGTGTATACTAGAAATCAATAGAAAAGAAATCTTTCTCTTCTGTGTTCAGGCGAAACTGGCACTCTGCAATCTTTATGATTGGAAATCAATGATTCCTTGGGAGTAACGAAACCTATCCGAGCATCGAGTATATTTTTTAGGTTGATATTTTGGTTCGTTGACCTATAGTATTTTAGATAAAATGATATAATCTGCTGGATCCATACTGGATATCCGGTTGATCTACTGGTCCCACTGGATAAATCTCTGATGCTTTTGAAATGATTCAGCTTAATTAAAATTCATTACATGTACTTACTCACTTCATCCTTTTCCGCGTTGAGTGCGGTCAGACAGCTACTGCTTTTGGAGGGCGCGACTCCATTACTGGATTCTGATTCAGAGCTCGAAGATCATCGGGACGACTTGTGACCATGTTTTCCTTGGCCTTCTACTTCAAGTTGGGAAGATATTTTCGTCCGCAGTGATAACAAAATATGGCTTTGTGGTATACCTCCTCAGTCTTCCTCGCTGCAGAGCATTGGAAATACCTAGGAAGTTAGAAAAGGCAACGTCTACGGCTGTCAAGGAATTTTTGTGCTTAAATTGTTAAAGTCTGAGGACATCTTTATATTCAATTCCCAGGGGAACTGGCACTCTGCAATCCATATGATTATCGGAAGTGTCTTCCAGGTTTATCCTCATCCGTAAGTCTTCACTTCTTTGTCCATCGATCGAAGCCTCACACCACACATTCTTTTCACTGCTGCTATTCTGCTGCTTCCAGCTTCATGACTCTATCGCCTTTCACGGCCAACATTCATAGAATAAACCTGTCCTTCATTTTCAAGGTGGATGGGAGCCTTTGATGTCAGGAAACTGCAAGTTCGGGGAGCCTCCTATATCAACACCTTCATTAAACGTCAAGGCAAGGTCAGATCCATCTTCGGCGCTCAGTACAGTCACATCTCCAAGGGAACAGAAGGACATAATTAAGCCCAGACTATAATTACCGACGCTATTATCTTACTATTGATGATCTTTGAGGTATTTTCTACGGACTGGCCGCCTCAGAAATTTGCGTCGTACACGCTTATTGAAAGGGTTTTTGAAAAATGATGACCCATTAGAAATTTTGTAAATGAAAATGAGCATTATTTGCCGAGATCTTTCGTTCATTCTCTTCAGAGACATGCATAAAAACTGGAATGTGACATAGCTTGGAAAATTTGACATCGTTGAACAAATTTCACACGTGACAGACAATGAAATGAATCCGCGTCATAAGTGAAATACCCTAATAAAATTGACAAGAGGATAATAGTACTGCTGAAGTAAATAAAGTAATCCGTAAACTTAGGAAAAGTAAAGAAAAACAAAAACAAAAACAGGACAAGTTACAAAGTTAATAAAGTAAATAAAGACTATCTACAAATTCTTTTTGCCTACACAAGTCAGGCTTAAACCGAAGGATACACATAGCCTCGAGCGTACGTAATAATGAAGCGTTCGTGGATGTAAAAAGTACCTTGAAGAGATTGGCCGCGACTATAGAGTCACAGCTGCACACTTGGAGATGTCTTGTGATTGCACTCTCTGGTATCCAAAGACTATGTCCATAGTCTTTGCTGGTATCCTTGTCGATCTTGGCGGGCATTTGAGTGGGTGTTGCAGCCATCACGGAACGTGCTCCGCTATCCTCTTTGACAAACGCCGACCAGTCCTTCCAATGTACGTGCTTCCACACACACAACACTTGAAATGGTATATCACTTGGGAGGGAGATGAGAGTCTGTCTTTCAGGGCAGGTAGCAGAATTCTGCTCTCCGCGTGCTGAAAACTACAACAGGGCTTCACCGACATGTAGGCTTTTAAAATGTCTCGAATCCTCCGTTTCAGCAAGGAGGCTGCCTTGTCACCAATGAATGGCGCCTTGAGAAAAACACACTTCTTTTCTGGGCCAAAAAATTGGTGGGTCACTCATCCGCTGTTCCACAAATAAATGTTTCTGAATTAATTCCACAGGATAACCATTGGCCATAAGTCTTGATTTAAGGAATGAGAGATCATCCTGCAAACGCATCCGAAGAGAAAATGCGCTGAGCCCTTGTTGCCAAAGGGTTTTGTTGCATTTCGCATACCAGGGCCTCAGAGGATCTTTTGCATTCGAAATTATGTAAAGGTATACAATGACATGATAATGAAGTAATATTCTATAAAAATCAATTTTTGCACTACATTTTCATATCCTACAATGTATATCATTTTGATTAGCACATGTATATGTCTCATGATTTCCATGAATTTGAAGATTTAGTCATTTACACTTACATGCAGTATGATTGATATCTGCAATGAACAGAGTTGGAAGTGGGTCAGGTGGGTCACAAAATCCTGTGGTTCAGGTGGGTCGTGGGTCATGTTTTTCCGAAAAGTTGATGGGTCAGGTGGGTCGTGGGTCACATTTAGCGTGGGTCAGACTTCGTTGACCCATTCATGAAAAATGATTGAGTCAGTGTCACTGAAAGGGGTTGATGGATGCATACAGACAAAATATGCAACAACACTATTGACTTTCACACGCCTTCATACAGTTTCACAAGGGGGCGGAATTCACACAAATTAAAAGCTCGAAAACAGTTGCTACTGTCTACTGAGAGATGTTGGTTGGTGGAGAGAAGTTGTTTGAGTAAAATTGTGCATGCTCGATTCTCTGTCGCTATGTCTGACGATACCCAATGATGTGTGATCTTGATTTCAGAGACTTTACAGCTACTGAAGAAGTCAGGTATTCAGAGGTTTTATTCATCTTGAAAATTTTTCTTGCAACGCCAGCTGACCTTCGTTTTGTTTGTTTCGTTTGATTTTGTTGGTCTTTCGTAGAAAATATCCTCAAGTATAGATTAGAATGGAAAATATCTGGTAAAGATTGATCAGAGCCTAAATATTTTCGAAATATGTAATTGATCAAAATATCTTGATTATATACATGCTTCATATCTAAAGTATTTAGCCGTTCAATCTAATTTCGCATCATACTGTACATGTTCCATGCATCTCATTGCTCATTCGATTACATGATAATCTGAAATACGATAATTCATATGACGGTCATTGATACAGACTTATCCCTTTCACACAGACTTATTGTGGCAGAGCTCTGTGAGGAGAAATTTTTAAACACTTTGTATCAATAAAAGTTTCGTTTTGATATTTGACTTGGTATCAATAAAATATTTACATGATGTCGCTAGTGATTGTTATCACAACGTACTCGCACATGTAGCGCCACTCATATATATCAGTTCATCTATATGTATACCGTAAGCTAATTAATGAATTGCAATCTTGTCATCGTGCAATTTTCTATTCAAGCGTTACGCACGCTTACTCCAATTTGTTTTCAATGAATGTCATTCTTACATCAAATGTACAACTATCTACTTAAATCTGACATTAGCGGAAGTTAATGAAATTTGAATCGATTGCCTTCAGAAGCAACAAAATATTAATTTGACGATTTTTCTGGGATAATTTCACACCCGTAGTGTCTAAACATAATAAATGCATGAATAAATGATTTAGGCCTACTGCAATCTTGTTTTTTAACTTTCATTTGATTAAGAAATATAAAATTTGAAATTTAGTCTGTAGAGCCCTCAACTTAACGAATCATCTCTCTACGAGTTAAATAGGTAGCACTAAAAAGGATAGTCAAGAATTCAAAGAATAGAAACAGAATCGCTTAGATTTTATTAGAACCTTAAGCATTTGTGGTGCATGGACTTTGATTATAAGATAATTTTGATGAGGTTGCATGTCTATTTATCATGTGACAAGTGATGTGATACACTTGAATCTTCATAACAAATCTTAGCAATTTTGGGAGGCCATTACCTAGATAGACCTAGAATCTTGAATGAAAATGAAACTAAAGATGATGCCAGAAAAGGAAATTGCACTCGCATCATTCACCCTTGCAGAATGTGGGTCAGTGGGTAAAGTTGGTCAAAGATGTGGTAGGTCAGGTGGGTCGTGGGTCAGGGTACCCTGTGGGTCATGTTTTCGCGTAAAGTCGCTGAGTGAAGTGGATCGCGGGTTACATATGCCCTGGGTCAGGTGGGTCATGGGTCAAGTTTCGTTGACCCACTTCCAACTCTGGTAATGAATGATTTTTGAAATTGCTAGAATTATAAGGAGTCGCAATATAGCGGAAAGCTAGGATGAGGTTACATGCATGCGATTGATAGACGTATATTATTAATTCTATAGAGCAGTAAGTTTTAGTTCATAGTTGCTGCCAAGAAGTACGATGCTCATCAATTCTACACAACACAGTAACAAAGTGAATTGAAGGAAATTCAAGTTACATTACTTGGGTGTACGCGGGCACGTGTTTTGGTGGCCTCCTAACATGATATCAACCTATTTCTATGTCAAAGTCCGTCCATTCGAGAATGGCCTATGTGACAGTTTAGGAGTTCCTCCGACTTAATGTCCACCCCGTTGTTTGCTCTTTGTAGCCGACTTTCAGAGTGTGTATAAATAAAATGCTCTGTCAAACTCCTTCAGATTTTTTAATAAACAATGCATGAATTGCGTATAACAAAAACGATTGCAAAGGACAATGTGCGTGTATAAGTTAACCTCTTGAGACCGCACGTCATACGGGCACTTGCGTAAAAGTGTTCGACCAGCAGTAGACAACACTGCCTCACCTACCCATGCATGATGTGTACCGCACGTCATCGCTGCATTATTCTCCCATCGTTCACTCAGCATCTAAGGAGCTGCAGTTATGAATGAATGACGTGTACTGCAGTGTGGCTAATTTGACTTCTGGGGCTCAAAAGGCTAACGCGGAAAAAATTATATTAGTATTTTGATCAACTCGGGGACAACGTATGTGGCATATACAGATGCATACTTTCGAGTACAACCATGAATATGACATAAAGTTGAGAGATTGAAAGTGAACAATCTATGTTTGGTGTTGACTGATGTCAAATATAGAATATCAAGTATTCCCATTTGCAAACATGAAAACATAGCCAGATTATTATCGCTTTTGTGAGGCTGCGGTGTTTATAATTCCTCACTGGCCTTTATTATTTTTAATTTGCAGATTGTCACCCAACATCAGTAAAATGAAAGTGCTTAAGCAATGGTTCCAGTCGTCTTGTAAGTTACGGAGCATCGAACATCGCAAAATTCCATTTGTTTATGTAGAACCATGTACTGTGCACTTGTACTCGTACCAAGTTAAAACATAAACACAAACAAATGGAATTTTGCGATGCTTGCAAGATTCTCGTAACAGTCGTAACCAGCAAGACGACTGGAACTATAGTTTAAGTATTGTCATTTTACTGATGCTGGGTAACAATTTACAAATTAGAAATAATACGAAGCTCTTGCGCGAATTTAGGAAGAATTGCGACGCAGCAAAATTGAAATGAGAGTTTGGCTGGACATGTAGCAAGGGGACAAGTTGGGCGTTGGACAAAATCGGTAACGGAATGGTATCCGAGGGACGGCAAAGGAAGACGAGGACGACAGAAAACGGGTTGGGAAGACAGTCTAACTATAGTGGCAGGAAAACATGGACGTGCGATACCGTGTAGAGGCCTTCATCCAGAAGTGGACTGAAAACGGCTGAAGAAGAAGAAGAGCTGCGTTTGAGTTGGGTAAATTATTCATGTGGGGTTTGATTTGTGTTCGGTTTGTGATCATGTTCTCTCTACACCTACAGTTTGCGACATCCAGGGGTCGACTCTCCGGGAGGTCAGTATTCCCGGCATACCTAGACCATTCTTCCTTTTATATCCACTTCAGCTCGAAACTTCATTGGCTACGGATACACTAGTGTCATGTTATTATTGATTACTTGTTGATTTACATATTCATACTTGACGCAACCTTCGTAAGAATTATATTCTTCATTTCAGAGGCGTAGGACCAAAATGGGACACAGTAAGAAGTATGGTATTCCATGAGAAGGACTCTGTGTATTTTGGAGCTCTTATAGGCGGCTTTTATACAAATCCTTTTCAGTTGAATTTTAGGAAGTGGCAAGTAAGTAATTTTCATGGTGTTGGATAATATTGCTAATTGTGCTATGAAGTGAATGTATGTCATGACAATTTCAGGGTATTTTTAATATTGAAGTACATGTTATTGACAAGGATTCATTCTCTTCGGACGATCATGTCGACTCATTTGGAAGTGCCATACTAGTTACTGCTGATGGAAAACCTCGCCAGCATAATATCAAGAGCAAATATGACTCCATGTAAGTATTTGTCATGTACCAGGTAATACCTCAGCAATTGATTGCTGCTATCCGTTTTTCATAAAACAGACAATCTTGAAACAGCATCGATATTTGATTTCAGAGCCATATGACATACGGTATCTTCAATATGATGCAAGCCTGACCTAGCAATATGTAAAAATTAAAAAGTGAAAGTAATCAACATCATGCTTAATGTCTAACTGGTCACAGAACACCATGTATTCTGGATGATGGATGGTATATTCTAGGTCCGAGCACGCCTGAGTACGTTAAGTTCTCTGCTCATTGGACAATTTTACTCTACATGACATATTCATGGCAATACGCTTGTCGAACTTTTAACTTGACATGGTGCTTGCGTTCAGTGAACATAAGAAGACCATATTAAGATCTTAATTGTGTCAATCCTTGTTACGTATTGACAAGTATATACTGATTCATGGATCTGCTGCATGCGTCATCATTTTTTCAATTTTGCCTTAGGTATGTATACTGTTCAAAAAAAGTCCTGGTACAAAATTTTTTACTCTTTTTCTAAAGCGATTTTTCATAGGTTATAGCAATAGTTTGACGTTTCTCTTTGGTACAATTGTAGCACATGCCCGAAACTTTCTCTGTCACTTGAATTTTCAAAAATGTCTGCTTCCCTGACTGGTGGGTCCTATTTAATAAAAACTGGTTTTCTTTTTCTATGCTCGCTCCTGACTAGATATCTTACAGCATCAAAAAATTAGAATATTGCTGCGATAGATAACGATCTGCTTTATCTGATGGTGCAGAAACGGTAAAGAAAGATGAAGAAATTAGGCCAGCAGAGTTATTAGAAAATCAGTTACTTTTGGGATTTTCAAGTTTGTAAACTTCAAAATCGCAAATTTGCAATTTTGGCATTTTTAAGTATAGGATATCAAGCGATATTTGAAAGCCTTATCAACATAACAGACGACGGCCGCAGGCCGGAATTTGTTATAGGATAATGCTTGAAAATATCGTATGATATCTATCATAGCACATAGTTTTACCTGTAATTCGGAGTGTGATATCTGATGGTTTCCGTTTCTTATGTACGTATTCGCCTCATGTGCTATGCCCCTAATGCAATTAGGCGGTCGATTATAATTGAGTAAAATACGCTTAGATATCCATATTCAACATGTATATTTTGAACTGCAATATCTTTCTCAGGTAATCTACTGCAGTAGATTACCTGGGAGTAGATTACCTGTAATGTGTTATAACACACTTTAACGATTGAAACAGTACTATGATTGAAAACTAAGTTCTGACTCACCGAAGCGAAAAGAATTAGCTCTTAAATGCTCCATGAGAGCTAGAAGATGTGCCAGATTCAAAAAATTGAAGACGGAATTGTCTTAGACTTCTAAACCACTAATACACTCTTACAGATAACTAATAAATTATTAATAATTACGACATGAGTCTGAGCTTGGTTTCCAACCCAATACAAATAATAGAGTAACACATCATAAAGTGCAATTGTTAAAAGTACATCCATAAAAATTGATAGACTTGTTTTCTCGTGTGTTTGTGTTGTTTGTAGATACAACATTGTTTGTTGTAGCTTCATATGATCCATACAGCACTTTCGACATATCTTTCTCGAATACCTCGGCATGAATGTAGGCACTATCTGCTTTTTCATTGATTCGACCTGTTTTGAGTGCTGCAACCTCCTTGGATATGCCGCCTTGTACAAGTCGAGTCTTAGCAGTGCGTCGTAAAGAAGTGTTCGTAAAGAATTCGCCGTCTTTTGCAATATTTTTCATCAACGTTTTAGTGGTATTTTCAATTTTATGAATCCCATTGGGCAGCGTTTGTACCAAACAGCTCCTTTTATTTGATGTTTCTGTAAGGGCGTCAGATAAAATGCTTTGCACGCACCATCTGGTCTATGTCGAATGTACTCTTTATATAATTTGATCACACATCGATCTGGGTTGTCCGTGTTCTGATAAACTCGAGTCTCTTTGGGGTCCATTCTGGCACATTTTAATCCATAACGCTTGTTTTTTGACATTCTTTCAACGTATTTCAAATATTCTTTATCATCACTGTCTTTACAAAGAATTAATTGAGATTCGTCTCCAAATTCCATATCATGATGTTCTTTAGCCGCTCTAAGGCTCAAATGAACTCCCAAATGATAAATAAGTGTGTGGATTAGCTGATCTGGATTTGAAATTCCAAAACTACCATTTTCCCACAATTCGTTCTCTTGTTCTAGATCAATTGGCAATGCTCTTTTCTTTGGTTTTACGTTACCGCGTTGAGCTGATTTTTTTCATCTGAGCATCAAGGGAATCACGAGCACTTTTGAAATCAATGTCCGTAAAAATAGAAATTTTCCATTTCATTTCTGTATTGAAATATAGCTGTAGCATCGCACCAATGCCTTTCAACGATTCTGGAGGATACATATCTCCATCAACCTTTCTGACCTCAGCGAAGAAGTACTTCAAACAGTGATTGAGATCGTTTGGTGTAAATTCTTTCACATTTTTATATACTTTCAAAACATTATCGTCAATTCTTATTTTCCAGTGGTCAAGCCAGGTGACAAATAGCTTGAATGCCCATCTCATCTTATTCCAAGTACTTTTTGGTATTCTATTATCGATATCAGAATTAACTTCTTCCTCTGACATGTTTACAAATCTCGACGTCATTCCTATGTCATTGATTAGTCAAAAGTGAAGAAAGGAATGCTTGCTTAGATAATTAAGCTGTTTCAAAATTCATGAATTCAAATATGAAATATATCCATGGAGTCATGAGATATCATTCAGCGAACACATAGTATTATTACACTGACTTCTATGTATCACACAGCTCAAATCTACTCATATGATGCTATGGTATTCTCCTCGCCTTCGGCTCGGAGAATACCGTAGCATCATATTCGTAGATTCTGACCGTGTAATACATCGAAGTCAGTGTAATAATATTACATAATACACGGAATATATTAGACAATAACCATAAATTCCTAGATGCCATGGAAATTCATGCAGAAGTCCATGGAAATATGCAAATCCATTCATTTCCATTCGAGTCATTTAGTGCATGAAGATGGCGTGAATTACATCAATTCTGTTTACAGCCCACCACTACATGTATATCAATGGTGTCAATGTTGTTTTCTAACTTACTATTCAGTTCCCAATGACGGGCATGGAAAGCAAGAAAATTTTGAATCTCGACATTCTTGAAATTTGGCATGACATATCATATTCAAGATAGCATGACTCCAGCTTCATAAAATGCATGTGGTTAAATGGTCCGTCTAACTCTGATGGCATTCAAAGTTTGTCAGCTAAAAATTGTGCATTTTATGACTTCCTCTAAGAATGAGTGAACTTGTAGTAGCATCAAGAATCAAAGATGTCTTTCGGGGTTGCTCAATAATTGAAGAGAATTCTGCGCCATTTGATAAATACACAAGACCGGAGTCGTGAAATCTTGCTGTTGCAGGTTATGGAGCATGACATACCACCAAGCGGGTTATCAACATCAATGGACTGTGGCAGATTACAGTATGCGCTCAATTAAGATGGAATTCGTCGCTGGACCGTATTATAAGAAGCAAACCGGTCTCCAATCCAAGCTTCTATTTCGCAAAATATGAAACAATTCTTTTTGTGCTTATAGCGATACACTAACAGACCTTTTCCGTTGAACCCCAGCTCTTTAAACTATGTATATGTGATATTTGGTCATCTAGGAATTCATGAAAATTGCCGTGTGATATTTTTTCATATAATACACTGAGATCATTGGAAGACCAGAGATATCTGCACTAAACTATGCGTTATGGCTATGCATCAACTTTGCAGATCTAAAAACCATCGATCGATATCATTGTATTTGCATGTAAACATGGAAGCTACTGACAATGCACTGAGACTGTAGTCTACCATTGATGTCAATAGATATACTAGCAATGTCACTATAAACAAATCTATGTCTATTCTGAGCGGCATTAGATCTGAAATTGTCTTTTCGATTGACTAAAGAAATGAAGCATGACTTGAGTAAATCATAAAATCACACCGATGAAAATTGAATTAATAACTTGAAATTTCAGCCAAGAAAGCGCAATAAGATCTCAACTTTTCCTTGAAGACTTGCAAGGACTTGCATTATATTACAGTTCATAAATGTCCTTGATCAGCTGAATTTCCGCATAATGAAGATGTTTGTTAGCAAATATTCATTCCTTTATATATCAAACTTGTTTCATGCTACTTCTATCGAGTTATGAAGGTCAGTTTTATCCATGATATGTAAAGCCACTTCTCGAGTTATATCCGATGCCATCAATAATTTCTTAATTTACTACATAATCAGCAACATTTATGTTGATCCTCTGTATCAATAACTGCTTTTTTGTTCTTTTAGCTTAGCATTCTCCCTCAAAGTGTCATGTAACGAATTCTTCCTGTCACCCACGTGCGTGGAACGCTGCAAAGAAAACATAGGTCAACAGGTCTGCGGTACAACAAATATTGCTGAAAACCAATGTTCATCACCCCTCTGCCGACGAGGAGAAAAAGCAGCTGTAATCGTGACTTGTGTCATGATCTTTTTATTGCTTATTGGTCTCATTGTCATGTTTCGAAGGCGAAAGCACATGCGATCATATATTCCGACAATTGTGAAGAGTCGGTGAGTGTGACATCAACTGATGTTTATCATGAAAGTAGGCCTATATCTAAATTTTTACGAAATATTACTAAAAGTTATATGCATAGGGTTGTGAGCATCGGTATTTATGCCGGTTAGTCTGTAGTTATTTCGACAGCTAGGCATGCCTTATGCGGGAATGCTTGAAGTCGGTTTGCCGATGTCAGTGATATCATGCCAAAATGGATAGATATCTTGCATAGAAAATCTAAATAAACCGTTAAAATACAACGGCAAAACAACCGAAGTTCAGTTCGATGTTGAACGAAATGCAGACAGCTATGTGAAACACCAAATGTTGCACCCAAAAGTACCTGCGTCATCAGCTGAGTGCTATCTGTCACCGAGATTTCGACCCATTTTGCTCAGTATGTCTCAAGATGGTGGGCCCACAACAGTTCCTTGTGTGCGCCCGTCACAAAGTTGTTACCCTCTTCCGCCTTTGCTCTCTTACTAATGGTGATCTTGACGCTTTCAACACCGGCTTTAACAAGGAATCTCGTCACCGATGGAGCAGTGAAACCGCGGCATCTCACTTCAAAGGGCATGAGCTCACATTTCCACTTTTGCTCCTGAAATCCCTTCGACGGCAAGTTCTTCATATCTAGCAGCTTTCCTGATATGCGCATCCTCAACGTTCCCCTCCCATGGAACGTTTAGCTAGCCCATAATCATTCTCTTCCCTTTCTTGTCGATAAACACTAGATCAGGTCGTTGGTCAGATAGGGATAATTCATCTGGTAGCTGTCCATCCACTCGAACTTCCCATTGTCAGAACAGATCGAGCACACAAGTAGACTTACATCTCTTTGTTTGACCACTTGGCGCAAAGACAATTCCCTCTATGCATACTGGAGGGTATCACTGCATCCGAGACTACTTACACAATCGCTTGCAGGACCAAACCGTGCTGATGCGTGTACCATCCTCTCTGCAGCGCCACAACCTGTGAGGAAACTGAGAAGATTGGCATACATACCACACAAATGACACTGTGGGTCCGTCTGGATTCCCCACCGTGCCAAATTAGCGGGGGTTGGAGACACATCATAAGTCCACTGAAGCTTCAGCTTCAACTGCCAGTAGCCCAAGTTCCACCAATTATTCCATGAGATCTTGCTATCTTCAACTTCCCAGATGAGCCATCTTCCTTGATGTCCCTGCTGCACTGATTGGGCAAGTATCCTCTCTTCTTCCAAGGTTCATCGTTCTCTCGTAGCTAAGTCAAGATGATATCATATACATGTATATTGTCATATTAACTTATCATTTTATCATATCTTATTGATAAAATAATCTTTAGCTTAAGGAATACTTTTCATGAACGTTTGAAATCATAAAAGACATAAAAACGCATTAAATGTTCACTTTGGCAATCATCTTGCATTATAACTTTCAACGAAGGACATCGATTTTCAGTATGGGCACAATATTTCATCAGTAATATAGACGTACGAATCATACCATTCTAATCTATTACACCATAGACATAACATGCAGTCTTCAAAAATTGAATGCTATGATAAAACTTGTAGGGATGTCTATGAAATATATGAGTTATATAGTATATTATTCATAAACATCCCTGCTCGGCTGCTAGCACTTGGTTGATGAGATGGTACCCATTTCTATTGAAATATAAGAATAATACCCATCTCCAAATGGCTTTAATGACGCTGCTTAGATAAACGTCATTGAAGTCCAATTCAGATGAGTAATTATTCGTATTATAACCCGAATGAATATCTGTGCCCACCGAGCTTTAATCCATTGTAACTGCATTGAAGCCCGTGTGAATAGAGGGCTGGTGAACATCCATGCTACAAGCTACCATATTAAATTCATGTCTATTTATGATGAATTGAAATTTCAGGTCATTAATACTTTTCTCCTAATAAAGCCTCCATGATATAGAAAGATAGATAACATTTGCCATATTGCAAAATACCACAACCTGACATCATTCTTTGAAAGTTTCATTTTCGGCTTCATTCCCCGCAGAAACTCGTGTTAGCGGCCGAACTAGATGCACCAACTGTGGTTGTAAAGCAATTGTGAACACCTGGTTACAAATCAATTTTGATTCATGGTTGTAAATTGTTTCTGTTGTTCCTTTGACAACACATTATTCATTTGACACTAGAAACTTCATCTCATTTAGTTAAATACAATATGTGGTAATTATGCTTTGTAGAAATTTAATGCTTATATTTTATGAGAACTGTTACATTAATGTACGATTATTGACTGTCAAATGTATATTAGCACCAGGGAAAGAAATCATGAAAGCGGGGAGAGGCTAAGAATGGGATAGTTTGATTCAGCATTCTGTTGTCATAGTCAAAAATGTTTTTGAAACAAGCCTTGTTTTTAGCCCTAGGCATAGTAATCTAAAAGTGAAGAGCTGCTATTGCTAAAACAGGTTAAATGTAGAAGTTTGCTATAAAACAATTAATTCTCTATGTGAATATTTCCTTTAACATATACCATCTTTAAAGCCTTGTTTAGGTATTCAGTTGCAAAATGATTCTACTGGATTCAACAATCGCTATTGAAAGCACAGATAAGTCGCCACGACATGCATGGGTTGAATTTTCTATTATGATACAGAAGATGACATTGTTTGCTAGAGCATTCAATTCCATAATTAGATTCAATTAAAATTTTCAGCCAGGAAAATGGAGCAAGTCAATTTAGAAATGTTGTCTACGAGCTGTCTCCAAGAATATCTGACAAGTAAGTTTGAAAAGTAATAAATACTTGATAATGTTGAAGCATCAATAATACTGTGTTTTTTAATAGACTTAAAATAGAATTATTGCGCATTGCTTATCAATTATTGCAAAATTTAATTATTCGATTTACATTGTGATTTCGAAAAGTAGTTTTTATTGATTTCTACTTGTGCACTGACTTAGGACGCTATGTCAGCAATGTGTTAGAATTGGTGTTTGATAAGTAACCGCAGAAAATGGTGCTAATTGTGTAGATCGAATTTTCGTACAAGAATGTGGTCTCCGTGGCACAGTGGTTAAGTGCTTGGCCTAGCGATCTTTTGGTCCAGAGGTCGAGCCCCGAAGGTGTCATTGGAAGTCGGCAGGAAGGGCATCTGGACTAAAAGTACTACAACGCTCCACAAGTCTGACTATGTCAGCACCGTCCAAGCCCAAGTATGGGGAGTAGTGACGTAAAAGCTTCATTTTTTTCAATGTTTAAATAAGTCATATCTGTCGATGTTGACAGATGTGAATCAAGCCTGCTGATGATTTCTGATTTTTAATGGAATGGCAGCTTCTCAGGTCTGTCCCCATTTTTCAACTGAGATTGCGACTCAATAATTAATTCCTCAATTTACAGTCTATTTCAAAAAAGCAATATTTTCTTATTATTACTGGCGCATTAGCTTAGACGATATGCGAGTAGTCTGCCAAAAATAGCATTACAAGAATACCGGCAGAAATCGACTTAATACGGTAATTCTTAACAGTCCATGAAATGTTTGATGCATATTTGCATCAACTTGTAGATTCAGTTTTACATGATTATTCTTATCAAATAGTTATGATAGAACATAATGAGTGGGCATAGTTCAATCAAACTTGTCGAAAGTCACAAAGAAAATTGATTTATGGTCAGTAAACATCTTATGTATTCATCTTTTAGTATATTTGCTTCCACGCACATGCGCCGTGCTACATTTGATGGTTTGTAACGCAGTGGCCATAAAGATTTACAAACAGATATCATACATCGAGTATATTTATCGGCATGCTGTTAACGAGCAGCATTATTGTCGTAAAAAGATACACAGTAAGTAACAAAAGCATTAACTGACTATGAGAAGTTACGAGAGATTGAATTCAAAATGTTTATAGAGCTCAAAAGGTGGGTTATATAATAGAAGATGACACTTATTTAATTAAGATCCTAGCATTGGAATATATTGACAGTTTGTCTAATGCAGCCATTGAGGTCGGATTGTCAGATGTGTTATGTAGAGCGAATATGAAATATCTCCAACATGTATTCATAGTGGGGACAAAATGAATTGAAAGCAGAGTAGTCATTTGTGAATGTGTCATTTAATGTTTGTAGTTTGCAATTCTGCCTGTGGATCCATCAGAAGGAAAACTTTCAATATCTAACAATTACTTACATTGGACGTAAGCAACAACAATATACAGCATCTCTCATTGACGTTATATAATCGCACCAAACTGCACTGATAATTGTGGACGATTAGTCACGAAAAAATTCTCGAACAGAGCACAATATTCGTGACAATCTGGTAAACAAGTGAATGTTTTATAGAATGAGACTGGTGTCTTGATGAGATGAACGATAATTCATTCGAAACGAATATCAATTTGTGAAAATCAATGACATGGCAGACAAATAAAGAGGAAATCACAATATATCGCCCGATAGAATCGTCTGGAAGCATGCCGGAATATCACTCCACTCAGGATCGTTTGCAATAGATCTTGAAGATGCACAAAATGGAAGCATGAATCATAAGTCTGTGGGTGCAAGATCAATTTTTATAATTTTCTTTCATCTCGTCTACAGGCTCTGTTAACGGTCCAATTTCATTCATATATCTCATTTGGATCTTATTCTGCGTGAAAAATGTAGGTTATGCGGCATTTGCATCAGATGTTCGGACGGCAATTATCACGTAACCTGTGCAGTCGAATGATATGTCCCTGATTCGGAAAGGACTTTTCTGACAGATCTCCAAATGGATGATCATAAATACTTCTGGAGGAGAGGAGCTACAGGCAAGCCTTCTGTACACCTCCGCAGCAAAGATTTGCGAATCATTTCTTCTTAAGACTGTCAAATTATCGTTCCTTTTCAGCTCAATAGAATGATTTTCATACGAGCATTCAACTATAACTATCCTATATGCAACTCCTGTACTTGATCATCTATTTGAAACTTTGAATGACAAAGTTGATCGTTTCTTCATAAGATCACATTATTTGATTTTTTAGACATGAAGTATGGAAGTTCCACATGCTCTCGGGTGTGTTATTTCGAAGTTGCTTAAGATTCCTGCATAGTTTACAATAAAGTTTTGCTGGATTTGTGTGAAAGTAAATGTGTTTTGGGACATAATTTATTATTACCCATTATTTATTAGACACTATGTTATTTTTTCTCTTACTGATTATTTTCTCTTGAACATTATTTGCACGATTATTTGAATTGATTTTTTCGATGACTTTCATAAATTTTATATTTAAGGATAAACGAACACATATATATATTACATATATATATATATATATATATATATATATATATATATATATATATATATATATATATATATATATATATATATGTATATCTCATATTACATGTATTACGTCCTTCTTACGCCCCTTGATCACTTATTTTGCTACAGATGATGCTCATTCCAACTGGGAGACTATTAGAAACCGACAGGGTCTTTTCATCTACAGGTGGATGATTTTCGCTCTAGAGTATCAAGAGTATCATGCATCCACAGATTCAATAACTCAGTAATTCAGAGACATCAAGCTATGATGTCTTTGAGCTTTATCAGGGACTCTAATGTCTTCTAACTTTGGACGTAGACATTAATGAAACGACTTGTCGATGAAATTACCCTGTCGCCGAAATGACCCTGTCGATGACATGACATGTCGATGAAATGAACCACAATTATATCTCAATCATATCGACGACCTGAAGCTGATAACCGAACTTTTAACTTACTTTTTTGCGAAAAGTTTTGCCTTTACTAAATTGCCTTGTATATCATTTACATTTTTGTGCTGAAATGTTCTAATCTTGAAGAACAGTAAAAATTAAAAGTAGATGTAATCTGAAGATCTAGATATAAATCACTTTTTCTATTGGTAAATAAAGAAAGAATGACAATATTGATAGCATTGCAGAATGACAAGAACTCGTTGCATTCTGTTCTTGATGATCATTGATATATTTTCATTTTGACAACTTAACAGAATAATGAACAATCACAAGTGGCATTAATATTTTATATGCTTGTAAATCTCGTGTTCTTAAGCAAATATGATAAGCCGACAGCTCGATTTCAGCTATTAAATTTTACAATGTTGCTTATGAATCATTTTTTTCAAAAACAACAAGGGAACCATGATCAATTATTAGTAACAAGTTCTCTTCCACAACGCAAAATTCAAATATAGCATTGTTCAAAACAAGAGAGAAGGAATAAAACACGAATGTTAAGTTAATGTCATAGGCTTTTTGTATATCTTACAGAGTTGTGACATGTATATATGAACGCACACTCTATAGTCGTGGATAAACATGAGTGAATATTATCATGAATGCAAGTGATCTAAAGAATATTCGATTGTATACTTTTGGCGTTTCTTTTAGCGGTTTTTTTAAAAACTTGATAATTTAATATAATCCATCAATGTTGGTCAGTCAAATGTAATTCCCCATCGATATATCGCACAATTCATTTGATCTTTAAAGTTTTGAAGTGTGCGGAAGCGAATTGAATTTGAAGATATCCTTTCTTATCACTCTTTTATGTCATTCTATTTCCTGTAAATGTAGATCTTGATAAACCTCTATGGAATGGATTATGGAAATGTGTGCGTGTTAATCGATGCAGCTTCGCGAGACTCCACTTGTGATGTCTGGCAACCTGTGTAACTTCATGTCCGCAACTTTGCTTCTTTTTATCGTGAAACTTGTAAATTTGAACTCCTGATATTCCATCATGCATAATCATAGATTGCGTAATTGGTTAGCATTCAAGTTGATATCTCGTTCCTATTAACCCTCATTCTTGCTGTTTTTCATAAAACATTTTGCTTCAACTAATAGTTCACATAGAATATCATATGAAAAAGTGATTTTCTGAATTCATTCGTTTTATTTTCAGTGAAGCCACTCAAGAATTTGCAAACAATTTGTATAACTTGGACATGACAACACATGCCTCATTGCGAAAGTGAGTTCGAAAGAAGTGATGATAGTGGTTTTGAGCAGCACACAAAATTGATAAATGTATTGGTGTACGTCCGAACAGTGACCCCTGGTCGGGTTGATAAAAATTCCCAGCACTAAGAATACATAATATAATGCTAAATTGCTAAATTGTGAATTCAACAGAATAAAGTCGGAAGATGCTTTGCTTCAATTCGACTCAGGGGAACCGCGCAATAACTTTAGCATCTTCAATTCACATTCATCGTAAGGAATTTGGTCATTCGCATTTTCTATTAACCCAATCAATGACTGTTACATTTTTGCAGTCGTTCTCGTCAAGCAAAACCGACTGACCTACGCTTTGATGTGACTTTTGACCTTGGCTCATTTCCGTATTTCCAATGTTTCCCGAAAAATAGTTGTATTTGGCGCTCTCGAAGATCAAATTTATAACCTATTTTAAAAAGCATTTTTTCTATGGTCTGAATTTTCCCTCTTTTTAAACATTGTGTATTATAAATTTAAACGAAGTGCGTCAATATTCAACATGTGAGGCATTGTATGCAGATCACAACATGATGATCTGCTATGCCATACATATGAAATGGAGTATTGGAAATTCAAATGTTTGTAAATACAACTTATCAAACAACTTGGCAGTAACGCCACTTTTGCGAAATTTCCTAATTACTTGAAATCTTTGGGTATCTACAAGTCATTCATCAAAAAATCCTGTCTTCCTTATGACCACATTTGAAGGTAACTGGAACTGCAGAATTCCTTTTCATGGAAGCACTGTTATTCATAAAGTCCCAAATGAGTACTAGAAAGAGTACTGAATCTGAGTACTACCACAAAGAAATGAGTCCCATAATCTAGTGCTCTTTGAGTTCGAAAATATTAGTACTTATTTTAGAACTCTTTGGGTTCGAAAGCACAGCACTTAATTCGTATTCATTTTAGCACTCATTTATTGAGCTGCCTAGAACTAGCACCTCCACTGTATATCGAAAAATGCCATACGGCTTATCTACCCCGCTATATCACATACGCACATCCATCGAAGAATTACTTTGGCAATTAAATACAAATGCATTTGGATCAATAAGGTATGTACAATACTCAAAGCACAGTTGGAGATGATGGAAAATGTTGGCATTGCTCAAAGCATAGTCGCGGAGGATGAAAAACGTTGACAGGACTCGAAGTGCAGTCGGAGAAAATGACGGACGCTGGCAGGGCTCAAAGCACTGTCGGTGAGGATGCTTTTGACCCAAATTGATGGCTTAGGTTCATTAACCCATTAAAGGCCGCCTATATAAATATATGCAAATTTTCTATAAAAAGAGTGGTAAGTATTTTAGAATGTTATAATTAAGAAAAATCCATGATGACCAGTTCATTACAATAACCCTTCTTTTAGAAATTAAAGCCGCAACGATTTCGCAACGATCGCGTTGCATGATGTCAAAAAATACAAAAGCATGATTTTTCCAAATGAAACTTATGAATTGCTCCAAACAATTCCTGCCGAAGAAATTAGTCACAGCTTCATCATGAAAGCATTCCATCACATTTCAGAGGCATTTGTCGAAAATGTGAATTAGCAAAATTCAATCAAAAGCCTTCTTCATACAACTTGTTGTTGCTGTTTGCTGTGAAATCGTTATCATTGAAATGAAAATAAGTTTTTACACTTCGAAATTCCTGTCGAGAACTGCGCCGACTCCAAAGTCATGTTAGAGTTGGAGACTCCTCGGTAATTCGTAATATCCACTGAAATAAAGAACACCATGAAATGAAGGCATTTGAGATTGTTCATCATTATGTAGACGTAAACAATTCCTTTGCCGCGGTTTCTGTTACTAAGAGGTCGATAAGACCATCAGCATACGTATCCAGTATCTCATAAGGATCACAGAAATTTGCCATTTCATTGACTGCTCTGTTTCTTCTGTTTACTGAAATGATCATTCCAGTCATCTTTCTTTGGAATCTCACATTGCCCTGCGATATCACTGACCTCTCGGACATCGTTTATATACTCATCATTAACTCATCATCGTCTCATAACGCTAATAAGGCATTTGCCTCTGGAAGTTTTGTGGTAACAGTCACGTCATCATCAATGGTATTATAGCCTTTATTAGTAACTGCTTGATCCAAAGTTCGCTACGATAGCTAAGAAGAACTACATAGATATATTAACACAGGTTGATGTAATCAAGTTTAGCCTCTAGAGATATTCAAACTAGTTTGGGCCATCTCGAGCTGCTAACGAGGCCTTACAGGTCGAGGCCGTCTACGACTTCCAAGGACGCTTTGTTTAGAAATTGTCCAAGTCTGAGGACATCTTTGCATTCTATGCTCAGGCGAACTGGCACTCCGCAACTTTTATGATTAGGCTACAAGTGGAGATGTTTGAGATTTTATGTCTCTCTTTGCCTTGCATTCGCATATGAGCCAACAAGTCTAATGTTGAAGAAAATACTATGGCAATGGACGTCGGTTGGTTTTGTGACAGGAAAACCATAGTCTAAATATAGCAACAAGCAACACACACACTTAGAATACACCAAGAGTGCAATATTACAATGAAATTGTTCATTTTCAGCATTCAACGAACATTAGTTTTGAAGAAAACTGACAGTTCACCACCATTTGCTTCATTTACATTTTCCTTGTATTTGAAGTTTCTTTATGAGACAACGCCAGTGTAACTAAAATGCTACGATTCAAATCATGACAAGTCATGAATGAATATCAGAGGAAGTATTGGTTGCAATTATCGGAATTTAATGAATAGTGAGGTACCGCAAATCACATGGATAGTAAATTACAAGTGGACGTTCATACACTGTGTCTTCCAGTATGAAGTAGATTTTATGCCGATTTTTTTCTAATTTCGTGATAAAATGTAAGCAACATTAAGTGCTAATTTTTGAATTGGCGATCGTTTACCTAAAAATATGTGATAGATCATGTATGACAATCAAAATATTGTTTCATGTCGCGCCGCCAGCTGAAGAAGGCACCAGATTCCGAAAACTTCTGTAACAAAAACGTTGAACTGGCGCCAAATGGGTTAAGAGGATACTGATAAAAGGTCACAGGTTTTCAGGATCATTTTTTGTTTCACTGTATCCACTTCGATATGCAGGAACGCAGCAAGCCGTCATTTCCAGTGTTGTGAGCACTATCGCTCAAGTGAAAGCGATGGAGCCTACGGCTTTAAAACTCACTGTGCACTGTAAACCGTACGCTACCAAACTGATGAAATGCTCACTACCAAATGCTTTATTGCTTTCCATTTGGTAGCATAGCTACAAGAACTGCATCCATCGTGCCTACCAGATGCTTCTCTTTCTTCTATATGTGGTTCTTCATGTAGTTGATAATGATACACACGACAATACGAAGCATACATTGCGAATTATTTGAGGAACGTTTTGGAGGTTTTAGACACCTTCATTTCATGAGTTATATGTCATTCCATAAATGTGACAGTCTCAAAAATGATGTTTCCTAGCCGCATAGGCCCTATATCATAGAAAGATAAGCATTTCAAAATGAAAAGGTTACAAAGGGAATTGTGCTTTAACTTTATCAATATGTGAGTGATCACTCTATAACAGCCTTTTAAGCTGTTCCGTGAATGAGGAAAAACATGATTGCTTTAAAAATATCGCTCAAATTATATTGTAGGCCCACAGAATTGTAAGTTTATTTTTCTGTGGTTGGTCAAATCTGTCACCCTATTTGACGTATTAACTCCTATGCATGGCAAGCTTTTAGGAGAAATTTGCAATTTCATCGAAAAAACAGTTACTTGTTCTTCATTCACAACTATAATGGAACTATGGACAGCAAATTGAAATTATAACTTTTCTTTGGCTGAAATCAGCTGATGTTAAAATATTGATAAATGACTAAATTTTCAGCTGTGCTGGCAATACTTTGAAGCAGGCTGTCTACTTTTGTCCATTCAAAGAGTCGTAAAACCTTTGCATTATGAAAATTGTGGCGGGAAGATCACACTGTCAACCAATATTGATCACGTTCGAGTGTTTCGTGAGGAATACTGGCCAAAGCTAATACCACTAAGGAAAGTGACATATATGCCAACTAAGTCTATGAAACATCAGGTTTGTCGTGGTATAATGTACATGTAAATTGAATTACAACTTCAACGGGAACTATGCAATTTAAAATATGGTGATTTGAGGCATTTTGCTAGTACATGTATACATCGCTCTTACGCTGCATCGTAATCATTACTGCTTATGAGTAGTAGGATATTGACATGTAAGAGTGAAACTTACAATATTGAATTCGATTATATAACACGAAAGTCTAAAAGATTTTACAAATAATCAATAAGTTTTCTACTACAAACAATGTGAATTGCTCAAATTACAAATTAAGCTAGGAATCAATCCGAAAATGATAATACATTTTAATTCATAAAATAATAAATACAGTTATATTTGAGATATATAAATGAATGTGGTTAATGTAATGTTATCGCTCAATCCAAATTAATGTAGTCATTTCAGTGGATGGAATTAGCATTTACGGAGTTGGGTGATAAGTTGGGTGATGAGTAGAAGGAAGTGATAAGATCTGAATTGCAATTGACACGATTTTAGAAAGGTCATTCACTTTCATATTTAAAATAATATCAAATACGATTGCAGTTTGAAGACATGTATCAAATCTAATACAGTCGAAACCGGTTTTTTCTAACCATTTTTTTGCACCAAAAAAAGTAAGAAAAAATCGATAGTTAGAAAAAACCAATAGTTATAGAAAAAGACCTTTTTTTCGAACTCAAACAAAAAACGTCTATAGGGAGTTATTTTTGAACAAAAAAGTCCGTGATTCGCGATTGGGACTTTGGCAGGCTCATCAGGGCCTGCTTCACGTCTGTGACACAAACTGGCTCATCGCCAGAGCTTAAGATAAAGCGTTTGCTCACCAAATCCATGAGTTTCAGGCACTCAGAGACTGAAGGGGGCACAGCAGGACTGTTCTCAATCGATTCCTTTTCGTCGATATTGTCTTCATGCTCCTCCTCCTCCTCCACCGCTCCGCCATCGATGAAAGAGTTGATGTCGAGATTAATGTTCTCTGAGACCGCCTCTTCGTCTTCGATGACAGCAAGCTGCTCGAATTCGGGATTTTCCGACATCACGACGTCCAGCTCTTCTCGAATCTGTTCTTTCCGAAGTCCAGATTTGCGCCATGCATTCTTGATGGTGTCTTCCGTAACATTGTTGGCCCATGCAGCGCGTACCATTTGCAAGCCCTCGTATAGACTCACGTCTTTCGCTGCCTTATGAATCAGCAAACGGGCCAACTTTCCTCTGTAGTGTGCCTTCAGCGATCTGATGACTCCTTGATCACAAGGTTGCAATTTGGACGATGTGTTAGGAGGCAACATCTTAACTTCCAAATTCGTCTTGACTCCATCGTATATCTCTTCGAAACCTCTGTGTGAGGGGCAGTTGTCGAGCAGTACAAGACCTTTTTGATTCCGATTCTTCAACTTTAGTTCAAGGTCTTTCAAACAGTCAGTAAAAAGAGCAGTAGTCATCCATCCTTTCCTCGATGAGCAATACTTCAGGGGTGGCGCAGCTTTTCTCGCTCCAACCGTAGGCCAACGAGGGTTTTTCGATGATCCAACGCAAAGAAGAGGCAGTTTCTCGCCTGCCATTGAGCAGCCCACGAGTAATGTAACTCGCGTTTTCATGGGTTTTCTTCCCCGTGGCTCTTGTTCTTGAGGTCCAACAAAAGTCTTGCTGGTCTGCATTCGCCAAAACAGTGCTGTCTCGTCCATGTTGAAAATAATGTCAGCCGGGTACTTCGTGATGGTTGGTTGAATAGCGTCGAGCCAGTCTTCAAAATTCGGGCATTCAGCACTTTCGCCATGTAGCGCCAAATAACGAATGCCATGGCGTTCTCTCCATCTTTGTACCCAAGAATCATTCACCGCATCAGGATCACGTCCGAGTCTTCTAGCAGCCTGTTTGGCTGCCTCCAAAATAATAGCTGAGTTGAGTTCCTTTGAGGCTGCTCTCATGTTCATGAACCACTGAAGCAGAGGTTCATCAATGTCTTGGTTTTTTCGGCACCTTTGATCGACTTTCTCTTGCTGTTTGGGTTAGCGTTGAACTGCTTTGCTATCTTATCCTTCTGATTGATGATGTAGCCAACGGAAGGCTTTGAAATTTTGAAAATCCGCGCCAATTTCGCCTTGGGTGTCTTGGCCTCATAAAGCCCTATGAGACGATGTTTCTCAGCTAGGGTTAAACGCACTTGTTTCGATGCCATAACGAAATTCAATAGAGACGCTCGCGTGCTGCACCTCTTCTACATCAAATCAGTAACGAAGTCTATGATAGGCTTCCCATCATCTTTGATGTCAATTACGGATTGTCGTCATCACAGTGACGTTTGTAATTGCTTAAAATAGCGTCAACTTAGAAAACGTTATTTTGCAAGTTAAAATCTATTGTAATAAATTCCCATTGCCAGGCTTCGTCGCTTAGCTTTAAACCGAATGAATGAGTCAGCATCGGTGGATAAAAGTTTGTACAGTACTCGTTAGATAATTGCTTAAAATAGCGTCAACTTAGAAAACGTTATTTTGCAAGTTAAAATCTATTGTAATAAATTCCCATTGCCAGGCATCGTCGCTTAGCTTTAAACCGAATGAATGAGTCAGCATTCGACGATTATCTCATGTTTCTAACATATGAATGGGTGAGGCCATTTCACCTCTGCGGAATCTGACCTTGGTGGTGACAATGAGAAGGCGAGAGACAATTATTCTAACATGAATTTATGACCAGAAAATAGTAGACCAAAAAGTTAGAAAAACTCACTTCAAATTGAACGCATTTTTTCATTTAAAGCAGATAACAGAGTAAGAAAGAACCGATAAGTTAGAAAAAACCGAAGTAAGAAAAAACCAATTGACTTAAGCTGTAAAAGATGAATTTTTAATTTTTTGCATGAATGAAAAGTAAGAAAAATAAGAAAGTAAGAAAAACCCAGTGTAAGAAAAAACCGGTTTCGACTGTACTGTTGATTTATAGGTATTATAAGTAGTGAACATGAGCCAAATATGAAAAGTTCCAGTAAAATTTAAGATCATGGATTCCAGATCATTGGTAGCAATTTGTGATTGCTGCGAGATGAAGACAAAAGGAAGCAGATAGTATCCTATTCAAGGTGATTTGGCAACCGCGCGAAGGTTTGGTTGCAATTTACCTACCAGGGCGTCGGATTTCACCTAGGCAGCTGCTAACAAATAAACACGGTCTGGTAGCCAAAAAAGCCAAACCATTTTCATTTGGGAAGAAATGTTAGTTTTTTTGATGAGTTGGTCTCGCAGCGAAATTTATTTTGGTAACTGACGGCTAACATTGTGCATTAAAAGCGAATAGGAACTATAATTCTCCTAAGTAGTAGAATTCATACACCTTTTCCAGTTCATGTATCGAATCGCTAAATTCAATATTAAGATTACTCAGATCAACAATAGTTCTTCAATTCAGGCATTCAATTGCTAATTTCTGCTGTCATGAATCTCATTTCAAGTATACAATTTCTCATTTCTATTGTTTAATTGTTGACGTCAGAGACAAGTGAAGTCGCATATCTCAATTCATGAATAATATTCGCAATTCATTGATAGATATCTCTTTAAAAGCCAATTTAGCTCCGCATGTCGACTGATAATTTTGCTAATATGCCAAGAAATCGCATCTCCTTGGTTGACAAACAGAGAATTGCTGCCGCATATGAGCGTAATGAAGACTATGTTGAGACGGCTAGACAGCTGGGCATCGCATATGGAACTGCATATGCGATTGTTCGACGATACCGTGAGCATGGGACTGTTGATCGTCCTCGAGGTGGAGCTAGGAATGTTCGTTTGGACAATGAGATGGAGGACGCCATAGTGTCCATCACTGAAGAGCATCCTGAGTTCACTTTGGCGCAAATAAATGCTGAGTTGCGACTTCGCCTCCCAGAAAAGGTGAACATCTGCGACAATTCGGTTGCCAAAGTATTGGACGGACAGCTGATAGCGTTGAAACTATTACGTGATGCACCAGAGCAACGGAACTCAGCAATAGTGAAAGCTGACAGAACATCAATGGCAAACTGGCTGCTCCGAAACGCGCAGATGGAGAAAGTATACATTGATGAAAGAAGAACTATGGGGCGAGCTCCAAGATGCCAACCTGCCTACCGAGTTGTTAATGCACCTCAGTCTCGCAACATGTCGACAATTTTCGCTGTCTCAAGCGACAGGGGGCTTGTCCATCATGCCTACAAGGTCGGAGCTTACAATATGAAAGACTTCAAGCTGTTTCTGGAAGAATGCTCACAGATGCTGGCACAGGGTTCAGTGGTTTTCATCTTCGACAATGTGCCGTTTCACAACGTTGCCTCAGACGCTATCCGTCAGGCAGGTCACTCCTACCGGTTACAGCCGGCATATTCGCCGTTTCTGAATATTTGTGAAGGTGCATTCAACATATGGAAAGCGGAGTTCAAGAAACTGAAGGCGGAGACAAGGCCCTACCTGCTTCAGCCAGAGCTGGAAAAATTCCACTGAAATTTTTTAATTCCAATTCCAATTCCGGAGCAGAAATTTCAATTCCAAATCCAATTCCAATTCCAGTCGAAACGGTTCAATTCAATTCCAATTCCAATTCCATAATAAGATTCAATTCCGATAATTGCATGTCGCGTATAGTGTCTTATATAAATGTATCTTACGTTTGTTCGTTTCAGTCTAACCCATGTCCCCTTCCCATCCTATCCTCGTTGTTCCATGTGTGCCTTTCCTTGCGTCGTTCCTATGTGTGTTTTCATGTTCATAGTTCATATTTCTTGTGTACATGTATATATATAATCGGTCAGCCTACGCCATTTTCGTTTCGTAAACGAGATATTCAAAATCTCGTGAAAAAAAGAAAAGAAAGTTACCGGTCAGCAAAGAATCAAACGCTGAGAGAGAGAGAGAGAGATGTGATGCGAATAAATCGATTAATAAACTGACAGAAGAAAGAAATTCAGTGTGCGAATAACGTGATTGTTGATGAAAGAAAAAAAGGACGATAAAAATGATATCATGAAATCTGATTAATGGTTCATGTTAAAAAAGGAGATTAAAACTTCCGTGATAAGAACGAAATGTGGTCGGGTCGAAAGCTAACGAGCAGAGATTAAAGTAAACTCTTTTAATTTTTCAAAAGAAAATAGTTTTATCGTCAAGTCTCAAAAATTTGTATAAATTAGAAGCGATGAGAAATTGACACAACAGCAACTACCAACAACAACACATACGACATCTTCAGTAGCTGTTAGAAGAACTCCGGGATCTCGCGGTGTAACATAACTATAGAAGTAACAACAACTGCCTGCTAGCGAACAACAGCACAGCAGCGTATACGGCAACACATCAGCGAGCGCGATTCAAGATTGACGGCATAAGTGACACTGATATTTATGACATTGTTTTGGTATAAGTGAGTCCGATCGAATTGAAGTGAATTCAACATTAAGAAGTGAAGTGTAAGTGTAAAGTTTTTCTTTTATCGTTGCGTATCACATCTACATAACTATAGTCTTTAAAATTAATATTGTTAATTGTTGTGATTGGAAGTTGAATAATAGTTCATGCAATTGAATAATTAATTATTAGAATCATTTGTCGACACTGTCTATATTATGATTTGAACTGACAGGGTTGCTGTCCTTTAATGCAGCGTTAATTTTCCTCTTTCCAAACCAATTGTTTTTCGTATGCACAACAATTAAGTTAATCTCAAATTTTTGTGCTTATCCTATCAAGAACTAAATTCAACAATTACTTTATTTTGATTGATTATCTTACTTGATAAATAACTAAACAACAGATTGAACAAAGATGATTGTCTTGTCATTGTTTGCTTAATCGCTGAAATAACATTGTCCGGGGGCCCATCGAAGTCTTAAAAAACATCATTTATTCAACAATAGAATAAAGCTACCTCTGTCGATGTCTCTCTCTCTCTTATCTCAGCGTGCAGTTAACACAACGGCCGAGTACTGTGACTTCAATTTTTGTACAAATGGATTTATCACAGGTCCATCGAAAAAGTGGAATTGAGGTTTATCAAGGTCAATTCCAATTCCAATTCCAGTAGATTTAAATATCATCAATTCCAATTCCGACGAAAAATGAAATTAATTCCGGATCGGAATTAATTCCAATTCCGACTTTTTCAACTCTGGCTACATCAGACCCATCAACAACGAATAGCCACTATGATGCAGTTGGCAGAACAATCCATCAGTTCGGTTACGTACGTGAAAGTTATTCGACTTTATCAGCATATGTTGACTCTTCTTCCATCTTGCATAGCAGGTGATGACATCAACCATGAATAAATTAATAATGCACATCGTTTTTATAAATACATGAATATTTGGATTATTTTTTGCTGTTTTGTGCGAGATAGAAATAAGGATGAAAGATAGATGGATGCAGGATATGAGAGGTGCATGCACATGTGCAGGTATAAATGAATAAAAAGATGTCCGTTGAATCTAAGCAGCATGTTTGATTGAAAACTAAATGAGCTTAATGAAATTTATTGAGCTCAAATGTAAAGAAAGCATTTTCGACAACAGCAAGGTATTTCCTAAAAACTAAAAGTATCAGCATTTGTATGTCAGCGAATAATGCACCGCAGCAACTGGGATACAGTCAATTTTCTTTCAGAAAGATCAAGCATTTACATTTGATTTTAGTTTATTTATTATCGTTTTGATAATTCTATAATTGAATTGAGGTAAATCTACGAAGTAATCTTATACATCTCAGTTCATTAATGAATAATCTCAAATCAAACCACAGTTTTATCTTTGATTTGAGATAATTAACGATTGAATGTCGCATTCTTATACTTGAAATGGAAAAGGTGTATAAGATGTGTACATGCTGTGTAAACTGAGTTCAGTGCTACCATACACTTAGCAAATACTTAAAGCCTCTTTGTTGCATTTTAATGCATTGAAATACATCATCGAGCATTTCAAAATACAGATAAGCAATTCTGGGTCAAAGATTCCCTATGCATGTATTTTGGACTATACTTCAATGATTGCAGTAGATAGTAAAGCACATATTTTTGATTTTCTCAGTAAGATCGACAGATTTTTTTCCTTCTTGCGATTTTGAGTAATGTGGACATAGGCCTTTCTCACCAAGTTGAAATTACTTTTATTGTCCAAGGTTCAGCAAAATGTTGTTTCTGGAAAACCATGAGGCCCTTTAGTGGGGATAGGAAGTGCTTGCTTAATGTCATTATACAGAATGGCATCAAGCTATTTAATAATTGCTAATCACATATTATTTTCCCACTCCTTCAGTTTAAAAGGAGAGATTATGAAGCCTATCAATTTCTTTCACGCATTGCTCTCACAGCTCGAGCGCAAGCTGCCTGGAATATTTGTCACAGTCACTTTCCCATTGCCTAAACTTTAACAAACAACTACTCTGACTAAACATAGCGCTTCTCCTAGAAATTTCATGTGTGATGCAGAATCAATATACTCTCTTTAAACATCGATAACGCAATTTCATCGTATGTCGATGACAGCGTTTTCTACATTCAGAGAGTGAACCCTGTGTGGGACACCTACTATATACTCGTACATAAACGGTGTGAAATTCATTATTGAATAGAGAATTCGGTAGGTGCAATGAAATCTTGTTGCAATGTTTTTTTAATTGGTTAACTCATTTATGTCAAGCCTTAATCTTATTTGCATTCCGATTGAATTGTTTGCTTAAGATTTTCATGATTTTGTGACTCTCGTGAATGTATTCATGTTATCTGAAGGGTCGTTGCGCAACAGTTGAGAATAACTTCGAGAGACTAAAGCTACTGACGGAATATTTCATTAATATCTAATTATTATTTCAGACACTCACACGATTCAGCTGAGGGTTCTGTCTATGATTCTTTGGAATCAAATATCTACGAGTCAGATGGATCTGAAAAAGAAGATGCTGATTCCGCACGTGATGAATTTTCCAACGAAACAGCAACTTTACAACACAGATATGAAAACTGCGCTGCTCCAAATGAGGTTGAATTGCTTGACAATGTTCAACTCTAATTAGAGGACAGTTCAAATGAACTTGCATGGACAGATGCCAAATACTCCAAAAAAGCCGCCAATCTGCATTTTACCAATAACTGTTTCATGATGTAAATATTCCAAAATTATCTTTTTTAAATTGACTTTTTAACAGATTGTCTGATTTTCTTTATGTCTAGGTATTGTTGTCATTGTATTGCTAATTACAACATTCTGATTATTTAACACCTGATGTTTGACCGTTATTTACACCTGAAGTCTGTGTGCCGTACTTAGTCATTATATTACAGCATTGGCAATGTGTACTTCATGTGTGCAATCTGTACTTTCCGCATCATTAGAGCGATTTATCGCTAGCTGTTGGATAATTAGTCACCTACGAGATAAATCAAGTGTTCAGTTTGCTTATTCCTAAGTTTATATCTGCTTCTATTTCCAGACATCAGTTTAATAAACCATGAAGGCTGTTTGCACAACGAATTTAATTCTTTCTTATCACTACTACTGAGCCAAAAAAGTTTATCTGTTGCAAGCAATTTATCTCATACAAATGAATGTAAAATGATGTTTTTTCACTTCTGTGCATTTTTTCAAAATGATGGCTCTATCATGAATAATTTCACTTAGGGTTAGGTAAAAGGTAAAGGTCTCTAAGAAAAAATTGATGTGCTCATATTTAATTTCTGAAGGCAGCGGGATGCTTTGTCTATATAAACCGCGGTAATTTAAAGTTTGCGTGTGGGTGGAAAACAGTTTTTTGCGCAAATCTGTAAATAATGCGTAAATTGGAGTTGAGCATGCACACAGCAATGAACCTAAATATTGCGTGTACCCAGTGGTGGGCATCTGCGTCAGATATAGCCTACTGCATGGTGCATATAAAACTGGAGCATATTTATCCCTTTTATTCCGGGTATATAAATGACATTGAATCCGAAATTAAGGGGAGAAATCAGTTGAAAATTTGGCAAAAAACTAAACACAATGACAGTAGGTCGAGAAGTAAGTTGCATGATATGGACTCCTCGCTTAAATTGCTTCGGTTTGAACTACTGAAGCAGCAGAGGAATTTCTTCAACTTGGAGCTTGTGATCTATTTGCTGAACTGACTGGCTCACATTTTCCCTATAATGAATTCTTCATCCGACCCGCGCTTTCAATACACGCGGACACGCTTTCAAATTTGTGTCCCATGATCGCTAACATAGGTAATAATGCCCGAGATCAATTCTTTTCATGCAGAATGACGTGTGGAACAGCCAACCAGATTAAAGTTTTCATGAAAAAAACCAAGAATGCTTGACCAAGGCTCTATTCAGAACAGAGCATAATAATAATAATAATTTATTCAACATCTACACAAATGAGTACAGACATACAAGTGCCCCTAGTGCAAATGAAATTTTACAAAAAGGCTTAGAATGAAGTGGCCCTCCGAGGCAACGGATATCCGATCGATATCCACATCTAATCTGTTATCCGGAAACCAACAGAATTTACAGTTGAATGGCTGTATACCATTTTTTTCTCCGTCAGGAATCGCTTGGATATCCAGTCTATCTCCACGGATAGCAGACTTTTCTGGAGATCCGCATCTTACTAGCGAATTAGCTTGATATCCGAAGGATGTCCGCTCGTTGTTATTTGGCAGAAGCGAATATCTTTAAGATATATGTGAAAATGAGGATGATAACCGCGATCTTCATCAAAGTAAGTATATAAGGGAAGTATGGAATCAATGGTTGATTTGTGGCGACAGCTATGATATTTCTTTTTCGCCAGCGCTTATAAGCAGTTTGATTTGATATCTGAATTGGTAACAGAAGGATATTGAAATATTTGACGACACTGAATGAGAAGCTATGATAAAACTATGTAACTACGGAATGCTGACATAGCTTTAGCAGCTGTGCATCTGTAAGTTTGTTCATCTGACATAGAAATTAACGATTTTAGAGTCATTAAGAAAATGACACCCGATCTTTTTATACATATCATTATGAATTTAATATGTCAATTTTGATATACCTTCTTTAATATGACAAAGTGTCATACATTAGGATTAATTGTTTTTGTCTGCCAAATAACTTTGAATTACCTTTATTGAGATGCAAGGCGCATTCGATCGTGCTTCATGACTGCGATTGATGATTGTCTTTATCTGAAATGATAAATAGCGTATACAGGAACGTATGAAATTGGGAAAATTAAAAGCATGGTACTGGGTCCCCCTGAATATCATTCAGTATTATCCACTCATTGGTGGGGGTATCACCGGGTGCCAACCGGCTCATTGTCGCCCAGTTTTGCTGCACATTGAAGAAACATTTGCGATGAAAAGAACTGGACGGTATAATTTCAAGAAAACGTAATGATAACATAGTAAATGAATCAGCAATTTCAGTCCAATAAAGATTATTCTATGATATAACATCATACTTACTTGATTAATTACATCACTATACTATCCGCAAATTTCCTTCTCATATTTATATTTTCGTGAGAGATCCGCATGATATCCATTTGTGATCTGGGGGCTTTGTAGACTGAAGCGGATGACCACGCGATATCCTGTAATGCACGATATCCTATTACTGGGAGGGAGATCATGTCACAGAATTGAGAGAAAGATAAAGAAGTGTCTGCAGCGTTTCTTACGCAGCAGATTACAATTACACCCAATTACACTACGCGAAGTTAACAGGTAAGTAATAATAACACCACTATAATTGAACCAGTAACATTTTGTCTACATTTGCGTGATTTCACCCGAGTAAAATTACCGTTGTCAGTTTAACAAATACTTACCAAGTACTTGGCATTAAAGTCCTAAACATTTAAGAAATATTTAAGAAATATTTATCAAACCTAGTACATTTCCTAAACTTTTACTAAATATTTAGTAAACTTTCCAAACTTTCACAAAATATTTGGCAAATTCTCTGAACTTTTACGAAATGTTTAGTAAATATTTTGTAAATTTTCCAAACTTTTACAAAACATTTAGCAAATTATTTCTAGCTTTTATAATATGTTTAGCAAATAATAAGCAAATTTTATCCTACTTCATAGGCGATTACGAAACATTTGCAAATTTGAATTCATGAAAAATATCTTCTGGTATGAAATGTTTTTATATTTATCAAATAGAAAACGCTCTGTTCGAATTACTCATGTTCAAAATCCGTACGGCATAAAACTGACAGGAGTCTTTGTGAACGATAGCATGATGAGAGAACAAGTTTGCTTTGAAGCAGGCAATGCTACGTTTTGCCAACACAAAATATGGGGATATCGTATCCAAAATGTTTAATGTACCAGTAGAAAACGAGAGATCACTATGAAGATTTCTCAAGCTTTCAAACTGGCGACATATACAATATATTTCAGAATTAGAAGACAGAAAAATGTACTTGATTTTAACAAAACAGTTCAGATCGTTGAGAAACGCATAGTAGGAAGCACATTTTAATTTTCGACCGTAATGAAAGGAGTGAAAAACTTTACCATTAGAAAAGAATCGATCTACGTACGAGTGACAAGTGAAGGGTAAGTCCACTAAAATTGAATTCATCTTGGGGGTTAATTTCTTTGCGTGTCCTAGACTATGTGGATAGTGCACACGAGCTTTAGATGTACAGATCTGTTGCGACATGATGAAACGAGTTAATATTTGATGTGCTTGTCCCTTGGTACCCGTTATTGAGCGCTTTAAATGTCTGTTTAAATTCTCAAATGCTGATGTCGAGGTCACACCTAAAGGTCCCATTTTGATGACCTGATCTGGAAGATGATACAGTGCATGAGTACTCATGGTGCACACACCAGAACCAAATAAACGAACCAAGTCATTTTGAAATGCTTCCACCAAATGTCTGCACGAATTAACATTTTGCAAGGTCACCTTCTCTGAAGAAAGAACGTAAATCAGCACACTTAGAACATAAAAAAGAGATGAAAGTTGCAAGGTTGTCGCATGATGTTGACGAATCATATAAAACACTAAAGGAACGGCGTACAACAGAAAGTTCCGATGCTCTTGAGCTTTCCATAAAGCAAATTCACCCAGTAATTTTCTTGGTTTACGACGGAAGTCGTGCGGAACTTGGACTTTTTCAGTCATTTCTGACAATAAGACAACATCAACCAATCGCTTTGCTATGATTGCAGACAATAGGGATTTTGATACCCCTAGGTATATCAAATGCATGATATCGTATGCGAGAGTATTTGGTAATGTTATTAGTCCTGACAGTTCTGTTGGCCCTTTGACACCATATACCGGAACCTCCGACGTTCCCGAGCGCTGGTGGGTGGCATACATGGCAGGAGTACGTAAGGTAAATAATGATCTTTGGATTGGAAACACCATCTTCCTCAACGACTGTGAGTACGTTCCCTCGACAAGGCAAAGACTGCACCCATACCTGCAAGCAAATACGATGTCTCATATTAGGTCATTGTCAACAGATACTTCAAAACAGATATGGATAAATTAAGCATGATTGCATTGTATTATGAAAATCTAGTCTATGAAAGAATTCAGCTGTTCTCAATCATCGGATAAGAAGTCGTTTGAATTTAGATTTGTAATTGCGTTAATTTCATATAAAATTTGAAATTATATCTGTTGATCAGCCACTAAATTTGAAAATTTGCAAAAATCTTCAAACGTCCGCTAATCGGCCGATTTCTCATTATCCCTCTGCGTGTCAATAATCGGCCGATTAATCGGTAGACACCAAAAATAAGCACTCGAAAATTTTTCAACTTAGGCACATACCAGGAACATAAAATGTCGTGGCGATTAATGCCTTGTAAACACATGAGATTCTTAATCTTATTATTATCTTTCATATTACTTTTACGATATTTATATACTAATACATGCTCAAACATCGGAGTGTAGGGTTGAAATTCCATTGCAAATCATGCTGATTAGATAAACCAAGTCCAATGATTGTAAGGTACATTGCAATTATGCTTATTCTATGCTGAAGCTTGCTCTTGATGAATTAATTACAGAGGCATTTTCAGTTTAAAGAAACCAGAAGAGGTCAAAAATATCTTTCAGTCCAGTAAATGAGGGATTAATCACGACCACGCAAAGAGAAAATTTTGATCGATATTTTACTCACTTTGCATTAAACGCTTGAATATTCATGATACTCGCCTTGGCTGGCATGTCTGCAGTCAAAGCAACAACTTCCAAACTGAGCAAACAATTATCAGTCATGACACCACACGAGAGTTGTGCGGAGATACGTCTTAAGAAAGGCGACCAATCGGGTTTGCTTTCACCAACAAATATGCCTGAAAATAGATATTTAAGTATAAGGGCATTGTCATCAGAAATCACATAGCAGTTTGACAAGCAGGCAACTTGGAAAAAACACTGCATTACCGAAGCGCGCTTTCATGGTTTCCATCTGCAGAGAGATAATCATCCAGGTCTTATTAACCTCTCTTGAATCGGCTGTCATTATGCAGTGTTTGATATTGAAATTAGCAGATCACTCACGCCTGTGCTACTTTGCCGGTTTCTCATGCCGAACGAGCACAGCAGTCGTATAGTCGTGAATAATCAAAACGAATATTATCAAATTTTGACTGACTACATCGATTCTACGTACTAGAATATGATTGATATTTCATTTAGGAATGCAGGTTGTGGTTTATCACTTCTATACAATCTTGAACAAGAAAAATATCGTACCTGCCAAAATCAAATTTGCGTATTTTATCCTCTCTGATAGCGGCAAATTTATTATGGAAAAGATGATAGGCCATATTTGAAATCGTCTCGACAGAATAGGACTCAAACCATCTGTATTCATCAATAAATAAATTGTATTTGGCTTGACCTCAGGGAATATTTGACCATCATGTATATCACAAAACCTCGTATCATCATGTTCACATTTCCTCAATGTGCGACAGTCAGGAAACCGTCCGAGAATGTTGAAGACCTGCTTGGCCAAAGACATGATGTAGATATGACCACCGTCAACAGGTAACTTTTCGTACGGCAGTTCCTTCTCCTTCAATTCATAGAGAGTTGGACATTTGTTTGGCGCGGGTAGCAGATCAGTTAATAATCCCAGAAAATCAGATTTAGCAGCGTCTTAAAGTTGATGTCTACTTGCCATGGCATTGAACCTCTCAGAAAATTCAGAGACTGAAGTAAGACATCCGTCGTAAAGGTAATCTCCATCATCATCCGAACTGGTGACGGCATCGGCAGACTCGCAAGAACTGGTATCGATATTCTCATCGAATCGAATTGGCGATGACGTTAGCAAAGGTCGAAAGTCCGAGAAGTCTTCAATCTGACGATCTTCCTGTAAAGAAATTATATGAAAAATTTAGCTATAACAAGTAGTTATACGAAAGACAACTAAGAAGTATGGGAAAGAGTTGAATGCGTATAACCTGTGCACGGCATCTACATCCGATGCTATTATAGTATTTCATGTAATTATTGTAACAGAGATCTCAAATATGCTCACACTCCTATCGTCTGTTGTGATATGTTCAAGTGAAATCGCAACCAACATATTTTGAAATCATAAATATCTCAAACGATGATAGGGTATAATGATGAAGATCCAAGCTTGGTTTTAATTCAAGGATTTCGATCGATTGGCAGCAGAAAGACGCGGTTTACCTATACGTTATTTAAGGTCTAAATTTACTATTCTTTTCTCCAATATTTCATGAAATAGGCCAATCAAGATGAGTTCATCTATCAATATAATAGGAGTGTAATTCATCACGGTTATTTCATTTTACATTCCCAACCCATAATCGTGATTTTATTTGCGTCAGCTATATGATAACGTACTTGTTCGAAATGACCCCTAGGCCATGTCGCAATTATCCCTATTACGGGGTAAAAGCGACAATTAAAGTCAATTTTAGACGGTCAACAATACAAAAACCTTTCATTGTTGTACAATATCCAAAGAAGGGACATCAAACGTTCATTCTCCTCTCCTTCCTTACTTAAAATTGCCTGAAATCTTCAAGGCTTGAAAATATGCATGAAATTATCGCTTAGTTTGATGACAGCACAGCAAATCGACATAAACAAATTAGCCTTTTTCAGGTTGCATTTCCCCAAACCACCCAATGTCTTATCAGAATGTAGCATATTACCAACAATTTTGCTATTATCGCTTCTTAGTATTGCAATACAGCTGTATGTTTCATCATATTGTAACTTTTTCGAATATTATTCCTATATGCCCTTAAAAAAGCCCAACTGCAGCTGCAAACTACTGTTTCATGAGACAAATATACACCGTTGGTATTAGAGGTACGATTGAGGACAATTGTTCAAAATTCTATAACACACCGTTTATGTATACATGCATAAAATTTGTATACCTACAAATACTTTATGAAATATTTACATGCATATTAGCAAAGGAAGTCAACTGAACATGGCGTATCAATTTCCCACAATCTAAATTTATAACTCGATAATAAAATACCGAATATTTTACAACCAACCCGAAAATTAGTAAATTCGTAAACCCGACATGAAATCGGGTCGTAGTCGGGTTCGTGCATTCCTAATAAAGACCGTATTTCTTCAGTTAAATGGAGATCAAACGGCAGTCTACCTCTTGGTCGCTATTGCCACTTCCGCTACTTTCGTCTTCCGATGGCAGCTTCACCCGCCGATATATTGCTCTGGAAGAGTTCTTCTCCTTCTTTTGATACTTGAGTCGCTTCTGGAAATAGAATTTCACAAAAAGCGTATATATGTGACAAAACCAAAAACAAGTATATGTGACAGTTGCATTATACAAAAGAACGATTGTCTATTATTCCTTATTGTGAACAACGAATGTTGACTTCTATGTTATGATCATTGGTTATGATTCATTTTGTTCATCGGTCAATTGTGACACCAGTTCAACATTGTTTAAGGCTGGTAAAGAAGCCGACCATTTCATTGCAATAAACAGAAGCATAAAGAGTAATCGGTCTTTTGACTCTAGATCAGTGTTGCGATTCTTGGCGTAGGGTAAAAAAAACGCGCAAGGTCGAAAAACACGCGCACATGTATTTCCTTACAAACAAGCCAAAATGGCAACTATGATCGCTAATATTTGATAAAACGAATTTTTACAAAGCTTAAATTTGCAGATCAGATAGTAAGAGCTTTGGTATTTTTCAGGACAAGTCAAATACACACGTGCCTTAAGTGGTAGATGCATACGAGCAGTGGGCCTATAGGCTATCCATTGAGTGAGATGTTAATGAACCTAAATGATCTTTGATAGGCTATACATGTGGCTTATCTAGAAACTGCATGTAATTTGAAATTTTGATATCTTGATTTTGATATTTTAGAAACAAAGTTTTCTATTATCAAAAATTAAAAATAGAAGTCGAAAACTTAAAAAAACGCGCAAAATGGATAAAAATGGAAAAAAACACGCTTACACGCGCAAATTGTCAAAAAAACGCGCGCGCGTGTAAACACGCGCGAATCGAAACACTGCTCTAGATCTCAGCGGTCTTTCTCATTCTCATGATAAAGCTATGAACGCATCTCTGTAGTAGGCATATGTATTCAGCTAATACAATAGAAAACAGATAGGCTAAATGGTCTAATAGCTGCAATACTGGCATGCATCTTAAATAACTGTACTGTCATAAACCAAACTTACTTTGTAATAAACTGATACTGTAAATAACTGTGTGCAGGCAAAAAAGCGTGCAATTATTAATTTTTCTGAGGCGGCCGGCCGGTAGCCGATTTATAAATTGCTTATTTTTGGAGGCTAGTGCTTGAAGGCATCAAAAGTTGGCCAATTTTTTCTTCACTTATGTCTATTACATTCCTAAGATCAACAACTGCCATAAGTGCCCTGTGAATAACCTACAGCTTTTCTTTAGACTAATGAAGTGCAATTGAGCGCGAATTTCAATGTGAAGCGTGCTAGTTTCATTGAACATCACAAGTCAGGTGAAATTAGTCATCAGGAACAACTAGCGAAAAAAATAACGATAGCATGCTGACTGAGGCCCCAAAAAAGTTGATAAATAATTATTAGTACATTACAGTACAATACAAGTTTCGCACCCTTTGTGGTACATCTAGTGTTTCATCATAGTGTAGTCATTTTTTTAGAAATTGTAGAAATATAAGAAATAGCAATTGTTAGACAAATCGGAATTGTTTGAAAAATCAGTATTCTAATAATTGTTTATGATTCCAAGGTGCCCGGCCGACGGTCGATTTCAAAATTAATTATTTGTCCTTCTTAACAGTTGCCGGCCGACGGCCCGTTTTCTTCGCCAGCACGTTATTGTTTGAAAAAAATTATAAATCTGCATAATAATTTTATTGAATAGGGCCTATCTCTCAGAAATTTTCTCCTATTTTGACGGTTTTGTCATCATTTCTTTTCTATAGAGTTAGTCCGTGCAGCGTTTATCTTAGAGGAGTACAAATAAATCTGGCTGATGTCTTTCCTGAAGACTACCTACGGTGTTTACACAGATTGATTTGAATCTGGGATGAGCTCTGAATTTACTTGAATTCATGTAGTATGATAACTTTCAGCTCATGTGAGTATTAGCATAATATCATTAACCTTATTATCTGATGGCTTTCGTTATTCATCTGATCGAATCGGGTTCAGGTAAAAATTCTGGTGGCTTTCAGTCCGAGTCGGGCTTCGAAATTCATGAAAACCGACCCGACGATCATCTTTACTACTCAGCCTCACATTCTAAACAAGGCATCTGATCTTTTATCGTTATCAACACCTTGTGCCGCCGAGCACTGAGTCATGTCATGCTTCTTCACGCTAAAGGCTTCAAGTGACCATGGGAAGGAAAAAGCAAATACAAATACTAAACCGGCAATTCCAAGAAGTTAGCCGCACACTGCGTTCTTGCAGCGTCGACACCACCTTACCTTGTCACCAATGAATAAATTGGTGATGCAGTAAGACCGTTAGTAGAAAAATGGAAATTGAAGTCAAGATAATGAATAACTAGGAAAGCCACAATGTTATTATTGTCATACTGAAATAACCCAAGTACACACAACTAATCTACCCTATCTTTAAAGCCAAACATTAAAACGCACTAAAATACAGGAAATTGAAGTAGGCCAATTCTATGAACCAGTTACATGGGAATGAAATGAAAATGCGGAATGATATCCACCAATATATTGGAAGCACAAAAACTGCCAAAATGCAATTGCATGAATAAACAACGAACATGTTCGCTGTAATAAAACAGCTGAAAGCATCCAAAGAAAACTTTGCTAACAATTACTTATTTTCTGGAAACGGAAAAAAGAATAACACTTTTATACTGCAACAATAACTTCTCCAAAATCAGGAATTAACAGCACGACGGAAAAAGAATGTTATGAACTTCTCTTCAAGATTAGGATTACATAATGAGTACTCATCATTAGATGCCATCATAATTACGACAAAATAGCTTTACTAACAATTACTTATTTTCTGGAAACAGAAAGAAGAATAACACTTTTATACTGCAACAATAACTTCTCCAAAATCAGAAATTAACAGCACGACGGAAAAAGAATGTTATAAACTTCTCTTCAAGGTCAGTTTATTATGTACGGGTTCTCTTACCCCTTTTAATGTCCGAACCCAACTGGTTCACCGCCGCCACAGCCGAGGACAGTTCTTCATCATCTGGATTGAATCTGGCTTTTAATGCCTCAAGGAACAAATTGGTTCGCGTGGGTGACAAGGAGCCGCTGCGTCCTGTTGCCCTCTTTGGCAGTAATCGACAAGATTTCAGTTCGTCATCCGACCACAACACTCTGGCCACCTTGATGCTGAAGTTAGTGATATCCAGATTGTGAGGCTTAATTCTACTAAGGTTGATTTCTCCAAACAACAGGTGGTTGAGTCTTGTCATCGCTTTCACGACTCGGTCCAGGTTGATCTGTCTGTTCGGAAGCAACATTTACCTTCACTAATCGATGCAAAGACTTTCGTATTTTGACCGATTCCTTCAATATATCTTTCTGGACGCTCAGTGACTCCTTCTGCACATCAAGTAGGTCCGCAATGGATTTGATTTCATTGCGCTCGAAATATCGACTTCAAAATGCGGCTGCAATGAATCTGGAGGTTCACCTTGAATAATTGCGTTCAAATTTTCCAAGTCCTCCTGCTTATGATGTATACTCAAGTCGACGCTTGACTTGCTCACGTCCGGTACTGATTCTGAAACTATGTCCTCCCCGAAACTTTCGTGCAAGAATCGCAGGGAAGAGTTTGCATCAACTTGCTGACCCTTGTCTATATGATTCTGCAACCTGGTTTGCAACAGTTTGATTTCATCATGGGACTCTGTGTGTGACAGATAAAGTCCCACAAATTCTTCCTTGAGTATTCTGTCAAAGAATTTCACACTTGTCAATGGCTTCATGGTTTCAAGTTCAATATCTTTTGGAAAAAGGGTAGAGGAAGTGGCTAATGCTATGTATTTATGCTCAGCAGGCAAATAAAACAAAGCATGGTATACTGGAGAGGGGAAAGTCTTCGGCATCTGGATTGTCCGCTTCATCTCTGCAACGAAATCAAGAGACAATTTTCACTACATGTGACAAGAAACCGAGAAAAGAAAGGTACTAGCAACACGTCATCATTTAAGTTGTTGCAGCAAAATCGTCACTGACTGAATAAGCACCTGATAGCATTCATGGTGTGATACAACATATTGTCAATGATATCGTGATTTAAGTATGGTGATAATTACAGAAAAGTTGGCGATTCCGTGAAATCGGTATTTTTCAACCTATCTGTTGAACAACTCAACAAGTGCAGATGACACGATATCGCTAGGACTGTCATGAAATCATGACTGAATGACTCTGAATAAGCACCTGATGACATTCATGGTGTGACACAACATATTCTTAATGATGAAAACCGACGATATATGACAATGTTGGATAAATCTATGAAAATATTCCATAAAAACGATCACTATATATAGCCTACTTCAAAGGCCATTTATCAAGATCATGCTCCATGCACGTCTACTAAAATATTCAAAGTAAGTCCAAGCTTTTAATTGAATTGGAAATAGTCAATATTCAAAGATGTGGATTTTATTTTCGTATCCGTTATTTTGTAATAAACAACGAAAACGAAAATAAATTCAATATCTTTCAACATTGGCTCTTTTCAATTCAATTCAAAACATGACGAATGGCCTAGACAAATTATTTAAAAAATAGTCCAAGCTCTACGATGCAAGGTTCTCATTGTCTTGGATCGTTGACACCACTTTCTCTCGTTGAATTCTATGTGGGCATTCCTATCTCTAGATGCCCGTTTTTGGATAAAACATGCATGATTCTCATACATGATCATGCATGCATCATACATGGCCATGCATGATTTTCATGCATGTTTTATCCATGAGACATGCATGTTTTGTCAATGAAATATCGATTATTTACATTCGATATATCGATGTTCACATTCTACTATAGAGCGAGTTGGTATTTTATGGCTCAATAACGACTAAATAAGGTAGCCGTTGATTACCGTTAAATAGGCCTACACGTCCACAGAAATGCAATCATTGAAAGAGCGTATGCATTTTAAAGTCATAAATAGATATGTTTCCCAGATGAATTGACTTTGTTTGAAGTTATTTGGTGATAAATAACCTCACTGTACCAATTCTACAGGGATATTGATTGGTTCCTGACTAGTTTGAAATTGTGCATAAAGAGAATGCGGCTGCACCAAGACAGTTCCTCATGACAAACTCATTGCTGACTGCCTGCAGGTAAAATTGTTGAGATCATGAATGTGCACTCCAGTTCTGAAAGTTAGTGTAGTTCAAGAAATGCGACCAACACAGCTAAAAACATCAAAAACAACATACAAAATTGCTATAAACTTGTCTCATAGGGTAATGGCATGTTCTGTTTTAATACATATATTGTGATATTTTTACCGATCGTCGCCGTGAGACAGGAGTGCCAAAATAGAAGCGTCTGTTAAAAGAAGCGTCTGTTGTGATGAAGATAGACGAGGTATGTTTAAATCTGCAATGACTTGGGCTATCGGCACGAAGTTAACTGACGCAGATTACAAAGTCTCTTCATCTTTCTCATGCCTATAGAACCTCAGAAACTGTGCATTGTCTTTCAAATGTCTGTGAGATCGCGATATGGAAATTGAAGCAGGAATAAAACTCTTGCAAAATCCGGCTAAATCCAGAAACGACCTTAAAAAACGCGTCGTGTTGCGTGCGTGATGATGGCATCCAGCGCAAGAGGTGTAAGAGATAACCCATCCGACCCGATCATCCTTCCAATAAGCTGCAGATTCCAATCTGTGGATACATGTGCCTGATCATGATCCTATCGTCGTCGCCATGATATATTTCTATTATATTTCAATTAAGCAATTGGAACACATCCATGTAATAAGTAGAAGTAGGGTAAACTCGGCTAATATGGACAATTTTACTTCCTCCTATCTTTCTCATATATTCTAACTCGGCTAATATGAACAGTACTTGGGGTAATATGGACATCAGTTTAAACCTCAATAATGGATACAATTCGATGCATTTAGACATCTTATGTGTTTTTACATACACAGTTTGATGAAATAAATGATTAAAAATATATATTCCCAATAACTTGATATGAAGAATAATGAACTACAAATATCTAAGCAATCACTTGTTCCACGTGAAAGCGCCCTGCCATTCATTTGATAGAAATGTTGAATTCAGCCACTATGCATGTAGACCGAGTGGACATGATGACCACATCCATAGCCGGCACTCAATTATCTGCACTGGTATGTTCTAGTACCAAACATTTGCATGAGCCAGACGTTCTTTGCTATGTGTATTGTCTTCGAAATTTCTCTGAAGCTGGCAAGTGTCACTGTCCGTCACGAATGGTAATTGGCAATAGCCATATGAATTTGGAAATGGCTAAGCATAATGAAGTCCACGAAACCTCCGTTTTTTCAAAGCTTTCATTTTTGTGGACGTGTAGGCCTATTTAACGGTAATCAACGGCTACCTTATTTAGTCGTTATTGAGCCATAAAATACCAACTCGCTCTATAGTAGAATGTGAACAGATTATGCACGATAATGTACCTGTTGAAACGACATAGTAGACTAATTTTTGGGATTGCTGTGGTGTCTAGCTTCAACATTTTCTGCTCTACTCGAGCTGATGATTTCTCAGTCACCAAACTTAATTCAGACATAAGCTTGAAAGTGTGATATGATTCAAAAATTGCCGATATCAGACGAAATTGTCTTGTAGCTGGAAAATATTTATCTAGCTCAAGAAATCACTGAATTTCTAAAACATAGCCTAGAAGATGAATCAAAACAAAGTATGGCGAAGCAAGAAAAGCAGCGAGTCAAGATACATTCTGATGAATAATTTATGTCATGTTGAGAAATTGTGAGTCCCCAATTGTTCAAAAATCTGAAGCGTGGTGGCAGACATGGAAGATCATTGTGAGCTTTATCCTGATTTTTCGGGACTTAGTGGTCCCTGGTGAGTGTGGATTGGTTTGTGAACGGGATATAATTGCTGCATCGAGAAGAGCAGGTAATTTTAGGTACAGCATGAGTTGTTTAGGTCGATTGAGTGTGCATTGAGATGTCTCTGACTTATTTAGGTTGAGACTTGTCATTTTTTCTCATTAACTTTTGCTAGCTATTTCAAAAAAGATATTCCATTAATTTTGGATGCCTCTGGGGTGTGCTGAGTCCCTTTCCTGTTATGATGCAAAGTTTTTTTTTATTTGTTGTGTAATAGAGAAGTTTTGACTTGTGTACGATTTTCATTGATTCGACTTGTTTACAGTTTACAAAGATAATTAATTGCACCTGCTGAGTAGGTGCACTTGTCGTGAGACCAAAATCACACCACCTCAGCCGATATAATAGCCACTGCCTATCTAAACACTAAAAAATTTCACAACGACTCATGAATTGACACAGCCAGAAGTGTAATTGCTGTATGTCAAATGGGCTGATCCGGGTGCAAATACTTGAGCATCTTCCTAGACACTTAAATGTTTCATAGATTTATGTTGGGACAACAGGTTGTTATTTTCTACGTTGTGAATTTGCAGCGATGATGTAGCTCTGTCACTTGTTTCTACATTCCATTGTAGATATAATTTACACTTGTTCAGTGGCGTTGGAATGTGAAGAATGCAACAGAATATAGGCAGCAATTGACTTCATATTAATTTTTGGACTCTAACTTGAAAATATTAAAAGTTGTTTATTGTAATCACCAAGGTGAGAGCAATAAAAATGAGTTCAAACAAAATTAATTGAATGCAAACAAATAAAATTCAGCCAAAGAAATCAACCAAAAATCCAACTTTGAGACGTGAGGACTCTTCTCCTCCACGGAATTTTCTTGGATCCTGTGAACGTACATGCAAAAGAATTCAAAACCAGTTCACATGGAGTCATAAACGTTTCTGAATCTATTTTCAAATATTCACTCAAAGTTCAATACAATTATTTCAATATAGACAAACAATCATAGAAAGGATCACAGATCCCACGACTCAAAACTTTTAAAATTGCATTATCTGTCATCATGCAAAAATTCACAGACATTTCCGGTCTGGTAAACGTAAGCGTGAAATTGTGACTTAACAGACCAGACTACATCGGAAATTAAGTAATAAATTACCTACAATACACCGCACAAAGTTAATAGCTTGTTTCAATGATCCAGCATCAATCTTCTAAGACAACTCGGTAGTAAGCCTCCCGTGAGTCTCTCTGGAAAGCCAGCACGGATTGATGTCTCCTATTCCTTGACTTTGATAAATACGATGACATTCATTTGTCGATTGTACTTTCAACATGCATCAATTCAAACTCGTGTAAGAGCTATAGCACTATGACCTAAAGTGAAGGCCAGCTGCCTTCCATTCATTGTCATGCTTGCTCTTGCGCAAATTTCCGACAAGTGATGGTGAATCTGAAGAAGAAGAAAATAGTGTTGTGACTTAATGGTAGCTGATAGATCAAGCTTTGTGTACATGACTGCGTCCTTCATGGTATACAGTAATTCCGAGATCCTTGGAATGGGGTAACCGTCTGTCACAACCGCTTCATTCGCCGCTCTAAGGTCAACACAAACGCGTAGCCTACCATCAGCTTTCTGAACAAGCACTAGATTGGACACCCACTCTGACGCATCAATTCTCTCGATGATGTCTTCATCCAAAAGTCTTTGCATTTCTTCTGATACTCTACTCCTCAGGGCGAAAGGTATCTGTCTCATTGGTTGTCTCACGGGTTTCACGTCTTTGTTGATGCGGACCTGGTGAACAAAATTCTTAATTGCACCTATCGTGCCTTCTGGATATGCATTGACTTCACTCGTTTCACTCAGCTCATTGACTGTTTCAGAGTAAATCCTTTCTATGTCTCTGCCGTAAATCACAACGATGTCTCTGCCAATGCTGTGGAAAAGCTTTATGATATCCAAACCGAAAAGAACCACCTTCCTATCCTCAACAACAATAAATTTCACCGTGTGACTTTCTGAACCGTCTGGAGAAGAGCAATCAACTTGAATCCTACCTAAAATTTTCAGTTTGTCCCCTGTGTATGTCGTGACTTGTGACCTGCAAACCGTCAGATTTTTCTGTATTCTCTCACTGGACCAAAAGTTACGCAAAATATGTCTTGGCAAAATGCTCACTGTGGCACCTGTGTCAATCACACCTATCAGTTCATTTCCATCTAAGTACAAAGAGGATCTCAATTTCTCGTCTGTTTCTCTTTCAGTTCCATACACAGTCACATGACAAATTGTGGGGTCACTGTCTTCGGTCGAACTAACCTCGTTAACGACAGTTTTTCCTGATGACCTCCCGTCTGGATTTCTTTGGCTAGGCCTATGCCTGTCACCTGAGTTGGATTCTTGGTTTTTCGTCTGGCATACTTTGGAGTAGTGTCCTATCTTTTTGCAGAAGTTGCATCGCTTGTCTCGTGCTGTACAATTCGGGTCTGATCCTATATGGTTGCCGCTACCACACCTATAACACTTCACATTGCCTCTGCTAGAACTTCTAACCTGACTTGGCATACTTGTGTTTCGCTTCTGTGTTAGACTGCGGTTCCTATCACGACCTCTGTTGTACGACATTTGGTACACTGAACTACTGGCATTTGAACTCTGGTTAGTCTTCTGATTTATCAAGTTGCTGTCTTTTGTCACTCTTTCGTATTCCTTAGCGATCTCCACTGCTCTTTGGAAATTCAGTTTCGCATCGTCCTCCAGTAGAAGTTTCTCCCTAACTCGGCCGTCCTTAATGCCCATGATAAATTGCCCTAGCAATTCCTCGTGTAGTGGATCTGTCATCTTTGTAAATTCGCACCGTGAAGCGATTTGGCGTAAATCTGCCGTGAAACTCTCTATGGACTCGCTTGACTTCTGCTTGCGTTCTCGGAACTTTACTCTGTGTGTCCACTTTGAAGTGTAACCCACGAAATACGTCTGCAGACTGTCTTGGAGCTTACTCAGAGACGAAATAGCACTGCTATCAAACGTGTACACTATGCGCTGTCCTTCACTACCAAGGCATGAGATCAATAACGCCCTACACCTATCCTCCTCTACCTTCGCGTCCAAACCTACGGCCATCAAGTAGTTCTCAAAAGTTCTGATCCACGTATTCCACGGGATGGTAGGTTCACCTGGAGAAGTTAAGAAAGGCGATGGTGCAGGTATGCCTGTTATGACATTCGGTGTAGAAGACGCGGCCATGTCTGTCTGCTAAACCTAACTTATTGCTTAATAAGTTATATAGCCTATGCACCAAAATATGTAAGTTTATAAAGGTGCTGTAAATATTACTTTACGAAGACAGACTTCTGTGCGTTCGCTAATCCTCAGTCGCCATTTATGTTGTGACTTAGGAGAAGACCTTTACGAGGTAAATAAAAAAACAAGCGTGCCGTTTTCACGGTTAGAAAGTGTTCTGTAATTTTTTCAAAACATCTTCACACAGACATGCAACATTTACAATACAGATAAACAAATCAAACATGATTTAATTTATCATGCCATATGACAAATAGCCATTAAAAGATGGCATCAGTTGTATAGATAGCCATGAAAAAATAGTGATGTGATAGATATACTAAGAATTGCTTTTGAGAAGTGAGTTCATACTTGTTGAAATGAGTTATTATGCATCTAATTAGCTTGCTGCCAGAAGGACCAGTACCTTGTTGACAAAAGCAGCACCTATCCATGTTCAATCACGGGAACTTGCCGCGTCCTATGTCCGTCATGAACGGCAGACTTACTCGATGATCAGGAAGAAGAAACTGATAAATTTACAATCTTCGTTTCACGCTGTTTCATGACGCTTCCCATTTATGATAAGCCTCGGAGCCTTGGTGTTATCATCACAATTTTAGAAAGTAGTATACGCTATGATCACAACGCACTTCTTTGATATTACATTATTCTGCTGCCATGTATGATTGTTCCACAGCGTCGGACTTGCATTATATTTATTCCGGCATCTGCCTGCTAATAGAATAATGTAGACCTACAAACTTGCTGATGTGCTTGCGATCATGCTGATAGCATGAGACAAATAATTAGCATAAAAAAACAACACAATAATTCTATAATGGTCTTCGAAAACACTGACTGTTGAGAAGTTCGAGCAAATGGTGCTACGCACCAGTAGGATGTTTTGTGATGCGATTGCAGCATTAACATATTGCACTTCGAATTTCTATTTACGTGTCAAGGGAACTGACAGGAATAATCCTTTTGAAGTATATTTTGTTAATTTGTTTAAAAGGTGTGTTTTTTAAAAACAGCTGATGTCTTAGAAACGATGTCAACAAAACATGTGGGGTAGCGGACTGAGTTGCAGATTTACCAGTTTCTGCTAATTTCATGCACACATCGTTAACATGCTTTCAGCAGAGACATTGATCAACTTTGTCAATCTTCATTTAGTAAGTTTTTCTGCTGTACTGTGACGTTGATGTTTTTCTTGAAAATTTGTACGGTCTTGCTTGAGCCGGGATAATAATTGAGACAATTATTACCGATACATGATTGAATTTGAAAGCACACCCAGTAAAAAATGTACGGCTTATAAAGAGCTGCACAATGATCTTTGGATGAATGTGGAGGACATTTTTATGACACGTGGAAGTGTCCTCAATGGGTATAAATAACTCAAAATTTTCCGCGCAACTAAAACTTATTGTTTGGTTGTAGCACCCGAACACTGCTTAGAATTATTGCTCCAAGCTGGAAGTGGCTATTAACAGTTCAATAAGCAATAAAAGCCTCTAGTGTATTCACTATGAAAAACTCTTCCTGTATTCAAGTCTTTTGCAATTATCGCTGCTTGAATTGAACAATTTTTAGCATTTTTGTTCATTAATGACAGATAAAAGTGGAAAAGAATGCATCATTTACACAGTTCCACGCCAGCCGCAATATCTCCTACATCTCAACTTCAGTCTCCTAATGCTGACCTCCGAGTTTTTGAAACGATCATTTATTTCGTATAATGCCAACTATTGCCTCGAGACTTTTATTGTTACTGTTGAGCACCTGCTTCCATTCAAGTTCTTGTTCATATCCTGTCGTGTCTGGTTGATATTACAGGACTTTATAATCTGCCTTTGAGTTACTGCGGAATTGACATTATGCACTCTCTTTAAGATTTGAAAGAAATTGGTGGTGCCATCATAGAAAAATATCAACAGTTTCCTGACAATTATTCCATTTTTCAATCATTTAATTAAACTTGATGGCAGAAAAATCAGCCAGTTATCAACGACGCAAAACTGTGGTACACAGACTTTATTATTGGGTATTACCTGTGACGTTGCATTTCTATTTTTTTGAGAGATGATTGTAATCAGAGTTTCAGAGCTTATGAAAGCTGGTACGTGATCATCCTTGTGATATGCATGAGTTCAAAAAATGTACGGTGAAGTTACCGCACATTGAAATCACCATGCAATTAAAACCGCCTTTCACGACAGTTACTCATAAGCGGATCCTGCCTATTGCAAGATTTTTCTTTCATCAAACTTAGTAAATGCAAAAAAATCATTTGTTTGGATAACCAAACAAATATTACCTAGGCATTTGATAAACGTTTTCTAAATTTCGCAAAATTCGTTAATATCGACTTACATACAAAATGTAGCAAATATTTGTTATTTTTAAAAAATGATTCCCCTTTACTCAGTTTATAAATAAATAAGGCCACTAAATTCATTTGATAAAATTAAAAACTAATTCTTGCACAATGCATTTCGTCCACTCTTATTCAAGTGCAAACATGGACTAACTATAAAATACAAAATCTGAAATCATATACTTCTACAGTAATAAATCTATGAATGAAATTGAGAGCATGCAAACCTATAATCTAGTAGACTTAATAGATATGAACTAATAACAATTGAGTAAATAACCTAGATATTAGAAGAAGCAAAACAGAGACTAAAGCTACCAAGGTAAGTAAAGGGTGGAAATAAAATCTTTTTGCGAACACAAGTCGGGATTCTCGCGCAAAATGACGAGAGACTCTGTGATTCCTAATGTGTGTTTGTTGTTGATGTGGTACTTAATGCTAAAAATTATTCAAAGCAGTTTGTCTCTCGTTGTTACAGACTTGCAAATGTCTTTTTTATTATATTATTATAATTTATTATTATATATATATTATTATAATTTATAGAAAACCAACATGGAGTGGTTTGTACACAAACTTTCACAGTTTTGTACCAAAGCAATACAAAATTGGCTTGGTTAAGACGCTAACATATCGGGCGCATAGAATTTGTTCCTCTGATACCTTGAAAGAAGAATTGGATTTCATTAAAAGATCACTTCGATTAAATGGGTATCCTGAGTCATTTTTCGATAAGCATTCAATAAAAGAGTTGTCAGTGAGAGAAGATGTGTATGGACCTGAAAAGAAGAAAATATTCTTAAGACTTCCATTCATTGGAGACAAAAGTGCGTTGATTTTTAGAAATAGCTTCAACAAAGCATTCAGTGTATTTCCTAGTGCTCGTTTGCAAGTGATTTTCACTACACGAAGGATTCCGATACGCTCTCTGAAGGATAGATTGCCGCTCTTCTCCACATCAAATGTAATTTATCAATTTCATTGTACCTGTGGAAGCAAGTACGTTGGGAAGACGGTAAGATGCCTGAATGAGAGAGTTTCGGAACACCTTCCAAAGTGGTTAGCCAACCCTTTAAAATGTCCACCAAGGTCCACTGCAATTCCAGCTAGCAGCATCACAAGACATTTGCAAGTCTGTAACAACGAGAGACAAACTGCTTTGAATAATTTTAGCATTAAGTACCACATCAACAACAAACACACATTAGGAATCACAGAGTCTCTCGTCATTTTGCGCGAGAATCCCGACTTGTGTTCGCAAAAAGATTTTATTTCCACCCTTTACTTACCTTGGTAGCTTTAGTCTCTGTTTTGCTTCTTCTAATATCTAGGTTATTTACTCAATTGTTATTAGTTCATATCTATTAAGTCTACTAGATTATAGGTTTGCATGCTCTCAATTTCATTCATAGATTTATTACTGTAGAAGTATATGATTTCAGATTTTGTATTTTATAGTTAGTCCATGTTTGCACTTGAATAAGAGTGGACGAAATGCATTGTGCAAGAATTAGTTTTTAATTTTATCAAATGAATTTAGTGGCCTTATTTATTTATAAATATTTGTTAGGCAATTGTTACACATTTCCTAAATTTGTTAAATTTCCAAAACGTTTGTTAAACTATTCAAATCTTATAAATTTTCCAAGTAAATACCAAATATTTGGTAAAGT
>CAJQUW010002728.1:0-13899 GCA_907163375.1 Prostheceraeus crozeri | reverse complement strand
ACAGAGTTAGAATTTGGGACGTTTTTGGTGTGTAGCGCCCAAACGAAGCATCGGATGAGAAAACGGAGGCCAGATTCGGAATCTACGTGAAATTTTGGGTTAGGAAGGATGTTTCCAGCGAAATCGGAGAGAAAAAATTTTCGCTGACGTCCCCCCCCCCTCTGGACAGCTTGCTTCGATTTTGGCTTCTAGTGGACGGATTTTGTCGTGCGATAGCTCGTTTGAAAGCTAAGAGTGAGACAAATTCAGTGAAAGAATCGGCTTGTTCCTATCTGTCTTCGTTTAGATGTGAGACGCCATTTAAGATTTTGGGACATTGGCGAAAAACGACAGAGTTAGAATTTGGGACGTTTTGGGCTCTAGCTTCAAAACGAAGCATCGGATTGGAAAACGGATTTCAGATTTGGAATCAGCGTGAAATTCTTATCTGTATGGTGAGTTTCAAGTCAATCGAGAGAAAAAATTTTCAACATTTTTCGAAAAAACGACAGAGTTAGAATTTGGGACGTTTTGGTGTGTAGCGCCCAAACGAAGCATCGGATGAGAAAACGGAGGCCAGATTCGGAATCTACGTGAAATTTTGGGTTAGGAAGGATTTTTCCAGCGAAATCGGAGAGAAAAAATTTTCGGCTGACGTCCCCCCCCCTCTGGACAGCTTGCTTCGATTTTGGCTTCCAGTAGACGGATTTTGTCTGCGATAGCTCGTTTGAAAGCTAAGAGTGAGACAAATTCAGTGAAAGAATCGGCTTGTTCCTATCTGTCTTCGTTCAAAAGTTAGAGCGGTTACAAGATTTTAGGTCGGAGCTCGCCTACCTGAAAAAATCCTAAGTGTCAGAGTGACTTTGTATGGGTAAAAATTTGAAAATTTTCCAAAGTGTGGAATTTCGACCTGGGACCGTCACCAAAACATTTTTCATCAAATTCTGAAATTTCGCTGACGTCCCCCCCCCTCTGGACAGCTTGCTTCGATTTTGGCTTCCAGTGGACGGATTTTGTCGTGCGATAGCTCGTTTGAAAGCTAAGAGTGAGACAAATTCAGTGAAAGAATCGGCTTGTTCCTATCTGTCTTCGTTTAGATGTGAGACGCCATTTAAGATTTTGGGACATTGGCGAAAAACGACAGAGTTAGAATTTGGGACGTTTTGGGCTGTAGCTTCAAAACGAAGCATCGGATTGGAAAACGGAGGCCAGATTTGGAATCAGCTTGATGTTATTGTCCAATGAGGATCATCATCCAATGAGAATCAAGCATTTCTTTATAAATAGCGAGCCTTCCACAGTGAGAATCATTCCATCGTTGAATCACACGAGTGACGGACGCACATTTTCTCTCTCTCTAGTTCCCTGTTCTATTATCCAACTAAAATGGTAAGTCGCTACTTCCCTCCCTCTCCTCCCTTGAACGTAAACTTAATACAATCTTTTTTCATTTTCAGGCATCTACTCCATCTGCTGCACTAGTAGGACAAAATGGCGGTCAAACGTTACAAGGTTCGCTACGGTCAGATCATCTACAACTGAGGCCAGTGGAAGAAACATCCAAGGTACATAATCCTACACCGCTACAGCGTAAATTTAAACAAGCCTTGCGTTATGATGATCATAGCGTAGTACTCCAAACGGGAATGCTCCCTTCCACGGATGTCAAGATAATGCACAATCAGTATGGGGACTACATACTGATCCCCGTGAGTCCGTACATTCGCCACCAACTTGATATTATTGAGGAGTACGTGACATTAAATATGGACATTCCTACTCCTCTTGCTCAAGAGTGGAAGGCGAGAGATGACAAGGATACTCCCTATAGAAAGATTTGGGATGGTAATCACATTTGCCTACCGGTATCACATTGGTGTACTTACTATAAGAAGGATGGAGATCATTCAATACCCATCAGATGTGATGAGCTCGGAGAAGGTACTTGGGATATCCTTTTCAAAGTGAATGGGCTATATTATGGTCGACACAAGGATAATAAAATAGCCTCTCTCTCCATGCATATGGAATCCATCCTATATATTCCGAAACCACCCAACGTGGACGACATAATTGATCAAATCCTTAACAGCAGTGGTACGAAGCGCAAGTCGGAGAAGAATGCTACATCAAAACGCAAATTCGCTTATGTGCTTTGAGTGTCGTAGACGTGGTCTTATTAGATACATTTTACTTCTTCGTTGCCATCATATCATTTGTGTATTTTGTCGTGAAAAGCATCGATGTAATTCTTCATTTTGTAATATGTTATAGAACGTTTCCTTAGATGTGTAAATTTCCGTTTTAGGCTTCTATCATCATTTTTATGGATTGTGAGGGTGAACCTGTACAGGAGCTCAGTGCTATTGCTATGAACAATTGGACATATCAGATTGTTAGTGTCTATCATCAACATGCCAACTGCGATCCCAATGTTGATCAATGGGCGAGAAAACACATTCATGGACTTAATCTGAAATATTTGCAAGACTATGGCTTTTCTTGTGAGAGTGCTCTTCTTATTGACTTTAAACGATGGTTAGCTGCTTTCAATGTTATACGCATCTTTTGTAATAATCCTGGTAAGGAGAGGAAAGTATTTCCCAATCTAATCATTGATGATATTTTGCTCCCGCCTTGGGATAGTAGAGTGAATCAACATTATCATGAAGTCACGAAACGTTTTAAGGATTTGTGTGTTCCTATTTTGTCTGTTCGTTGTAGTAGCTACGTTCATAACCAATGCTTCTTTCCTCCTTACCTCAACACTGCCAAAGTCCTGTATGGTTATCATTGCTCGCTGTATGATAGTTATCAGCTGTATCTATTTTATCTCTTTCAAACCATTGATTTATAATGCATGCTTGTTACCGTTATTCAATAAATGTTACTATGAGAAGAGTTGTTGTTTTCATGCAATGGATGGGTTAGTTAAAGGGCGATCATGTCTTTCTCAAACGACTGCGGAACATTACGTTTTCATAGGCAAAGTTTAAAAGGAGCTGTTCAAGATTATGTGATAAATTTTCATAAAGATGAGACCGACATCGAAGCAGTGGTCGATGATGCTAGCACTCTATTTCTAGAGTTAATGAATACATTCTCTGATAGCATTATCATGGCGCGATTAGTTGCGAAAATTAAGTTTAGTCATTTTGGAAAGGAAGAGGTGGAAAGTCGCTCTTTCCATTTTGCTTCTTATTCAATGGAAGTGGTAGATCACCCCGAAGAATTTTTTAAAAGACATATGATAAAAATTGCTGAACGTCTTAACGCATTTAACCATCATGGTAGCAGTCTAGTGATTGAAGCGATTTCAGATATTCACATTCAACTTTCCATAAAGAAAAATTGAAAATGCAGTGGTACTTGATTGTAGCACAACTGGTTTTCGAGCTATGTCTGCTCACTCTCGAAGTATATTCCTTCTGTACATGCGTCTATTATTTAGAAAAGGCTAGCAAATTCATATCTTCAAAAAGACTTGCTATAGACATCAGTAACGGTGAAACTATGTGTTGCGATGTATGTAAGCGAAAGGATGGAAATGAAAAGCGCATCTTCAAGAGATGTAAGCATGCTTTTTGTCAACGCTGTTTCATACGTAATTGCATTCAACTTTGCCAATGTAACCACTGTGACATTGCTCATTTCGAGTGTCACTTATGTCGCAATAGTTAGTACCTATGCAAATGTGGTAAAGATAGGTTTTAGCAAAGACTAACACGGAAAATGGCGAAACGTAAAATGACGAAACGTAAAAGTCAAAAGTTTTCTTCAGCCATTCAAGCTCTCCGACGAATGAAAGCAAATCAGCGATACAATGCTATACGACATGCTAACGATAAATTCATTTGTGAAATTATTTCTCATGTGAGGAAGTTGAGGACGAAGAAATTAGCGCCAAAACAACGAAAGTTACTTAAGCGATATGCTACGAAATTGCGTTTCATCTCCAATCCTAAAGTCGCCCTTCAAAGAAAGAGGAAAACTCTAACACAAAAGGGCGGTTTCCTTTCAGCAATACTTCCAATGATAGCTCCTGCCGTGGGCAACCTATTGGGAAATATCTTTGGCTCTAAGCGTTAATTATGCAAATGTTGAGTCTCAAAGTAATAAAATGGATTTCAGACTTCAATGTGATAAAGTTCTGACTGTATCAGGTCCATCTCATGCAGGTAAAACTGTTTTCACGCTGAATTTATTGGATAAAAGAAGGGAGTTGTTTAAGGAACCTATCAATCGAGTGATTTGGTGTTATGGTATTTATCAACCGTCGCTGTTTCAGGAATTGCAAAGTCGCAACTTTATTCGACATGAAGGAATTATTCCAGTGGATAAACTTCAGTCTAATGATGTTGTTGTATTGGATGATTTATTAAAAGAAAGTAAGAATTCAAAAGATGTTACAGATATGTTCACTCGCGCAGCACACCATAAAAGGTGTTTTATCATCTATATTACACAAAATTTGTTTCCTGATGGAAAAGAAGCTCGTACACGAAACCTGAATACACACTATTATGCTATTTTCAAGAATCCGCGAGATAAAAGTCAATTTGAAATTTTAGCGCGACAAGTTGCACCCAGAGGATCAAAAGCCTTAATTGAAATTTTTCAAGCAGCTACTGAAAAACCATACGGTTACTTATTCATTGACTTTACGCAAGAGTGTCCGGAAGAATTTAGATTTCGAAGTGATATTTTGAAAACTCCCATGATTATCTACAAACTATGAGTTCTTATTCTCGCATGATTGTTATTCCTCAGGATGAATATGTACAATTGACTGCCATGCAGCAAGTAAAGCAACCTCTTGCAAATCAAATGTATAGGAAAGAAATAGATTATCAGCAAAATGTTCACATCAAAGATCCACATCGTGCTGTATTATTACAATCGGAAACTGTTGAGCAATTGAAAAACTTGAAGAATAAGATGCGTGACTCTGTATCGACTGCTACACCTTTAGCATCTCGCGCACATGCCATATCTCTTTTCAACAGTATTGAACCCCATCTCAATGTAAATGATAGAGGAGAAATCATTACAGATGAAAATAAAGTGATTGATGCTTCACGTTATGAAGACTTGATTCAGTATGCGACACGTAGAAAGCGCCGTCAGGGCTATGTTCCACCTGGTTGGTCATACTTTCTTAAACTATTGAAAAAGCATAATGTGCCAAAATTTGCTTTAAATAATGAGACATTGAAAGAACTTGATTCAACAGTGGCTACTACTCCAATGCTTCAGGCGATGAAAATGCCAACAAATTGGTTTAAGACGTCACCTGCTACATCCCCTCCCACACTCACTAAGCAAACAAGAGGAAGAACTCGACGTAGATCTACATCGCCACTAAAACTGGTAAAAGGAAAACGTAAAACAGCTCCTCCTAGGAAATACATGTTCTCAGACTATTAATATGAAGCAGATGTGTTGCTTGCCATGTAATGAGCCGCCAGAGGTGAATGTCGTTGTCACTTGCACTTGCTGCGCCAGCTCTCATAATGAAACCCCTAAGCAATGTGAACACGATCGCAAAACCGCTAAAGCTAAATGCTGCAGTTGTTGTAAATGTAGAAAGGCAAGAAAACAAAAAGATGAGAAGGAGGAAAAAGAGTCAGTCGTCATCGACTGAACGTTTGAAGTCAATCTATTATGATGTAAAACATCCGGCAGGATTTGCATCTATCAAGAAATTATCAAAAGCGAGTGGTCTTCCACAATCACAAGTGAAACGATGGTTAAAGGGTCAGGCTACCTATACACTCCACAAACAAGCGAAAAAGAAGTACCGCACCCGCCATTATATTGTTCATGACATCGATGAACAGTGGCAAGCAGATTTGTGCGATGTTGCCTCCATTTCAAAACATAACTCGGGCAATAATTTTATTTTAACCGTCATTGATATTTTCTCGCGTTATGCGTGGGCTCAACCTTTAAAAACTAAAGAAGGGAAAGGAGTAGCAAAAGCATTCCAAACAATTTTTCGAGAAGGTCGCATTCCAAAAAGAATTCAGAGTGATCAAGGAAAAGAGTTTGAAAATCAGCATGTGACAAGATTATTTGAGAGGCATGACATTGAGTTGTTTAGTGTAAAGAGCGCTTATAAAGCTGCACTCGTTGAACGTTTTAATCGCACATTAAAAAATCGCTTGTGGCGACATTTTACTGCCAACTTGACACAAAATTGGACAAAGGTTCTACAAGATACACTCCATGCCTACAATCACTCTATCCATCGTTCTATTGGACTCAGACCAGTAGATGTAAATGCTGACAATGTAGATAAAGTGCGCGAATCATTCCAACGTAAACGCACTCATGTGAAAAGTGATGTGAAAATTGGCGATAAAGTTCGTATCTCAAAAGTGAAAAGTGTTTTTGCTAAAGGGTACCTCCCGAATTGGACAGAGGAGGTATTTACAGTATCAAGGATTAATCAAAAAGACTCTCCGACCACCTACAAGTTGAAAGATTACGATAATGAAGAAATTGAGGGTAGCTTTTACCGCGATGAGATTGAGGTAGTCACTGAAAGTGAAACATATTTGGTAGAGAAAATCATTCGATGTAAAAAACGGCAAGGTGAAGAATGGTGTCTTGTTAAATGGACTGGTTATCCTTCAAGTATGAACTCTTGGATGCGTCGTGCCGACATCTTTCATCTAAGTGATCGACAGTGATTCATGCAAAGTTGTAACTAACAATGTTTAGGGTTTGAGCTATGAATCCAACTGCCTCATTTTATTCACGACCCTCCTATGTAAGTGGCGGAGGACAAATTTACATCGGTGCTCGCCGCCAACGTGGAGGTAGCATACTTGGTGCACTGAAATCTGTTGTAGCACCTCTCATATCCAATGTCGGTAGATCTTTAAAACGAAATGTTTTAAGTAATGCCGTTGGCTTTGCTGGTGATGTTGCTAGTGATCTTTCCAGAGGTAGAAGTTTTAAGAGCAGTTTGTTGAATCGTGGGAAGGAACGCGGTTTAAAAACATTGAAGCAGACCATTGCTGGTGTTACTCAAGGAAAGAAATCACCTAAACGAATGAATAAAGGAAGGAGGAAACATCGCGGAGCTGGTAAGGTGCGATCTTCAGTCAAAAGGCATTCACGCAAACGTCGCAGAGGCTCTAATCATTCATCAGGCGCTAAACGACGACGCTGCTATAACTTCTAATCATGGAGTGTAAAACTTCCGGTTTTTTGTTTGTTCGATCAACAAGCCATACAGACAGATATTCTTAGTTCAAGTATTGTAGATTATCATCCTCGAACAGCTGAGAATGCTGGCCCCATTGAATTTGTTATTCCTGGTGGTAGTGATGACTACATAGATTTGAGTTATGCGATGCTTGATTTGAGGTTTAGAATTCAGCAAGCAGATGGAACTGCTATTGACGATGCACATAAAGTTGGACTGAACAATTTACCATTGACTACATTACTTCGTGATGTTTCTCTAACGATTGGAGAGCAGCAGGTGGAAGGTGGTCAAAGCGATTATCCCTATAAATCATATTTCAATCATGTATCACAGTTTCATCCAGCAGCACAAAAAAGTCATATGGAAGCCATGGGATGGTACAGAGATGAAGCAGGAAAATTTGATGTTGAAACAAACAGTGGCTTTGTAAAGCGATCTGCTATGATTAAAGATAGTAGAGTATGTCAGCTATATGGTCCGCTGAATTTAGACTTCTTTAGACAGTCAAAGTTTTTACTGTGTAATACCAGCATGCGACTCAAGCTGACATTGAATAAGCCTGAATTTGCGCTGAATGCATTTGCTAAAGTTGACAATTTTAGAATTCATGTGGAAGATATTGCACTTTACATTCGTCGAGTAGTACCGAATCCAAGTGTCATTAGAGGGCATGCTGAAGGCCTTAACCGCCAAAATGCCATTTACCCCGTTCAGCATACAAAGCTTCTCACCTTTACAATTCCGAAAGATCAAAAGAGTTTCATGAAAGATGGCCTCTTTCCATCGGAAGCACCGAAGCTCCTCATGGTGGCAATGGTTGAAAATGATGCATTTAATGGTAATATAAAGAAGAATCCTTTCAATTTTAAACACAATCAGTTAAGTGAAATTGCTTTACGTGTAAATGGTGTGAGTCATCCTGGTCCACCCTACAAACCAGATTTTGCTTCGGATCAATTTATGCGCAGTTATGTTGATTTTATGGATGTCTTTGGCTTTTACAATACGGATGACACCAACGGACTGACTATGAAAGAGTTTAAGAGTGGATATACTATTTATGCATTTGATTTGACTGCTGACAGCGATATTAGTGCACCCTATCGTCAAGCGAACGTGCCTCATAATATTCGTTTGGATTTGACGTTCAAAAGAACACTACCTGAGACGATCAATGTATTAATTTATGCAGTCTTCGATTCAAATATTGAAATTACAAAGTATCGTGACGTGATTCTTCAGTATAATCGTTAATGAGTTGGTTGACTGCTGACGATATTAAGACTAAAGTGCAGCGTAATGCAGACGAAGCGACGTTGAAAGCTTTCGATAATGTCTATTCACTCGATACCTTACCACCTGCAGTAAATCACTATCCCATCTTTATTGTGCTAAACACTCATTCACAGAATTTAGGCGGTGAGCATTGGAAAGCGATCTTTATTGGAGAAGACCGACGTGGTGAACTATTTGACTCTCTTGCTCAACCTCCAAATATACCAACACAGCAGTGGTTGAGAAAACATACGCGTCAATATCAGCGAAATGAACGCATACTACAACATCCACTTTCATCAACGTGTGGTGCTTTTGTACTGTACTTCATCTTAAAACGTTTACATGTATCTCGATTTGCATCTATTATTCAAAACTTTTCATGTAATCCATCCTCTAATGAAAAAATGATTTGTAAGTTCTATCATGATTTGAAATAAAAACATCATGTTGGAAAAATTGTTTTTTATTTTACAATCCGCTGGGTACGTACATACTCAATGAGATAGTCTAGGATCATATTTGCTTGTACATGAGATTTTAGTCCAGTAATGATCACTTTACTATTATGAAAGATTGCCACATGCACAGGTAACCAACAACTAATGAGAGCTGCAGGAAAAAGTTCGGGTTCATAACACAAACTGTAACTGCTGGTACGAATCTTCAAAAATGATAGACTGTCACTCAATTGAGTAGAGATCACCATATTGTCCACAGTCAGATTCGACATCACACACCTCTCCCTCTTCCATATCCGACGTAGTAGTCTTTGTAGCTCTAAGCGCATTGACTGCGCCGATGAATGAGAAAGGGCGCCGAGAATCTGTACAGTCCCATTTGGGAAGAGTTGAAGATTCCGTGAATTGTTCATCTTCACCACTAACATTTGAGGACGGCCCGGGTAATACTTGCTGTTTGGAAGCTGTTGGTGTAATGTTGTGAGATCGATTTTGGTGTAGAGTCTGAAGCGACGGAGAATGTTGACGATGGTGTAGCGATGGCGCTTCATGATGAAAGAATGAGTAAATTGAGCGATGTACCTTCCTTTTATACTTTTCCCAACTACCTTGATGAAATGTGAAGTTAGTATGAAGTTGGGAATGATAGAGTTGAATTCGCCGATTGTTGACGCGCAGCCAGATGCGATTTCCAATACGTGAATGTCTTTTCATATAGAAGTATTTCAAGTCCTTCATGATATGATGTAGAGATTGAAAATGACGATAAGATAAAGCAAACTCTCTTCTCACATTTCCAGTTGAATCTTTGAAATAGACGTTTCGATCATGATCCGTTTCAATACGTTGTAGGGAATCTAATTTCCAACTCATGATGTGTGGTAGTCATGTCTGATTAAGATTTGCATAGTAGGGCGATGAACTCACGACGAATAAATGTCATGATGGAGCGATGTATGTATCTTCTATACTTCTCCCAATTGTATTTGCGAAATGAGAAACAGTTTGCGGAATGAGAATGGTAGATTTGAATTTCATTTCTGTAATGTTGAAGCCAAACTTGATCACCCAAGGAGATGAATCTTAATGTTTCAAAATATTCCAAATCCCTCATGATATCATTGAGGTTGACAAATTGTCGCCATGTTAATGTAATTCCTCTTGATGTATGACCATGAGAATTTTTGAAATGTACGTTTCCATCACGATCAACTCTGATATATTGTAGAGAGTCCAAAATCCAAGTCTTCATGATGTTATGCAAAGTTGCAGATTAGCAATATAAAAATGTCGTTTTATCATATTTTGCTTAGCAATGCGGCTACAAAGAGATTTACTAGTAATCGAGCCGCACTCTTTTCTACTCCCATTGATCATGCACAACAGCTAAATGGAAATTGGGAAGTGGGTGTCACTCAACTTGTTTATAGCAACTGTGTCTATACTTTTGATCATGAGGTGATGACTATTAATATGAGGCGTACAGCTGCTTATCAATGTGAAAAGGGGTGCCGAGTATACATTCCACAGTGGCCAAAGAAAGATCTCTTATCATGTAAAAAGTTTATATATGATTTCTTGAATAAAGCGTGTAAACATATTGTCCAATTTACTCCGCACAATGATGATTATAATTATGTACATCATGTAGTTGAGAAAGATTGGATTGTTGGTTTAAGTCCAAGTTTAAGAAATGATTTAGGCTACCTCGCTAGCGCCTTAACAAGCTATGATAATTTTAACGTTAATTACCACATAAGTGGTCATAAACAGTTAATATATCGAGAGGAAGCTTATTATGTAGATCTTATTCCAAGAAATGAGAAGACGTTGGTGAAGAAGATTGTGATTAAGCCAAGAAAGACAAACATGACTCCTGAAACATTATTGAAGAAATTTAATTATCTCCTTCGAGTTGATGGTAAACAAGTGGCAACATTGACTTATATCAAATCATCTAATCATATTGCAATAAGCAAATTAAATGATGATGATCTAGTATTAGTTTGTTCAAAAGATTTTCATCAGTTCTTACGACATCGTTCTGCAGCTGTTCATGGAAAATCTGATATGCAACATTTACCATGTGAAAGGTCAAATCAATTTGATACAGAATGGCCGTATCTTTATACAGAAAGTGTGTAGAGCCTTTTGGTGGTTTCTTACATGAAACAAGAGTGTTGATGCCTCGCATTATTACTTCGGTTAAATTGGTTGTAGATTATTTAAATGAAGTGATTAATGAGCAACATATTTCATTTTCTGAAAAAGAAGGTACTTTGTCTCTCACTATAAGTGGAAAAGGTATTGAACTAATTATGGATAAAACTCTAATGGACATTTTGGGTTTTGATCAAAATATCTTTAAAAGTGGTACTGTAACCAAAGCTAGCGCAGACATGTCGCTATCGCGTCGTATTAACTATTTTCAGATATATTCCAATATTGGTGAAGATGTACGTGTGGGAGATGTTGAAGCTCCATTGCTAGCAATGATACCATACCAGCCAAAAAGCTGCAGTATTTTATCTGAGCATACTTTCAAGAAAGTGCATTATACAAAGCTGAAATCAAACTACATCCCACAAATTGATATTGCCATTTATGACGATGCTGGTGCGTTGATTCCTTTTCATAAAGATGCTGTGACAAGTATCACACTCCATTTCCGAATGAAGAGTTAATGCAAAAGTATGCTAATATATTTTTCCAATGTGAATAATATGGAAAGTGAAAATAAGGACTCGTTTCTAATCTACTTGCCCAGTAATGCTTCTATGAATAAATTTCCCAAAAATAAACCATCAGACTATCGAGTAGAATTAAATCGCCCACTGCATTTAGAAGGTGAATGGGAGGTTGGCGTTTCTAGTATTTGCTATGATAGCAATATTCAGAATGTGAATGATTTGGAAGAAATGATATTGACTCCTCGCACCCATGATGGAATAACGATGAATAATGCATTTCAGTTCCCATACAATTTAACATCAGATGGAAAGTGGAACTATGAATGGATTCAGATAAAATCAGATTCTTATGAGCCATTTGGGAATGAGAAAATTATTAAGGCATTCAACAGTGGTAATACTTCCATCATGAAGAATAAAAATCAGAAAGCTTATGAGTTTACTATCTATCATTGGAGTGGGAGACAGTTCCTCCGCTTTCATTCTTTTACTAAAGGTCTTACGCTGAGGTTGGATAGTGAATTCTATCCACATCTTGGTTTTGGTCATGGACTACATCTAACGTCAATTGCTACTGCAAATGTTAGAAAAGTTTATTCAAATCGAATCAACAAATTTCATTATAGATTTAAAATATTTGATGAAGATGTTGTAGAATGCGAAGAACGCATCATTTTGAAAAAGCGTGGTGTTCAACCTTTATCACTTATTGAGTTAGTAAAACGATGGAATGAGACTGTGGGTAAGAAGTATGGAGAGAAAATTATGGCGGACAAAAATAAGTTGGTTATTCAGAAATATAATGACAAACTTACAGTTTATTTCTCTCCAACCTTGCGTCATTTTGTAAGACATTATACACCTATTATTGGAAGCGGTGTGGTGTATGCTTCTCATGAATATCACACTAAAGCTGATTCAGTTAATGATGAATGGTGGGTGGACATCTATGGCGATCGCATCAAGAAAATTTACCAGTCTTATGAAGAATCTAAAGTTGCTATCAATATAATGCCGCGTCTATATCATACAGTTGAAAGCTTCATTCATGTAGTAAATCCTTATATACAACAGAAGTTGAAGCATGTGATGAAAAGTAAATATGATGTAAAGACACACCACATTTCGTTTTCAATTGAAAATCAACGCGTTGTTCTGAAACTGGGTGATGACATTCAATGTCAATTGAGTAAAAATTTGAAAAAACTCTTTGGTTTTTCAATGCTACAAACAGTGTTTGCTGCTGCGCATACGATTGGTATAGAAACACCAATGACACTTGATAAACATGAACAGCACCTTTACATTCAAAGTGATTTGATTCTACCTATTTCTGTTGGTGAGAAAAAAGAATACATTTTACGTGATTTCATTCATGATAAAGACGCTTCATATGGAATAGTCGAGAAGATGTTTGAATCTATTTTCTATCATCCCGTCGTCAAACAAACTATACCCTCTATTGCTATCAAAATTACCAATGGTTTACAAGAGTGCATCCATGTGAAAGATACTAAATCCCTCATAACGTTAGTGTTTCGGAAAACAAAGTGAAGTCATTGTGATATGTTTATTGAAATATGTACATGAATGTGAAGCAATAGACTTTATACAACATCCACTGAAAATATATACATGAGCGCACTTCAATAAACATTGTTATATACAAAAAGTCTTTTTACTTCGTGAAGGGTGGAAATATACAGGGATAGGAAAAATGTCTTTCAGTGGAAAAGTCATCACATGGGGAATGTACAGATGTGGACACATATTCACAAGGAAAAAACAATCTCATGCGATACATAAAACAACAATGTTTATCTACAGAAATCAACATCAAAATACTAAGTTAAGGATGATTATGCTAAGACGTCTCCTGAATGTGGTAGTGTGAGTTTAATTCTTTTGGGTGTGGTATGTTTGTGTCAGGATGTCCATGTGGAAGAGATATGTTGTGTTCTAACCAGCACCTCTTATCCTCCCATGCTGAAAGCGCCCGTTTCCTAAAAGTATGAGTTTTGATCTCATGCGACTTAGATTTTAAGATTGTCATATTGACAAACGTTATATTTTTATTTCTATAGGCTTTCCTGAAATTCTTATGTTTCACATATTTGCACAAATGATCTTGATATGCCTTTAGCGCGCTTAATGCTATCGTCGCTATCCTTTAATTTCATACTGTACATTTTTGGACGGAGGAGAATCATTTCATATATTTCCTTCCCTGCTGTCTCATCCTTAAAGCAGCCAAGTTTTGCCTTATTTTTGATGG
>CAJQUW010002727.1:0-102885 GCA_907163375.1 Prostheceraeus crozeri | reverse complement strand
TGAGCTTGAAACGTTACATCTCATCAGAGAGGGCATTTTGCTACTTACCCAACTTTGTAGCATCAGTAGACAGAAAATTCTTTTTCTAGTATAATGCACGCATTCCAAACTAAGTGGTGTCTAAACTGTCTATCAGACTAAGTTTTATTTTGTTATAATCTCAAATGCCTTTGAGTACCCTTGTTAAGAATTGATCATCCTTTTTTTACAGAGGCAATGAGAAAAACTTCCATTTACAAAAATGGAAATGCCAGGATCAAGGTCCTTGTGGGAAGCTGGCTATAACAAGCCCCTAGAAGACTTTCTCGGAGCAGGGTTGAGCTGCCGGACGTAGTGGGTGACGTGGAAGACGATCAAGTGCCTGAGTAAAGACGTTTGATAATGTGTGCATATGTGTTCGAATAAAATCGTTTGTGTGATGGTTTGTTTTTTGCTATTCCGGAATATCGCATTCTGATTTTCATATAGTTGCATAGCTGTGGGCTGTGGGTAATTTTGGACTGTGTATTGATTGAGGTGCACTTTCCCGATCTCCCGCCAATAAGGACTGATAAAAAGTAGCGTAGCGCCAGTGTAGCAGTTGGTGGTGATTAGTAGCAACTACGTAGCGTCGCCGTAGCAGTACGTGGCATCGGGTAGCAGATACGTAGCTAGAGTAGCACAGGGTTCTGCTACGTAGCATACCGGTAGCAATTGGTGCTTCAGCGTAGCGGTAGGTTGCATTATAATGTCGATTCAGTAGCGGCAACGTTTCAATTGGTGGCAACAAGTAGCACCATGCTACGTAGCAGGCACGTGGCCTATGCCGCCATTTTAATTGGTTTCTGCTACGCATTTCTGCTACTCCCCCGCTACGTAGCAGATACGTACTTTGTTTGCCGGGCTCCTATGCTGTGAAATTTCATCGATTCCTGACAAAATTTCTGGTTTCAGCATCCATATGAAATTTTTGGGAATATTCAAAGTCTCTGGTCGAAAAAACGGATAAAAATATTTTTAAATCAATATTGCACACTTGTAACGGCATCAAACTGAATTTTCTTTACGGGCTTATAAACTAGCACACTAGAGGATTCGTTTGGTGCAAAACGTTTAATGGAAGAATCAATATTCTTCGAGAAAAGGTACCTCGGTCAGAGGACAGAAAACGTCTCGGTCAGAGGACATTTTTTTTCATTGGACAATGGAAACCCAGTGAAAATTCAATGATTAATATTGATTATGATATTTAAAATTGGACTGTCTTAAAGAGCTGATCTTCTTCTTTCAGATGATATAAATATTAGTGGGTGTATTTGAATGTATCTAATCGAAAATCCGTGTTGAACTGAGAGTACTGCAACTTTGGACATGCTTTTTTGGTCTTTTTTCGGCAAAAAACGGCAAAAAAAAAAAAAAAAAAAAAAAACTAAAAACACCCTTGTGAAGAAGGTCTTGGCTTTGTGACTTTTTAAAAACCATGCCATAATAGATGAGATTTTTACGGTTCGATTAAAAAAAACTATTGAAATCGGTTCAGAAATATGGATTTTACAAATGAAAGACACATTTTCGTCAAATGTTGTGGATTAAATTGGATTTACCCTATAGCAACAACATTAATCAACACTGACGAACGAATCAGGTCAACAATTACACATGACATATATTCTCAAAGGGAGCCTAAGCAATTCTACTGGCACACATTTTACCTTAAATCGAAATATCTGTCAATTGAAATCTATAAGCTCCACGTACCGTACCCATCCGCATGTCGATTTTGATCGATTTGCTCGTGTGTTCGCCAAATTGCTTGGCTAATAATTTACAAAACTTTTGATATTAAATCAGTGTGTAACTGGACAAAACAATTGCATAAGCTGTTGTTGTAGCGCAGGTTAAAAAGCAAAACAATGCGAATAACTTTAATTGTATTTGAGTCAGATGTATAGTTGGCAAAGATACAGACGTGATAACAGCACGTGATAAGTGGGTTGTGATTTGAATAGTTTCTGACACATTACATTTATACCGAGAGGATGCATGTTCACTAAAACAACTTTTGCATTAGCCAATACAACACAGCGCTGCAGAATAAACTGACACTTCACGATACGATACAATTATAGCGATATCAAACATGGGAAGTTACTTACTAACTTATTCAGTAGTACCAATAACTATGCCAACTTATACAGGGAACAAAAGAAAAGAATATTTGAGTGCCATCTACACTCAACATAAGCATCCAGCTTCATCTGCGTAATCGTATCTCGCTTCTATAACTTTCCGTCACTTAAGGAAATTCGATCGCCACGCGCACGCAGCTGAGGGAGTTCAGTCACATTGTTGGCAGCCTGTGATGGCCGTGGCCGCATCTGCGTGAAGACTGAGAATTAGTAGTCGATAATATTCTCCCGCTGCCAATTGTTGATGCCTGTGATTCATAGTCCCTGCTTATAATTATTGTCCGCCCATGATGTGAAACAGAAAGCTGCGCATGTCAGGCGCAGTAGCTTGTGCACTCTTCGCTCTCGTGGTTTATCGAACCCGTGTCTACGTGTGCTGTTTGCTATTAGAAAAGTCAGCGCATCAAGAGGATATTTCTACTTAGACACCGTTAATGCATGGTCGATTTTGTGATCGTCAACGTTTTTCATCATCTTACTTCGTTATCATGCACAATACATGGAGCACTACTTACGACTACCTCACTGACCTGCAATGTGTCCAGTTATATGGGCTTACCATCAATTCTCTTTCAATTATCAACAAATCGAAAATGAAGAACACTCACGTAGTCAGTGAGTTCTTCTACTCAATGAAGCCATTAAGTTCCTTTGATTCATGTATCAGAATTAAAAATGCATCTATTGGATCAGACTACAGAAAAAGGGTAAGTTTCTAAATGTTCTCAGATTTAGCTTGTCAATTTTGTTTCAGCATTTAACTGCAAGTCTAGGTACATGTATTTGGAAATCCCAGTAGTAATAAAACGGCGAACACTCGACCGGCGCGCCCCCTCCCCCTCCCCCCTCTGGAACGGCAGTGTCGTGGTCGGCCGCCGTGGTGCTTCGAGTCTGACCCCCCCTCCCCCTCCCCCCCTTGAACGACAGAGGTTGTAGTCTGTCGTGGTGTGCCGACCAGGTTGGTTCACGTTCACAAAATGTTCGCTGACTTCCCCCCCTCTGGAACTACAGAGTGTCGTGGTGGACTTGGGCGACCGCCAGGATTAGTCTTGAGGCTATAGTGTGTGATGTTTTTCGTGCTGAATGTTGGGTTGTAAAATGGGCTGTTTCGAGTGGAAGGAGTGCTCGGATGAGAAAACGGAGGCCAGATTTGGAATCAGCGTGAAATTCTCTATCTGTATGGTGAGTTTCAAGTCAATCGGAGAGAAAACATTTTCGCTGACGTCCCCCCCCTCTGGACAGCTCGCTTCGATTTTGGCTTCCAGTGGACGGATTTAGTCGTGCCATAGCTCGTTTGAAAGCTAAGAGTCAGACAAATTCACTGAAAGAATCGGCTTGTTCCTATCTGTCTTCGTTTAGATGTGAGACGCCATTTAAGATTTTGGGACATTGGCGAAAAACGACAGAGTTAGAATTTGGGACGTTTTGGGCTCTAGCGCCAAAACGAAGCATCGGATGGGAAAACGGATTTCAGATTTGGAATCAGCGTGAAATTCTCTATCTGTATGGTGAGTTTCATGCCAATCGGAGAGTTTTAAAGTCAATCGGAGAGAAAAATTTTCAACATTTTTCGGAAAAAACGAGTTAGAATTTTTGCGATGGCTGCCTACTGTAGAGCCAAAACGAAGCATCGGATGGGAAAACGGAGGCCAGATTCGGATTCAGCGTCAAATTCTACATGGAAATGGTATATTTCCAGCTCAATCGGAGCACTAGAACCGGAGATAGACGGGTTTTTAGTGTTTGGATGATGGGTATTACGTCATCAGCTGATCGCCACACACTATATAAGCTGGGAACCGACAGAGACTTGTCATTCAGACGAGAGATTGCCAACGGTAAGTCGTCTCTCTGAGCTCCGATGATAGCTTCGGACATTCCAAATCCCGAGTTTCTGTAAGAAACCGACTTAGAAAATTTCATTGCTGATATCAGCTAAGGCGTCAGACTTAGAGGTTCGCCAGGAGATGGCCTTCGTCTCCAGGCCATAAAAGACTCCAAAACTTTAAAGGCTTGTAACTTTGCTTCTACAAGTCCGTTTGACTTGATTCAAAAAAGGTTCGGTCGCTTGTGACCTGCCCTAAGTGATAGACTACTTATAAAATTTCATAAGTAGTGCTAAACAGTTGAAAAATTTAAATTCACTATTTTTGGAGGTTTTCTGGGGTTTTCGACCCTGCTGAAGTCTATGAAAGCATTTTTAATGATGTCTGAGCCAGTCTTCTCATGGTATAAGCGGCTTTTCACTGAAAGCGAGCAAGACACGGAGAGTTTTGCTGTAATATTCCACTGACAGGGTGTTCCTTCGGGACGGCGGACGATGCCTTAGTGATAAGTGTGGCAAGGGAGTGTGTCATAGTTTAGACCGTAACCGCTGGGACAACTCATGTCTCATGTTGGGCATTTGACACAGTTCTCAACGTAGCACTTTGAACGCCAATCGGTTGAGTCTTAGCTATCTTGTCATGGGTGGCCTCTAAACATCTCCATTGCAAAACGCTGGTGAATCAAGCTCTCTACGGCTTGCTATCAAGCTGATCAAAGCAATAACTTGGGATGTTTCCTCAAGGTTTTCAAGTATGCTAAGTTCAAATGTGCTATCAGATTTCAAATTTAACTAAGTCTAAGGCAGCTTTGAGGGGTTAGATCCCAGCTACTGATCACTACCTTTGACTCGGCGTTGCTGTTACCACTTCGGGGCAGTGACAATGATGTCTTCAGCTGTAAATAGCGAGTATCAGGGAAGATCTCTCACTTCCCTAGTGATCAGTACAAGGCCTTCGGGCTGTCGACGGGATCGAGTGCCACTCACTATACTCAAATCTATCATTCCTCACTAAGTGTAAAATCATTGTTTTCCGTTTTTCGCTTCAGAAATGCCGAAATACAATAATATGAAGACCAGTTTCAAAACTGTGTCAATGCCGGAAGGTATTCCGAGCTGACGCCTTCAAGAAACACGCTTGCACTAACAAGAAACAGATAGGGGTCGCTCGCTACTATTGCGGAGCCCACAAAGTCAGTCGCTTAAGTGAGCGGCTGGAGGATTGGCACTCACAACACAGCGAGTGTCAAACAGGCGAAGTAGGCGAAGAAGAACGGAGTTCACTCTTCGCCACTGAGCTCCGTTCTTTGGAGCTACAATCTGCCAACGAGCAAGAACGGAGTTCACTCTTCACCACTGAGGCCACTGAGCTACAATCCGCCATTGAAGCGATTGCCGCTGTATCCTCGCTCAGTAGCGAGAGTTCGCTGTCCAGCAGCGATAGTGAGGAGGAGGAGGGAGAGCTACAGTCGCAACCTATCGAGGACGTCGACCTCGATCGCGAGACCCCTACAGCCGTAACTGCGAACGGAATTGCAACACAATGTCGCAATTTTGTCAAGCGCCCGCCGGTGATCGCCGAACGGGATAGACTAAAGAAAGAGGTGGAGAAGTTGAAGGAGGAGGCCTTCTCATACAAGGCAAAGTATGAGGACCTAAAGAACGTGGCCGGAGAGATGAAGAAGGTGAAGGAGAGATTAAGCGAGCGGGATGGCGAGTTGGAGCAGGAGAGGCTCAAGACTCTCGAGGGGAAAGCCAGAGAAGAGGCTTTGCTAGCAGAGAGGGAAAGTAGGGAGAAGGAGATACGAAGGTTGAAGGAGGAAGTGGAGAGACTCCGTGTGCAGATGGCTAAGGTTGTCGAGACGAACCACGAGCTGCACCGTTCGGCGCAGCTGGTGGATCGCGATCGAAGGGTGCGTTCCAGTCGTCTGCACATCCCTATTAGAAAGGGGAGAGTAGCAGAAACTCCTCTCTTGTACGAGCGTGGAAGAGGGGAGAAATGCTACTCTCGGGTGAAGAAAGGGGTGGAGTGTCTACACTTCACCTTCGATCATCGTGATCCGATCTCGAATTTCCCTTATGAGGAAGCTTCCGAGAAGATCTGTAAGTAAAAATGACTAAATTAAAATGTAAGATGATAACTCACTACTTCTTTCTTTACAGACATCCAAGAGAAGCGACCACCCGCCCCGTTGCCGGAGCCACAGTCGAAACAGCAAGCCTGAGTCCCTACCACACACCCCGAGAACGAACCACCGGCTCTCTTAAGGGCCACCATGGGGCAAGACATGATAGAACCTCCACGCGGTTTGCCCTGGGCAGTCTTCGGACTGGCGAATACTATCATTAAGTTGAATCTGCTATCAGTCAACTTGAACGTTGCAAATGAAGTTCGGTGTAATACTTCCTTTCGACGGGCGTTCCTGTCAAGGGCGGCGGTGAAACCCATAGCTATGTATACCGCAAGGGACATTCGGCAATGGTCAATCTTGTTAAACCTCTCTGCGTCATGTTTGCAAGTGATTGCCTCTGTCTCAACGTAGTATGCATTCGCGCCAGGGCGACATTTAGCCAATTGTCGAAGGTTGCCTAAAACTTTCCACTGCATACGTTATGAGAACCATGAGTTCTACCTGTCTCTATCAATGAGACGAATTGATGAATGGAATGAAATGGGAGGACACTCACGCGCCACACGCAACATAACACACTTCTCTCTTTCGTAGTCTAACACGCTCTTTACACATGGATCGCAGTGGATTGCTATCCCTGTATCAGAAGTGTAAGCTATCTTAATTTATTTAACACTATTTCATCTACCATCATCACCCATATGAAATGTTATAAGATTTGCAAGTTAGACTAAGCGTGTTACTATTTCCAAATGAAAAAGTATACATGCTTAAATCATCCACTGAAGCCCCATTCAAGTAATTCAGTATGAAAGCAAAGATAATATGAAATAAAAATTTATTATGGCATGTATTTCAAAAGGTCTTCATCATCAATATCGTCCCAGAGTCTGGCTTCACATAGATCACAAAAACAGTTCACTTGCTTTAATCGTTCTTCCACTGCGAGCCTCACTTTGTCAATATACTCCCACTCGCCATAGTTCGTGGCTGGGAGTTAGGGGTGTACCACTCCCATAATTGGTGGAGGAATTTGGTGCTGGTGATCTCCATCACATCGTCAGTATCATACTGGAGATACTTCCACTCACGCTGTTAAGTCGGGACACTCCTTCTCACATACACTCTCCTCTTCCTCATCGCTGCTAATGACAACTTTCTGATATTGTCCAGTCGGTACACCTTCTCTACCTTCCCCTTCGTTGGAGCGTTTGGTGCAACGAGCGCCTTTGGTGTTGAGCATGGAGAAGAGAATTTTGTGTTTGATGTGGTCGGAGGACTTGTCATGTTGACTGTGAATAATAACTTTGAAATGTTTTCTAATTCTTAAGTATCAACAAGCAACCAATCAGAATGAACAGCCAATGAATGATGAATATGAAAGTATATATGCAAAGTGACATTCGTGTCATTTCACTCTGTCTTTGAGACGCATAAGTGAACTGTTGTCTAGCGAATTCTGTTATTATTTGAGGCGTACAAGTGAACTGCTCGCTAGTGAATTCCAAATTTGAGACGTATTATTTGAGTGAAGTCTCTATCTTGTTGAAGTATCAAGCTTAAACATAATTTCGTTCAAATGGTAAGTTGAAAATTTCTTCACTCATCTCCCTCAAACGTGTGGCTAATAGCATCTTCCTCAATTTCAGGCATCAACTTCATCACCAACACCCTCCCTTCTCGAGGAAAGTTTAGAGTTGTTGAGTCAAGGTAGGTTGTAACAATACACTGAGACTTGAACAGAGATGAAAGAATGATTTCTCTTTCAGGTGATACCAGTCCCATCTCGTGCGAGTCCATATCAACATTGTCGCGGGAATGCGACGATCGGGAATGTGCTGACTGTGGACACATCTTCACGAGGAAGCGTGATCTCATCCGACACATCAAGCGAGGTGTTTGTAGACCTAAGTCAGCATCAATCTCCGAAGGTAGGGATGATTCTGTTAACGATGTCTCCTTTTCTTGCGATTTATGCATTCAGTCTTTTGAGTCACATTTTGAACTATCTTCACATAGACTTCGACATATACACAGTGACGATAGTTATACTAACAGCACCTCCTCTATCCGACTCTCTGAAGTGTCAATAAATAATTTAGTGAGGAACTACCAGATGGAATCCTCAGAAACCATTACTGACTTTGAAGAATGGTTTCATCAAAATTCATCTTTGATTGGTGCGCTCTTCAACAATTTAGTCAATTTTAGAATGAAGGCACTCATCTATCTCAAAATAAAATATGTAAAAATCGACCACCATACTGGTCAAATAGTAGAGAGGTTGGAGTTTCACATACCCTCCTCTCCTGCAACCGAAGTTATAGACTGCGAGTCTTGGATAAATTTTCATATCCAAGGGTTAAAATTAAACATAGATAAATTTAATGAGCGTGATAGTGGACTCGTTTTTTATGGTATTGAGACCGCCATGATTAAAATCACTTTATTAGAGAACTACTCTGGACGAGGCTCCTTGAAACTTCCGAAAAATTTAAGAAATAAAGCAGCAGTCATTTCTGTAGATTGCGAATCGCAATGTTTTAAGTATGCCGTCCTCTCCATTCTCCACTATAATGATGTACAGAATAGCCGATACCGCAAGAGTAAGTATCAACAGTGGGAGAATGAATTAAAGTTTGATGACTGCAATAGTGAAGATATGAAAATTAAAGATATAGAAAAATTTGAAAAATTGAACAACATCAAAATAGTTCTCCATGTTTGGGAAAAGGGATTGAAGGGTGTCCGTTACAACTCGCGTTCGAGTTGTTATGAGCACGTTGTCAACCTTTTATTAGTAAGACAGGATGATAGTGAGGAATGGCACTACTGCGGTATTCCCAAAATTTCTCGCTTATACCACCACCTAAGAAATTCTAGCTCATCAGAGATTTATTACTGTGACAGATGCATTCGGAACTTTAGGAGTAAAAACAAATTTGAAACTCATTACGAATGGTGTAAGCGAGGTAAACTACAAATGGAGCGCATGCCCAAAAATAAGGAGTTTTCATATAGAGAGAATGGCGATGAACTAAGTCCTCTTCGTGTCATCTATGCCGACATCGAATGCTATATCGATGATAACACCCATCGAGCAGCAGCCATTTCCTGCTATGAAGTATGGCATGACCATTTCCAAAATAGAAAAAATAAAATGCACGTCTGGCAAGGTGAGGATTGTATTTACCAATTCCTACAATTCCTCGAACAGGCTGTAAAATTTCAACAAAAGTATGATGGTGAACTCTATCGCAGATCATTGCATATGACAGCAGATGATCAAGCAAAATTTGATAGTTGCAACGTTTGCCTCAAATGTAGGAAAACATTTGATGATGATAAGATTAAGAAAGTGCGCGACCATGATCACATCACTGGTAAATTTAGAAACGCACTATGTTCAAAATGCAATTTTTCACTTAGGGTGAAACGGCGTACATTACCCGTCATTTTCCATAATTTCAAGGGCTACGACAGCCATATGATAATAAAAGGAGGTTTAGGTCAAATGAAAGAGTGGAAGCTTGATGTAATAGCACAAACGAGAGAGAAGTTTATGGCCATGACAGCAAAAGTACCTGTCGATAAAACTAAAGAAAATAAGACGGTCTATTTTGATATAAAATTTTTAGATTCCTACCAATTTATGACTGCATCACTGGCCTCTCTCGTACAAAATCTAAAGTCTCTTCCACTAACACAAAATCTTAAGAAACAATATCCAAATCTAACCGATGAAGTCATCACACAGAAAGGAGTCTTTCCATATGCATATTTTGATGCGATTAGTAAACTCGGCGAGACTTCTCTTCCGCCCATAGATAAATTTAAAAATGATTTGAGCGGTGCAGAATGTAAGACCGAAGATTATGATCATGCACAAGATGCATTGATAAAATTTGACTGCCATACATTTGGTGAATATATGATTGCCTACCTTAAGTTAGATGTATTTTTGCTGGCTGATGTATTTCAGGAGTTTCGACGAGTGGCATTAGAAGAAGATAAGTTAGATCCCGTCCACTTTGTCAGTCTGCCAGCCATGTCATTTAAGTCTGCTTTTAAAATGACTGGTGAGACCATTCATCTCTTACAAGATCCAGAGATGTATAATTTATTTGAGCGAGGAATTCGCGGTGGTCTCACATTTGTAAATAAACATAGGTTAAAATCAAAATTAGTAGGCGATGATCAGACTCATCTTAAGTATTATGACCAAAATAATTTATATGGTAGTTCACTATCCAAACCACTCCCTCACTCTGAGTTTAGCTGGTTAGATGATAGTGAAATTCAGCATCTCTCCAACCCTTCTAACATACTGAAGATTCCAGATGAAGGTGATTGGGGATATTATTTTGAAGTGGATTTGATTTATCCAAATAGCATTAAACATAAAACCGTAGATTTTCCACTCGCACCCGAATCAGGTGAAGTGACCAAAGATATGTTTTCCGACTTTATGAAACAATTTCATAAAGATTTAGAATCATGCGGTCAACCCGACTATAAGCCTTGCCGCAAACTTTGACTCACCCAGTATGATAAGGAAAACTATCTAGTCCACTTTAGCATCTTAAAATTTTATTTAGAAATGGGTATGATTTTAAAAAGAGTTGAACGCATTATTAAATTTAGACAGAAAGCCTTCCTCAAACCATATATTGATAGCAACAGCCAGAAACGTGCACTAGCCCAAAATAATTTTGAAAAAGATTTTTATAAGTATAAGAATAATAGTCTATTTGGTAAGACGATGGAGGATGTTAGAAAACGTGTAAACTATAAACTAGTCAATGATGTTTCAAAATTTAAGAAATTGGTCTCATCACCTCTATTCATCGATAGAGACATTATTGATGAGGACCTTGTAGGTGTTAAAATGATAAAATCTGAAGTTGAGTTGTGCAAGCCCATCTATATTGGTCAAGCTGTACTAGATTACTCTAAGCTTGAAATGTACCAACTCTTTTATAAAATACTAAAACCATGTCCTCTCGTAAAAGAGGTTCGTTTGTTGGGTGGTGATACAGATAGTTTCTTCTTAGGTATTACCACTCAAAAAGATTTAAATTTCAATGAAGTAGGAAAATCTTTAGAAAGATATTTTGATACATCAAATTATCCTACTGATCACCCACTCTACTCCATCAAAAATAAGGCAAAACTTGGCTGCTTTAAGGATGAGACAGCAGGGAAGGAAATAGATGAAATGATTCTCCTCCGTCCAAAAATGTACAGTATGAAATTAAAGGATAGCGACGATAGTATTAAGCGTGCTAAAGGCATATCAAGTTCATTGGTCTCTAACATGAAACATAAGAATTTCAGGAAAGCCTATAGAAATAAAAATATAACGTTTGTCAATATGACAATCTTAAAATCTAAGTCGCATGAGATCAAAACTCATACTTTTAGGAAACGGGCGCTTTCAGCATGGGAGGATAAGAGGTGCTGGTTAGAACACAACATATCTCTTCCACATGGACATCCTGACACAAACATACCACCACCCAAAAGAATTAAACTCACACTACCACATTCAGGAGACGTCTTAGCATAATCATCCTTAACTTAGTATTTTGATGTTGATTTCTGTAGATAAACATTGTTGTTTTATGTATCGCATGAGATTGTTTTTTCCTTGTGAATATGTGTCCACATCTGTACATTCCCCATGTGATGACTTTTCCACTGAAAGACATTTTCCTATCCCTGTATATTTCCACCCTTCACGAAGTAAAAAGACTTTGTGTATATAGCAATGTTTATTGAAGTGCGCTCATGTATATATTTTCAGTGGATGTTGTATAAAGTCTATTGCTTCACATTCATGTACATATTTCAATAAATGTTGTATAAAGACTTCACTTTGTTTTCCGAAACACTAACGTTATGAGGGATTTAGTATCTTTCACGTGGATGCACTCTTGTAAACCATTGGTAATTTTTGATAGCAATAGAGGGTATAGTTTGTTTGACGACGGGATGATAGAAAATAGATTCAAACATCTTCTCGACTATTCCATATGAAGCGTCTTTATCATGAATGAAATCACGTAAAATGTATTCTTTTTTCTCGCCAACAGAAATAGGTAAAATCAAATCACTTTGAATGTAAAGGTGCTGTTCATGTTTATCAAGTGTCATTGGTGTTTCTATACCAATCGTATGCGCAGCAGCAAACACAGTTTGTAGCATTGAAAAGCCAAAGAGTTTTTTCAAATTTTTACTCAATTGACATTGAATGTCATCGCCCAGTTTCAGAACAACGCGTTGATTTTCAATTAAAAACGAAATGTGGTGTGTCTTTACATCATATTTACTTTTCATCACATGCTTCAACTTCTGTTGTATATAAGGATTTACTACATGAATGAAGCTTTCAACTGTATGATATAGACGCGGCATTATATTGATAGCAACTTTAGATTCTTCATAAGACTGGTAAATTTTCTTGATGCGATCGCCATAGATGTCCACCCACCATTCATCATTAACTGAATCAGCTTTAGTGTGATATTCATGAGAAGCATACACCACACCGCTTCCAATAATAGGTGTATAATGTCTTACAAAATGCCGCAAGGTTGGAGAGAAATAAACTGTAAGTTTGTCATTATATTTCTGAATAACCAACTTATTTTTGTCCGCCATAATTTTCTCTCCATACTTCTTACCCACAGTCTCATTCCATCGTTTTACTAACTCAATAAGTGATAAAGGTTGAACACCACGCTTTTTCAAAATGATGCGTTCTTCACATTCTACAACATCTTCATCAAATATTTTAAATCTATAATGAAATTTGTTGATTCGATTTGAATAAACTTTTTTAACATTTGCAGTAGCAATTGACGTTAGATGTAGTCCATGGCCAAAACCGAGATGCGGATAGAATTCATTATCCAACCTCAGTGTAAGACCTTTAGTAAAAGAATGAAAGCGAAGGAACTGTCTCCCACTCCAATGATAGATAGTAAACTCATAAGCTTTCTGATTTTTATTCTTCATGATGGAAGTATTACCACTGTTGAATGCCTTAATAATTTTCTCATTCCCAAATGGTTCATAAGAATCTGATTTTATCTGAATCCATTCATAGTTCCACTTTCCATCTGATGTTAAATTGTATGGGAACTGGAATGCATTATTCATCGTTATTCCATCAGACTATCGAGTAGAATTAAATCGCCCACTACATTTAGAAGGTGAATGGGAGGTTGGCGTTTCTAGTATTTGCTATGATAGCAATATTCAGAATGTGAATGATTTGGAAGAAATGATATTGACTCCTCGCACCCATGATGGAATAACGATGAATAATGCATTCCAGTTCCCATACAATTTAACATCAGATGGAAAGTGGAACTATGAATGGATTCAGATAAAATCAGATTATTATGAACCATTTGGGAATGAGAAAATTATTAAGGCATTCAACAGTGGTAATACTTCCATCATGAAGAATAAAAATCAGAAAGCTTATGAGTTTACTATCTATCATTGGAGTGGGAGACAGTTCCTCCGCTTTCATTCTTTTACTAAAGGTCTTACACTGAGGTTGGATAATGAATTCTATCCGCATCTCGGTTTTGGCCATGGACTACATCTAACGTCAATTGCTACTGCAAATGTTAAAAAAGTTTATTCAAATCGAATCAACAAATTTCATTATAGATTTAAAATATTTGATGAAGATGTTGTAGAATGTGAAGAACGCATCATTTTGAAAAAGCGTGGTGTTCAACCTTTATCACTTATTGAGTTAGTAAAACGATGGAATGAGACTGTGGGTAAGAAGTATGGAGAGAAAATTATGGCGGACAAAAATAAGTTGGTTATTCAGAAATATAATGACAAACTTACAGTTTATTTCTCTCCAACCTTGCGGCATTTTGTAAGACATTATACACCTATTATTGGAAGCGGTGTGGTGTATGCTTCTCATGAATATCACACTAAAGCTGATTCAGTTAATGATGAATGGTGGGTGGACATCTATGGCGATCGCATCAAGAAAATTTACCAGTCTTATGAAGAATCTAAAGTTGCTATCAATATAATGCCGCGTCAATATCATACAGTTGAAAGCTTCATTCATGTAGTAAATCCTTATATACAACAGAAGTTGAAGCATGTGATGAAAAGTAAATATGATGTAAAGACACACCACATTTCGTTTTCAATTGAAAATCAACGCGTTGTTCTGAAACTGGGTGATGACATTCAATGTCAATTGAGTAAAAATTTGAAAAAACTCTTTGGCTTTTCAATGCTACAAACTGTGTTTGCTGCTGCGCATACGATTGGTATAGAAACACCAATGACACTTGATAAACATGAACAGCACCTTTACATTCAAAGTGATTTGATTTTACCTATTTCTGTTGGCGAGAAAAAAGAATACATTTTACGTGATTTCATTCATGATAAAGACGCTTCATATGGAATAGTCGAGAAGATGTTTGAATCTATTTTCTATCATCCCGTCGTCAAACAAACTATACCCTCTATTGCTATCAAAATTACGAATGGTTTACAAGAGTGCATCCACGTGAAAGATACTAAATCCCTCATAACGTTAGTGTTTCGGAAAACAAAGTGAAGTCTTTATACAACATTTATTGAAATATGTACATGAATGTGAAGCAATAGACTTTATACAACATCCACTGAAAATATATACATGAGCGCACTTCAATAAACATTGCTATATACACAAAGTCTTTTTACTTCGTGAAGGGTGGAAATATACAGGGATAGGAAAAATGTCTTTCAGTGGAAAAGTCATCACATGGGGAATGTACAGATGTGGACACGTATTCACAAGGAAAAAACAATCTCATGCGATACATAAAACAACAATGTTTATCTACAGAAATCAACATCAAAATACTAAGTTAAGGATGATTATGCTAAGACGTCTCCTGAATGTGGTAGTGTGAGTTCAATTCTTTTGGGTGGTGGTATGTTTGTGTCAGGATGTCCATGTGGAAGAGATATGTTGTGTTCTAACCAGCACCTCTTATCCTCCCATGCTGAAAGCGCCCGTTTCCTAAAAGTATGAGTTTTGATCTCATGCGACTTAGATTTTAAGATTGTCATATTGACAAACGTTATAATTTTATTTCTATAGGCTTTCCTGAAATTCTTATGTTTCATGTTAGAGACCAATGATCTTGATATGCCTTTAGCACGCTTAATACTATCGTCGCTATCCTTTAATTTCATACTGTACATTTTTGGACGGAGGAGAATCATTTCATCTATTTCCTTCCCTGCTGTCTCATCCTTAAAGCAGCCAAGTTTTGCCTTATTTTTGATGGAGTAGAGTGGGTGATCAGTAGGATAATTTGATGTATCAAAATATCTTTCGAAAGATTTTCCTACTTCATTGAAATTTAAATCTTTTTGAGTGGTAATACCTATGAAGAAACTATCTGTATCACCACCCAACAAACGAACCTCTTTCACGAGAGGACATGGTTTTAGTATTTTATAAAAGAGTTGGTACATTTCAAGCTTAGAGTAATCTAGTACAAGTACAGCTTGACCAATATAGATGGGCTTGCACAACTCAACTTCAGATTTTATCATTTTAACACCTACAAGGTCCTCATCGATAATGTCTCTATCGATGAATAGAGGTGATGAGACCAATTTCTTAAATTTTGTAACATCATTGACTAGTTTATAGTTTACACGTTTTCTAACATCCTCCATCGTCTTACCAAATAGACTATTATTCTTATACTTATAAAAATCTTTTTCAAAATTATTTTGGGCTAGTGCACGTTTCTGGCTGTTGCTATCAATATATGGTTTGAGGAAGGCTTTCTGTCTAAATTTAATAATGCGGTGAACTCTTTTTAAAATCATACCCATTTCTAAATAAAATTTTAAGATGCTAAAGTGGACTAGATAGTTTTCCTTATCATACTGGGTGAGTAAAAGTTTGCGGCAAGGCTTATAGTCGGGTTGACCGCATGACTCTAAATCTTTATGAAATTGTTTCATAAAGTCGGAAAACATATCTTTGGTCACTTCACCTGATTCGGGTGCGAGTGGAAAATCTACGGTTTTATGTTTAATGCTATTTGGATAAATCAAATCCACTTCAAAATAATATCCCCAATCACCTTCATCTGGAATCTTCAGTATGTTAGAAGGGTTGGAGAGATGCTGAATTTCACTATCATCTAACCAGCTAAACTCAGAGTGAGGGAGTGGTTTGGATAGTGAACTACCATATAAATTATTTTGGTCATAATACTTAAGATGAGTCTGATCATCGCCTACTAATTTTGATTTTAACCTATGTTTATTTACAAATGTGAGACCACCGCGAATTCCTCGCTCAAATAAATTATACATCTCTGGATCTTGTAAGAGATGAATGGTCTCACCAGTCATTTTAAAAGCAGACTTAAATGACATGGCTGGCAGACTGACAAAGTGGACGGGATCTAACTTATCTTCTTCTAATGTCACTCGTCGAAACTCCTGAAATACATCTGCCAGCAAAAATACATCTAACTTAAGGTAGGCAATCATATATTCGCCAAATGCGTGGCAGTCAAATTTTATCCATGCATCTTGTGCATGATCATAATCTTCGGTCTTACATTCTGCACCGCTCAAATCATTTTTAAATTTATCTATGGGCGGAAGAGAAGTCTCGCCGAGTTTATTAATCGCATCAAAATATGCATATGGAAAGACTCCTTTCCGTGTGATGACTTCATCGGTTAGATTTGGATATTGTTTCTTCAAATTTTGTGTTAGTGGAAGAGACTTTAGATTTTGCACGAGAGAGGCTAGTGATGCAGTCATAAATTGGTAGGAATCTAAAAATTTTATATCAAAATAGACCGTCTTATTTTCTTTAGTTTTATCGACAGGTACTTTTGCTGTCATGGCCATAAACTTCTCTCTCGTTTGTGCTATTACATCAAGCTTCCACTCTTTCATTTGACCTAAACCTCCTTTTATTATCATATGGCTGTCGTAGCCCTTGAAATTATGGAAAATGACGGGTAATGTACGCCGTTTCATCCTAAGTGAAAAATTGCATTTTGAACATAGTGCGTTTCTAAATTTACCAGTGATGTGATCATGGTCGCGCACTTTCTTAATCTTATCATCATCAAATGTTTTCCTACATTTGAGGCAAACGTTGCAACTATCAAATTTTGCTTGATCATCTGCTGTCATATGCAATGATCTGCGATAGAGTTCACCATCATACTTTTGTTGAAATTTTACAGCCTGTTCGAGGAATTGTAGGAATTGGTAAATACAATCCTCACCTTGCCAGACGTGCATTTTATTTTTTCTATTTTGGAAATGGTCATGCCATACTTCATAGCAGGAAATGGCTGCTGCTCGATGGGTGTTATCATCGATATAGCATTCGATGTCGGCATATATGACACGAAGAGGACTTAGTTCATCGCCATTCTCTCTATATAAAAACTCCTTATTTTTGGGCATGCGCTCCATTTGTAGTTTACCTCGCTTACACCATTCGTAATGAGTTTCAAATTTGTTTTTACTCCTAAAGTTCCGAATGCATCTGTCACAGTAATAAATCTCTGATGAGCTAGAATTTCTTAGGTGGTGGTATAAGCGAGAAATTTTGGGAATACCGCAGTAGTGCCATTCCTCACTATCATCCTGTCTTACTAATAAAAGGTTGACAACGTGCTCATAACAACTCGAACGCGAGTTGTAGCGCACACCCTTCAATCCTTTTTCCCAAACATGGAGAACTATTTTGATGTTGTTCAATTTTTCAAATTTTTCTATATCTTTAATTTTCATATCTTCACTATTGCAGTCATCAAACTTTAATTCATTCTCCCACTGTTGATACTTACTCTTGCGGTATCGGCTATTCTGTGCATCATTATAGTGGAGAATGGAGAGGACGGCATACTTAAAACATTGCGATTCGCAATCTACAGAAATGACTGCTGCTTTATTTCTTAAATTTTTCGGAAGTTTAAAGGAGCCTCGTCCAGAGTAGTTCTCTAATAAAGTGATTTTAATCATGGCGGTCTCAATACCATCAAAAACGAGTCCACTATCACGCTCGTTAAATTTATCTATGTTTAATTTTAACCCTTGGATATGAAAATTTATCCAAGACTCGCAGTCTACAACTTCGGTTGCAGGAGAGGAGGGTATGTGAAACTCCAACCTCTCTACTATTTGACCAGTATGGTGGTCGATTTTTACATATTTTATTTTGAGATAGATGAGTGCCTTCATTCTAAAATTGACTAAATTGTTGAAGAGCGCACCAATCAAAGATGAATTTTGACGAAACCATTCTTCAAAGTCAGTAATGGTTTCTGAGGATTCCATCTGGTAGTTCCTCACTAAATTATTTATTGACACTTCAGAGAGTCGGATAGAGGAGGTGCTGTTAGTATAACTATCGTCACTGTGTGTATGTCGAAGTCTATGTGAAGATAGTTCAAAATGTGACTCAAAAGACTGAATGCATAAATCGCAAGAAAAGGAGACATCGTTAACAGAATCATCCCTACCTTCGGAGATTGATGCTGACTTAGGTCTACAAACACCTCGCTTGATGTGTCGGATGAGATCACGCTTCCTCGTGAAGATGTGTCCACAGTCAGCACATTCCCGATCGTCGCATTCCCGCGACAATGTTGATATGGACTCGCACGAGATGGGACTGGTATCACCTGAAAGAGAAATCATTCTTTCATCTCTGTTCAAGTCTCAGTGTATTGTTACAACCTACCTTGACTCAACAACTCTAAACTTTCCTCGAGAAGGGAGGGTGTTGGTGATGAAGTTGATGCCTGAAATTGAGGAAGATGCTATTAGCCACACGTTTGAGGGAGATGAGTGAAGAAATTTTCAACTTACCATTTGAATGAAATTATGTTTAAGCTTGATACTTCAACAAGATAGAGACTTCATTCAAATAATACGTCTCAAATTTGGAATTCACTAGAGAGCAGTTCACTTGTACGCCTCAAATAATAACAGAATTCGCTAGACAACAGTTCACTTATGCGTCTCAAAGACAGAGTGAAATGACACGAATGTCACTTTGCATATATACTTTCATATTCATCATTCATTGGTTTTCATTCTGATTGGTTGCTTGTTGATACTTAAGAATTAGAAAACATTTCAAAGTTATTATTCACAGTCAACATGACAAGTCCTCCGACCACACCAAACACAAAATTCTCTTCTCCATGCTCAACACCAAAGGCGCTCGTTGCACCAAACGCTCCAACGAAGGGGAAGGTAGAGAAGGTGTACCGACTGGACAATATCAGAAAGTTGTCATTAGCAGCGGATCAGGAAGAGGAGAGTGTATGTGAGAAGGAGTGTCCCGACTTAACAGGCGTGAGGTGGAAGTATCTCCAGTATGATACTGACGATGTGATGGAGATCACCAGCACCAAATTCCTCCACCAATTATGGGAGTGGTACACCCCTAACTCCCAGCCACGAACTATGGCGGAGTGGGAGTATATTGACAAAGTGAGGCTCGCAGTGGAAGAACGATTAAAGCAAGTGAACTGTTTTTGTGATCTATGTGAAGCCAGACTCTGGGACGATATTGATGATGAAGACCTTTTGAAATACATGCCATAATAAATTTTTATTTCATATTATCTTTGCTTTCATACTGAATTACTTGAATGGGGCTTCAGTGGATGATTTAAGCATGTATACTTTTTCATTTGGAAATAGTAACACGCTTAGTCTAACTTGCAAATCTTATAACATTTCATATGGGTGATGATGGTAGATGAAATAGTGTTAAATAAAATTAAGATAGCTTACACTTCTGATACAGGGATAGCAATCGACTGCGATCCATGTGTAAAGAGCTTGTTATACTACGAAAGAGAGAAGTGTGTTATGTTGCGTGTGGCGCGTGAGTGTCCTCCCATTTCATTCCATTCATCAATTCGTCTCATTGATAGAGACAGGTAGAACTCATGGTTCTCATAACGTATGCAGTGGAAAGTTTTAGGCAACCTTCGACAGTTGGCTAAATGTCGCCCTGGCGCGAATGCATACTACGTTGAGACAGAGGCAATCACTTGCAAACATGACGCAGAGAGGTTTAACAAGATTGACCATTGCCGAATGTCCCTTGCGGTATACATAGCTATGGGTTTCACCGCCGCCCTTGACAGGAACGCCCGTCGAAAGGAAGTATTACACCGAACTTCATTTGCAACGTTCAAGTTGACTGATAGCAGATTCAACTTAATGATAGTATTCGCCAGTCCGAAGACTGCCCAGGGCAAACCGCGTGGAGGTTCTATCATGTCTTGCCCCATGGTGGCCCTTAAGAGAGCCGGTGGTTCGTTCTCGGGGTGTGTGGTAGGGACTCAGGCTTGCTGTTTCGACTGTGGCTCCGGCAACGGGGCGGGTGGTCGCTTCTCTTGGATGTCTGTAAAGAAAGAAGTAGTGAGTTATCATCTTACATTTTAATTTAGTCATTTTTACTTACAGATCTTCTCGGACGCTTCCTCATAAAGGAAATTCGAGATCGGATCACGATGATCGAAGGTGAAGTGTAGACACTCCACCCCTTTCTTCACCCGAGAGTAGCATTTCTCCCCTCTTCCACGCTCGTACAAGAGAGGAGTTTCTGCTACTCTCCCCTTTCTAATAGGGATATGCAGACGACTGGAACGCACCCTTCGATCGCGATCCACCAGCTGCGCCGAACGGTGCAGCTCGTGGTTCGTCTCGACAACCTTAGCCATCTGCACACGGAGTCTCTCCACTTCCTCCTTCAACCTTCGTATCTCCTTCTCCCTACTTTCCCTCTCTGCTAGCAAAGCCTCTTCTCTGGCTTTCCCCTCGAGAGTCTTGAGCCTCTCCTGCTCCAACTCGCCATCCCGCTAGCTTAATCTCGCCTTCACCTTCTTCATCTCTCCGGCCACGTTCTTTAGGTCCTCATACTTTGCCTTGTATGAGAAGGCCTCCTCCTTCAACTTCTCCACCTCTTTCTTTAGTCTATCCCGTTCGGCGATCACCGGCGGACGCTTGACAAAATTGCGACATTGTGTTGCAATTCCGCTCGCAGTTACGGCTGTAGGGGTCTCGCGATCGAGGTCGACGTCCTCGATAGGTTGCGACTGTAGCTCTCCCTCCTCCTCCTCACTATCGCTGCTGGACAGCGAGCTCTCGCTACTAAGCGAGGATACAGCGGCAATCGCTTCAATGGCGGATTGTAGCTCAGTGGCCTCAGTGGTGAAGAGTGAACTCCGTTCTTGCTCGTTGGCAGATTGTAGCTCCAAAGAACGGAGCTCAGTGGCGAAGAGTGAACTCCGTTCTTCTTCGCCTACTTCGCCTGTTTGACACTCGCTGTGTTGTGAGTGCCAATCCTCCAGCCGCTCACTTAAGCGACTGACTTTGTGGGCTCCGCAATAGTAGCGAGCGACCCCTATCTGTTTCTTGTTAGTGCAAGCGTGTTTCTTGAAGGCGTCAGCTCGGAATACCTTCCGGCATTGACACAGTTTAAAACTGGTCTTCATATTATTGTATTTCGGCATTTCTGAAGCGAAAAACGGAAAACAATGATTTTACACTTAGTGAGGAATGATAGATTTGAGTATAGTGAGTGGCACTCGATCCCGTCGACAGCCCGAAGGCCTTGTACTGATCACTAGGGAAGTGAGAGATCTTCCCCGATACCCGCTATTTACAGCTGAAGACATCATTGTCACTGCCCCGAAGTGGTAACAGCAACGCCGAGTCAAAGGTAGTGAACAGTAGCTGGGATCTAACCCCTCAAAGCTGCCTTAGACTTAGTTAAGTTTGAAATCTGATAGCACATTTGAACTTAGCATACTTGAAAACCTTGAGGAAACATCCCAAGTTATTGCTTTGATCAGCTTGATAGCAAGCCGTAGAGAGCTTGATTCACCAGCGTTTTGCAATGGAGATGTTTAGAGGCCACCCATGACAAGATAGCTAAGACTCAACCGATTGGCGTTCAAAGTGCTACGTTGAGAACTGTGTCAAATGCCCAACATGAGACATGAGTTGTCCCAGCGGTTACGGTCTAAACTATGACACACTCCCTTGCCACACTTATCACTACGGCATCGTCCGCCGTCCCGAAGGAACACCCTGTCAGTGGAATATTACAGCAAAACTCTCCGTGTCTTGCTCGCTTTCAGTGAAAAGCCGCTTATACCATGAGAAGACTGGCTCAGACATCATTAAAAATGCTTTCATTGACTTCAGCAGGGTCGAAAACCCCAGAAAACCTCCAAAAATAGTGAATTTAAATTTTTCAACTTTTTAGCACTACTTATGAAATTTTATAAGTAGTCTATCACTTAGGGCAGGTCAATAGCGACCGAACCTTTTTTGAATCAAGTCAAACGGACTTGTAGAAGCAAAGTTACAAGCCTTTAAAGTTTTGGAGTCTTTTATGGCCTGGAGACGAAGGCCATCTCCTGGCGAACCTCTAAGTCTGACGCCTTAGCTGATATCAGCAATGAAATTTTCTAAGTCGGTTTCTTACAGAAACTCGGGATTTGGAATGTCCGAAGCTATCATCGGAGCTCACAGAGACGACTTACCGTTGGCAATCTCTCGTCTGAATGACAAGTCTCTGTCGGTTCCCCGCTTATATAGTGTGTGGCGATCAGCTGATGACGTAATACCCATCATCCAAACACTTAAAACGCTTCTATCATCGATTCTGGAGGTCCGATTGAGCTGGAAATACACCATTTCCATGTAGAATTTGACGCTGAATCCGAATCTGGCCTCCGTTTTCCCATCCGATGCTTCGTTTTGGCTCTACAGTAGGCAGCCATCGCAAAAATTTTCCGAAAAATGTTGAAAATTTTTCTCTCCGATTGACTTTAAATCTCTCCGATTGACATGAAACTCACCATACAGATAGAGAATTTCACGCTGATTCCAAATCTGAAATCCGTTTTCCAATCCGATGCTTCGTTTTGAAGCTACAGCCCAAAACGTCCCAAATTCTAACTCTGTCGTTTTTCGCCAATGTCCCAAAATCTTAAATGGCGTCTCACATCTAAACGAAGACAGATATGAACAAGCCGATTCTTTCAGTGAATTTTTCTCACTCTTAGCTTTCAAACGAGCTATGGCAGGACTAAATCCGTCCACTGGAAGCCAAAATCGAAGCGAGCTGTCCAGAGGGGGGGACGTCAGCGAAAATTTTTTCTCTCCGATTGACTTGAAACTCACCATACAGATAGAGAATTTCACGCTGATTCCAAATCTGAAATCCGTTTTCCAATCCGATGCTTCGTTTTGAAGCTACAGCCCAAAACGTCCCAAATTCTAACTCTGTCGTTTTTTCGCCAATGTCCCAAAATCTTAAATGGCGTCTCACATCTAAACGAAGACAGATAGGAACAAGCCGATTCTTTCAGTGAATTTGTCTCACTCTTAGCTTTCAAACGAGCTATGGCACGACTAAATCCGTCCACTGGAAGCCAAAATCGAAGCGAGCTGTCCAGAGGGGGGGGACGTCAGCGAAAATTTTTTCTCTCCGATTGCGTTCAAATTCACCATTTCCATGTAGAATTTCACGCTGAATCCGAATCTGGCCTCCGTTTTCTCATCCGATGGTTCGTTTGGGCGCTACACACCAAAACGTCCAAAATTCTAACTCTGTCGTTTTTTCGAAAAATGTTGAAAATTTTTTCTCTCCGATTGACATGAAACTCACCATACAGATAGAGAATTTCACGCTGATTCCAAATCTGAAATCCGTTTTCCAATCCGATGCTTCGTTTGGGCGCTACACACCAAAACGTCCCAAATTCTAACTCTGTCGTTTTTTCGCCAATGTCCCAAAATCTTAAATGGCGTCTCACATCTAAACGAAGACAGATAGGAACAAGCCGTTTGTTTCAGTGAATTTGTCTCACTCTTAGCTTTCAAACGAGCTATGGCACGACTAAATCCGTCTACTGGAAGCCAAAATCGAAGCGAGCTGTCCAGAGGGGGGGGACGTCAGCGAAAATTTTTTCTCTCCGATTGACTTGAAACTCACCATACCGATGCAGAATTTCACGCTGATTCCGAATCTGGCCTCCGTTTTCTCATCCGAGCACTCCTTCCACTCGAAACAGCCCATTTTACAACCCAACATTCAGCAGATTGCACGAAAAACATCACACACTATAGCCTCAAGACTAATCCTGGCGGTCGCCCAAGTCCACCACGACACTCTGTCGTTCCAGAGGGGTGGGAGTCAGCGAACATTTTGTGAACGTGAACCAACCTGGTCGGCACACCACGACAGACTACAACCTCTGTCGTTCAAGGGGGGGAGGGGGGGTCAGACTCGAAGCACCACGGCGGCCGACCACGACACTCTGCCGTTCCAGAGGGGGGAGGGGGAGGGGGGCGCGCCGGTCGAGTGTTCGCCGTTTTATTACTACTTGCATAATTAAGGACGTCTAATTTGATATGTAATATAACAATATTGCCTAGATTTTGAAGGCAGTAACACGCCGTTTGGCTGAAGCCGCGTAGCGGCTGAAGCCATAAGGCGTATTATTCAGGATTTTATCCCAAGATATCTATTCATGAATCTGAATTAGCCGGCAGTAACGGTCCATACTGGCCGCCTAATTTTCATTACTGCCGGCTTTTGCAAAAAGCAACCATGGACATCTATGAATCAACAGTCAACATTCTGCACTCTATGAAATGTTCAAAATCCTGAATAATATCAATATTGCATAGATTTTTCAGGCAGTAATACGCCTTATGGCTTCAGCCGCTACGCGGCTTCAGCCAAACGGCGTGTTACTGCCTTCAAAATCAAGGCAATATTGTTATATTACTGCCTGAAAAATCTATGCAATATTGATATTATTCAGGATTTTGAACATTTCATAGAGTGCAGAATGTTGACTGTTGATTCATAGATGTCCATGGTTGCTTTTTGCAAAAGCCGGCAGTAATGAAAATTAGGCGGCCAGTATGGAACGTTACTGCCGGCTAATTCAGATTCGTGAATAGATATCTTGGCATAAAATCCTGAATAATACCATTGAGGTAGGAGCATCTCACCATCCACCTTCGCATTCCCATTGAAAATGGCATTGAGATGATTCCTATGTTTCACAATTTGGAATCTTGGATATCTCAAGTCTTACATTCTTTAATGTTCTTAGCTGCATGGGCCATGTAGAAAATGATCATATACTCACTGACATAAATAATGAAACCAACTATCATTGACTTGAATGGAAGTTTGTTTCATTTTTTTCTATGGTTTGATATGATATCTCGCTTTCTATGTATCACCATTGAACTCCATATGATAAGGGAAATGATATAGGACCATCAAATTTCAAAATTTGATATTGATGACAGTAACAGCTAGAAGTTGAACAGAATCACCACCTACTGCTGACCAGATTTAACAGATCTAACAGGATAGCAAGCAGTGGAATCCCAACCTTGGAATGGCCCTCACGTTCTCCCGACCTCTCCCCCATCGAGCACTGCTGGGATGAACTTGGTCGCAGAGTGAGGGAGAGGTACAACCACCCACCAGTGTCTTTGAAGATGTTGGCCGACAGACTGATCGAGCAGTGGAACCTCTTAGACTTGGCATTCATCCAGAGACTGTGCTCATCCATGCCCTCACGCATCGATGCCTGTTTGGATGCTCGCGGTGGTCACACCCGTTTCTAACTTAAGTTGATAAAATCATGAGTATCAAATTAAATGTTTTTGAGTAAAGCATTCGAGTTCTCCTTTTACAAACAACAAACAAACGTACAGTACAACCAAGTTTAAGTCATAAGTATTCATATCAGGACTTGTTTCATTCTTTTGTCACTGAGTATAGATTTGAATCTTTTGCAGATCAAAATCTAGGAAGTTTGATGTCATAGCTTTTAGGTTCAGCAACAATGGATATATTACCTTTCAAATGATCAGCCTAAATCGTCTGGCGCTACGCGCCGACGATTTAGGCTGTCATTTGAAAGGTAATATATCTTCATTGTATACCATGTATATAAGACTGATATCTTTGATAATGCCCAGAAATTCATTAACGGCCCGGAAAATTCATGGCCTGGAAATGAAACCATAGAAATATTTCGCAACATGGCATACAATGATTATGACATCTACATTTTTCGGGCTGTCAATGGCAAATTGTCGGGCCGCTAACGCGGCCCTCTAATTTGCCATTGACGCCCTCAAAACATAGCTGTCATCATATCATTATATGCCCGCCAATTTCACATAGAATTCTCACCGCACCGGATAGCCATGAACCGTCGTCCGTCACTACAGCTTCAGAATCTACTAATGAATGAATTGGTAAACTCATATTTCAAATCATTTTTAGATAGAAATCTGAATTTCAAATCTATTCACATTTGCAGACAATCATAGACTTTCAAACTTTTCATGAATTAAAATCTATTGAGACAGCAAACTTTCATAGATTTCAATGAAAGTCAATCGAAGATTTCTTCATCTCTCCATTATCTGTTACTAACATTGATCAATAATTGCAATATTCATAGACTTCTCAAGAGTTACATACAATAGCATTATATCATGGATTTTGCGGGCAGAAATATCAGACAGTCTCGGCTGCTAACGCAGCCTCGCCTATGTCTGATATTACTGCCCTAAAAATCCATGATATAATGCTACATTGTTCAATAGAAATGCAAAAGTCATAGTTCTGACAATGCCAAGAGGCGTGCAGACAATCATTGTCCGCACGCTTTTTTTATTTTTCAAAAATGCCATAAAAAACACATGATGACATCAAATTACACCATCTGTGCAAAAAAACACAGAAATGTCTAAAGAAAAAACATTATCCTGGCACCATTCTTTTCAAGAACGGCAGTCGGCATTCTTTCAACAGTCTTTTGTACTATTTCTTCCGATTCACATATGATCACGTCTTGTGAACTTTGCACATCTTTTGCTCTTTTGACCATCAGACTGACTTGTTTCTCTTCCTCTTTATCTTCTTCTTCCGATTTCTCTTGATGCAAACTTCTTTTCAAACTTTGGCTTATTCTCTTCATTTCTGACTTTCGTCGACATCCATATTGCAGATATCTCTCTACAGTCTTCGTCTGCTTATGACCAGTTATTTTGCAAATATCCGTCAATTTATAACCGGCTTGGGATAGTTCGGAGATAACTGTCGGTCGGATACTGTGAGCTGTGTAAGACTTTCCTAACTGAGCCTCATTTGAAATAATACTCATAAGTTTCCCGAGAGTATTTACACCCATGGGCTGCTTCTCGCAATACCAAGAATTTTTTTTCTGGCTTTAAGGAAAAAAGGGGTGGATAATGAATCACCATCAACAATTGATTCACGGCGCTTTTCTAAAAATAATTTCAGGCATGTAACAGGGCATTCAGCCTTGTTTTCACTTGATACCATCAACGCTTCCTTCACATTCTCCATCCCTTCCCGTGTGAGAACATTACCTACGTTTTTAATTTTTCCTTCGTTAAAACTAACGATATCGAGTCCCTCAGAGTCCTTATCAAATATGAAACGATCCTCCCTCAAATTATGGAACCATTCTCTCCCTCTAGTCCCGAAATAGTAAATGATGTTATAATACGTCTCGTGTAATAGAACTGTCGGATTACTGCGATCAAAATAAACCGATAATTTACTGAGGTCTTCAGATTCGATGGCTTGAAAATGCTTAACTTGACCTCCGCATGCGATGAATTTACGGGCCAAGCATTTCAATGTTTTATTCGCATCGTAAAATCTATCGTCAGTAATTATGTTTATCTTTCTCGACCTCATAAAATACCGAAAGATGCTCGCTCTAATACATATGAGGCTGGCGGGGGCATAATTATTATCATCATTTTTCTTCAAAGATCCATAAAACAAACGTAATACTTTTGCTAATTCACTCTCAGTACACTGTTTAAAATCAATGCTTAAAGCAGGATACTTTTCCAAGAAGTTATTAAACATCTTCATGTGATGCTTTTCTTGTTTGATGCTTGATTCAATTTACATTGATTTTTCCATTGCGGTTACATCATCTGAAATGGAATAACAATATTTTGAGGATGCAGTTTAATTAGCAAGTTGTCATTTACAGAAATATCGATTAAAATATAGTATTGTAATTATATGTACATTAGTTAGTGTAATTAGTGGATGAACCACGTTTTTATTGTTTTATCGACTCAACACAGAAATTCATTTTGTTCTGCATATTTACCGATATATTGTTATGGAATATTGGTAAGGAATAAAACGTTTACTTACCTTCAAGATCTTTGATACTATTTTCATCATTGAGATCCGGTGCAAGTCCAAAAAGCGGTTCTATGTCGTCAATATAATATTCGGAGAAGTCATCATCACAAATGACGTTATCCTCTATATACTGTCTGTCTATTTCAGCCGAAATTTGATCACTGGTGAGCCCACTTATCATGTTGGGAAATCTGCTCAAATTAATCAGTCTGGCATCCATAATGATAGCGTAATAACGTTGAACTGAGGTGACTAAATGATGTGAGATATTTCAAATAGATTTGAAAAAGCGTGCAGACAATACTATGTCACGGATTGACTACACAGATTATCTAGAATATTAGCTTAGAAATCAGAATTAGAGCTATCGATAAGCCTGTCAAGTAAATATCCATTTCATGACTTCCATAGATTTCTATTGAACAATGTGATTATTATACTGGTTTGGCGTGCGGCAATGACCATAGATACTCATGCGCTAACGCGCATTCGTATCTCATGGTCATTGCCGCACTTCAAACCAGCATAACAATCATACATTGTTGGTATTGCTCTTTTTCTTCTCTTGAGTTAATATGCGGCTGGTATTATTTCCATGATACAATGCTACATTGCTGGTATTGCTCTTTTTCTTCTCTTGAGTTAATATGCGGCTGGTATTATTGTATTAATTGTGCTTCCATAGCTACTCAGTGTTGTGTTCAAGGAATGGATCGCCATAAACATGGATGTGTGCACCGTGCCCGACGAACTGTTGCATGAAGAAATCCAAATGTAATTTGTGAACGGCATATATTATAAAGTGAAGAAAATGAAGAGGCGCTTTTTTATCACTATGTTCAATTGTCAACTAGAAGATTTAAAACCGTCAAATAATGGGAAACTATAGTAGGGAAGGGATCTCGTAGCATATAATAAATACCTACTTATACAATAAAATATATTTCAAATAGGACTATATCAAACGATATACTGATAAATTGCTTTTGATCTCCACAAAACCATATTTGAAACTTATGTGACTTTTATGGAGTACTATAATTTGGAGTTTACCTAAAGAACTGCGGAATTTGACGGAATTGGCTGGTCTGTGTCTATCACTTGATTTATTTATAAGTCTTACAACCGGAATTGCCTCAAACCCTGTAAAACTAACATTGAGTAAAAAGCGTCCGCATCACTCCGGCGTATTCCACGTTTGGGTTTGTAGTCTGTCTGCAAATTATGTTCATGAACATCTGAACAAGGTGCGCATGAAGTCTTGAAGAATGATTCTGTTGGCACAAACTTGGAGAACAAACTTTTCTATTCTTTAGTTTATTTGAAAAAGTACAAAACCTCAAGAAATCATGGAATTACTACAGCATTACTTACAAGCATTGTACATGTCAGCAGGACAATGTCATTTTCTACTATTGTGTTCTTACCGGACATCATTCAGATAAATAAAGAAGCTCCACTCTTACAGCGAGTAGTTCTATATACAGAAGACAAAAGCAGAAAATTCACTGTTTTAGATTTTAGTCACCGTGTCGGCATCTCATTCCAGCTTTCAATGGACTCGTCAAGTTAACATAGAGATCACGTCGACGTCGATCAAGAACATTTTCACGTGCATAATGAAAATTGGCTTAACCCGAAGCTGCGTTCATCATTCTTGAAAATTCGTCAAAATCAACAGTTCCGTTTCCATCTGCATCCACCTCAGCTATCATTTCATCAATTTCTTCTTCAGTTAATTTGGAGTCGAGATTTGCCATCACTTGTTTCATCTTTTCAACTGGTATTTCTCCACTTTCATCTTCATCAAGCATTTTGAAGGTTTCCAGAATTTCATCTTCTTGCTTGGTATGCTTCACCTTCTTTGCCATCATTGCCAGGAATTCGGGGAAATCGATAATTCCATTCCCATCCGTATCAATCTCAGCGATCATTTCCTGAAATGAAACATAAGATGATCGTCAGTTAAGTTCGAGAATTATCATGTGGCATCACCCAGAGTTGGAACCGACCAGTCGGTCACGAAGGAGCCAATTACGCCTGCTACCTTTCCGACCCAGGCTATAATTGAAAATATTTTCAATATCGTGAATTTGTGGTACTGACTTTATGGCACTTTATGCAACTTTTAGGTATAGTACGAGCGTCACATTTCTTGTTCATTATAGAATTAATTTATAACCATCAACTATCTTGGCAATTTTATTTGCGTAATAGTGTATAACAGTGGCATTATCAAAAATTACAGGACAAATATAAAGCATAGGAAGGCAAAAAATCAGATTAAAGAAGAGGTGTGAAGGTTGAGCAGAGCATTGTCTCTTATTTTCGTGATGTCAAGTCGTTGCAGTAGCCAATCCCTCTGCCAAGGATCGTCCTTCATATAGCATGTTTTCTCTCTCAAACCTGTCAATGTCTTTAGAGTCTGCGATTCCATGCAAATAAAGTCTCCTGGCGCAAGGTGAACGACAATTTTTAGCCAATTCAATCATGTTCAAACTGTTCCAAAGTCCACTATAGTGGACTCTAACTCAAAAGTGCGGTTCAACTGTTGTTCTGCTCGAGAATTGTTTGTGATGCTTTAAATGAAGTAAACGAAATATTGTGGAAACCTGGCTGACGATGGTCGCGGCCGGTTACAACCCTGGTGTATATCTATGCACTATCAACACATTTATAAAACTGATAAAAGGAAAGAAGCATGAATTCGTTGGAAAATCTCTGTCTATCACTATGTTTGAATCACAAGTAAATAAATTTAGCAGTCTCCATGACAATCACCTCGTTGAGATTTTTTTCAATAAATGTTTTCTTTTCATTCAATCGTTAAAACATTCAGTTGTACTTAATGCGAACGGTTGGAATAAAAAAATGACGAAAATCAAGTAATTTTGAAGGATTTTGCAACAAGCCGCAGTGTTGAAAGACTATTTTCCAATTTTTTTCATGTATGCTCTATCTAAAATGTTCTTTGCATTTACATGTTCAAATCCTTGATTAGCCAATAGACAACTAATACTTTTGTTCACCAATCCAACTACTACTCACAAATGCGTTTAAGTCACATTTTTATCATATTTCTATGTGAATAGACAAGAACAATATGACACCAATGTTTCAAATCTGTAGTGTAACAGTAAGAACCTCAGTCTTGCAAAAAATGAAGTTAAATTTGCAGCATGAGTTGTATTTTGAGTTCAATGCAGTATGGGTCTTCTATTTTCATGGCTTTTCAATCAAGAGGTATCGGAAATCAAATTGTGACTGAACTCTACGATGACTCAAAGACAAGTGCATGTCAACTAATATCGAATTCCTTATTTTTCAAATCGCTTGGTTGCTTTACGTGCTATGCATTACTACTCTCATTCATTAACTAATGAATAAGAGCTAGCGATGGCGTTCTACGGGATCATTGTCCTGCCTACTTTAAAATGTTCAGAATGCCATTCCTATAGGGTACGCTAGATATGCGCAAAGTGTTATACACTTATATACTTACTTTGGATATGCGCTAGAACCGGTCAGGAATTACCCAACCCATCCCAACCGGTAACCGGCAAAACGAAGTCAACCCAGCCGGCCGGTTGACCGACCAAACCTAACCGGATGTTCAACATCGTCTTTTGCTAATTTACACTTTGTTATTCAAACAGATGCGCAAAGGGTTCTTCGGTTTGTAATTTGAAAGTCCTTGGTCTCGACCTTTTGAAATTTGTGATGTCAATAAGCTTTTCAGTATTTTTCCCAAGGGGCCATGCGCTACCTATTCTATTGATTGATTCACTCATTTGAATATTTGGTTATCTTTTAAAACTAAATTGGTTTTGAATTTATCTGATCTTATACGTTTTTTACTAAAGTGAAATAAAAAAGTATAAGAAAATAAATGAGCCAACGAATCTTTTCTAAATTGTTTATTAAACGACGAATGCTATCTCACATGTGTTTCTTCAATGAGTGAGTTAGGCCTGCTGAGACTGAAGTCTTTCAAAAAGAAGCAATGAATAAAGGATTGTGGTGAACAGATTAACCCTGGTATGCAGACATTTACTTTTTCATCTGACCTATGGGGAAATTGACCTTCCGCGACGACAGGACCGGGCGCAACCGTGCCATCCCAATTTGAGTGTTTGAGAACAATATAGAAAAGCAAACACGGTTGACAATAGAAATTTGAAGCTTTGAAACTGGATTTCTGTCTTTTTGGAAACAGTTAAGCCTGTGATTGAAAGTTTCTGGAGACAATGAGTTTCATTGATGAATTGCTGTGGGGAGAAAGCTGCTTGAGGGATAGACAATTCTGGAACTCGGAAGGCTTAGGGTCAGATCATGGGTATTGCCTGCAGCTCGCGTTGATCTTTGCAGTTCAGCGAAGTCTAGAAGGGGGTCAAGCGCTGGTTGAGGGAAGTAATGCTCATAGTTCGGTGACGGAAGACTAAGGAAGAAGGGTTCCTGCGCTCGTGGATGTCTGATGGCAGTTCGGGTGAGATGTTGACAGCACAGTGACATACCAACCTCTCTGACATATTCATGTCATCTTATTCGAGAAATTCTGCATTTTCAGTTTTACGGAGTCTGTAAATTGATGCCGTGATAGTAAAATTTAATGTTCAGATTTAAGCTATGACTGAAACATGATCAAATTAAGGCCAGAGGGCAAAGCCATTGGAATAGAAAGTTCAATTTCTGATAAGCATCAATTCATTGAAAGTTAGTGAGGTGTGCAATTACTTTCCATTAAGTGTTCTTTAACAACATAACTGAAGTGTATGAAGTGGACTGGAAATGTAAAAGGATACCGGTATGTTCATATGCTAGGTGACTGCGTTATCTATTGACTTGACTGACAAATCTCATTCATACTGATACTACGAATAAATTGAAATTCATATTTCCGATTAAGACATACACACTACATACACATTGGAGTAGAACAGAGTTTTGTGATGCACTTCATCGTGCATAAGGCTGAATGAATAAGCTTATTAATTCCACAATATGTTCAGACCCATCGCTGTAAAATAATGACCTGTCAATTATTGCCAGATGTAAACTTCAAATGTGTCATTATCTGCTGAAAACTTAGAACTACAGGGCTGTGCGCGGTACACCGGTACTCGAGCCGGTGCATCGAAGGTGAATTTCAATCAATTTGACCTTTTGCTGTATTATTTTTGTTGTGAAAAATTCATTCTATCCTCACAGCAAATATGGAGAGAAAAAGGTCTTAATAATATATTAATAATGATAGTATATTTTACCACAAAATCTACACAATGTGTAATCAGAGTGGGGGTACAGATAAGAGGTTACAGGAGTTATAAAAGAGTGAAAAAAAGGTTTTCAATGCTTTCTTGAAGCTGCGAGGGTTTGTTTCATTCCTCAAATGTAGAGGGAGCGAATTCCATAATGAGGGTCCAACGAATTGAAAGGCGCCCCTGGCACCAGCTGTTCTTGATAATGGTTGATGGAGTAAGGGGGCGTCCTTCGACCTCAGTGACATGAACGATGCAGAGGATGCAGCAGGAGTCAACAGATCTTTAAGGTAAGTAGGTGAATTGCCGTAAATACAATTGTGCACTAGGCAACACACTTTGAATTGTACGCGGAGTCGCACAGGTAACCAATGAAGGCCTCGGAGAGTTTCAGAAATGTGAGCACGTTTCGGAAGTCGACGCACAAATCTGGCACAGGCATTTTGAACTTTTTGGAGTCGAAGTATGTTCGAAGTCTTACAACCTGCATAGATGACATTGCAGTAGTCCAACAACTTAAGTATCAAGCAATTTAGAAACATTTTAGAAACATTTTTCAATTCTGTGAAATATTTTCTGATTCAAGTCATTTAGTTTCTATATAATGAAAATGAAATTTCATGAAAATCACGACAATATTACAGAAAAACCAATGTATAATGTTAAGAGAAAATGAGGCTAGATTAGATTTTCAGTGACGAAAATTATGTAATTCAAGTGCGTGATGAATCATTTTAGGCCACGAAATCTCAATCCTCGCGATTGCAGAATTTTTGGAGTCTCATAGTGAATTTTTTAATTCCGGAATTATCCTTTTAATGTGATGTCAATAGGCATTACACATCTTCGAGGTTTTCCTGTACATTATTTAAGCATAATATGCAATTAATTCGAAACCGTAGCACTTGTACATTATTTTTACATAATAAAGGAAAGACCCGACCTTTCAGATTTAAGGACCTAACTAGCTATATGCAGAACTAAATGCAACGTGAGACAACTCATTTTTCGGCAACGTATACTAATGAATTCAGCGGAACTTATTAAAAGTTTCGGAGAACCGGTGCGTACAGGTTCGATCAGTGCACAGCTCTACTTAGTAAATAAAGCTATGACCCGGACCAGCGAGTTATTTTGTAGTAGGGCCAATTTAACATATAGTTATACCGGTCGGAAGACTTGTATTGCTTGACGGATTTTTTTCATTTGCTTAAGATATTACCAACAATCGGCTACTCGCTCATGAATGCGCAATGAAAGTGGAAATCGTTCCCCCGAAAATCTGAAAATGTATTAAAAAGGGATTTCTAAAAAATGATAAGAAAATAGCAATGCTCTAGTAATATAGAAAATTGTAAATTATTCGACCAATGTGTAGGCCTACAAAAATCAAAGTCAAATAAATGAATACTCAGTAGTTCACCGTGGGATTTTCAAAAGGCAAGAGTCATCATAATGAATGTTGCATTTTTACATTCATTTCTGGAACTGATCTATCAGTCGTCAGGTTTTTTCTTCAGTATCTCCTAGCTTGTGATGAATTGAACATTATTCCTTTTCCGGATTCATTAATGATGGATTTTTACATGCATTTCTGGAACGAATCTATCGTTCGTCGGGTTTTTTCTTCAGTATTTCCTAGCTTGCGATGAAATGAACATTATTCCTTTTCCGGATTCATTAATAATAGATTTTCAGAGTTTGAGATGATGCTTGCGATAGATTCTCATTCTCACTGCGCGCTAAACCACGTCATTTCTGATCAACAATTCAATGGATGTCAGATCATTTTAAAGACAGTAACTAATCAGAATGACTTTTCATAATAGTTCTGACGACGCATTGGAGGTCGGAAGCTTGGACATTATAGCCTCGCATTTCAAATGAGTGGCTACCCCAATAAATTCACAAGATACAATGTAGCCCAAGAACAATTTTGACATATATATAGGTTAAATCCATAACTTAGCTACATGCACGTGTATAATTAACATACATGTATTCAAAATATCGTGAATTTTATCAAATGTGAATCTGCTGTAAGTTTGCACTTGCATCTCTGCTAAGATCTAAACCGTGGGATCCATGTATACATAGCAGAATGTACAGACACGTTCAAAAGTTTTTGCCCCCGTCTTTGAAGACGCACAAATTAGCGAATTTTCGAACTCCTATACTTATTGCTCAACGAAACTTACATTAGGCTGGGTTCTTGTGGTTCACTTTTCGCGATGAGAAGGGGTAAGAATATCACAACGTCAGTTTCAATCTGCAACGTGTCCACAAAATAGTTACCACATTGCTGCAGTTGGTTGTGAGAATTTTCAGTTGAGAATGCGGCATATTTGTTGATAACTTGCCAGTCGTATGTTTCTTAGTCTTGTAGATTATGTTGCACAGTAGTTATGTTCAACAGTACTTCAGTATAGCGATAATCGTGAACTTGAACTGAGCGGAGTTCACGCTTTCGGTGATGAATGGTAGGTACCTGAACGCTGTTTATTATAATCATTCTTATGCGCCATGATACAGTAAAGTAAATGTCTTATATCCGGTATTGTGATGCAGCAGGCGTCCTTATAATAGCCATGAAATTTTAAGAGAATAATGTTTTATATTTCAATACATATTGAATGGCAAAATGAAACGTGTATAATTTATTGTTATTTTTATGAAACATCTATTAAAATTCTATTGCTGCGAACAAGGATGCGGCATCGGTGTCGCGGTGCCGTGAAAAAATAGTACGATGCCAACATCAACCATGAAAATCTGTAATTCACCGTGTCTCAATTCACACAATTCACAGAGGTGACTTCTTTCATCAATTTAACTGAATCAACGTCATAACTGATGCATTTTAAATTTTTCGGTAACAGCAATGGTGATCTGCATAAGTGGTTATACCAAGTAATTAGATACTGCAACATGACCCATTCGAAAAAGGAGCGCGAATTGCCTATCAGGACAATCAATAACCTTTTTTGCGGCTCAATGCTAGGTCATTGCGAAAATGCTAAACTAGATTTTTCTTATTTATGCAAATTTCAGGAGCTTCAGCTAAGCTAAATAATCTTTGGAAAACATAAACTGCTTGCTGCGTATTAACTGACGTACATGTAGCCTACATGACTTTTTGCAAATTAAATAACATTAGGAATGGTATTTATTGGCAATAAATAGACCAAAATAATTGATTACAGAGCAATAAATGTCTCAGGCATATTGACTAAATAATCCATAATATGTTGCGGACAATTAACTAAATTTTATTAACTAACTTGAAGGTTAACGCTCTTTAGTTTAGTCATGTTATAACTCCTTTAATGATACTTCATCTGAGGCATTCATCTAAAAAATAACGCAACACTTTTCGATTTGAAGCATGACAAATTTTGCGTATTTTATGAATTTTATTGAGCGAAAAATATGTAATTTTCTGTAGCACTGTATTTTCAATGATAGTCATTTTAATTCACTACATAGTTCACTGATGTTCATAAACGAAGGAAATAACCAAAATGAAACTGGAAACAATTAAAAACGAAAAAAAGTCTTGCTTTTCTAAAAAACCCCGCTATTTCGGTTAACCCCCAAGCACAAACAAATCGAGAAACATGTTTTCTACAAAAGTGATTCGCTCATGTATATTCAAACATTGCATTTTGATTGTGATAGCCTAGAAACTCAGTTTTGTGGTGTGATTGTAACGAGAAGTACTTGTAGGTAACCATAGTGATGGTAAATCAACCTACCTTCAATTCTTCCTTGTCTGGTTTGTGTCCGAGAGACTCTAAAACACGCTCTAATTCATTAGCACCAATACAACCATAACCCTCACGGTCAAATACTGCAAATGCCTCCTTTATCTCAACTATCTGCATTATCGAAAGTTTTTCTACCATTCTGAGTATCGTTGCCGAGATGACGCTTGTGAAGAAGCAAATGAGAGACAGGCAAGTTTTTGCCTCAGAACAGTATTGCTGTTTAGTGCAGTGGAGTAATATTGAAACAATAAAACGACATTTGATTGGTACACAAGCAACCGAGAAACTATGACAGAAAATTATCAACGTAGGATGCGAATGCTTACTGGTTTCCTTTCTGTTTGAACAACGCAGAGACTATTGTAATAGACAGCATCGCGCATTCAGAGAAAGGAATTCTAGACAGTTGATCATTTAACAATAGAATTATTTCGTAATGAAGTTACCCTTTGGAAGGCAGTCTATTCTGTTAATCATCGTCATTTCAAAACTATTTCTGTATTACAGGATTCAAGAGTGACATCATAATAGCCAAAATCCGCTATACCGTTGTGACCAGATGCTGCGGTTTAGGCACAGTTGTCCCAGAGTCCTAAAAGTGTTTTTCGTTCGGTACAGATACATGTACTCCGACTGCACAGTGTCTCATGTGTTGAAATGCTGCTTCACTATTTTAGTTTTATTTAGTTAAAAATGTGGTCGGCTATACAGACCACTTCGTAATTTGGTATGGATTCATGAACTCGGAAGCACACGTGTGTATAGGACAAACTATAGAATGCAATCGGATTCTCTCAGCTGAGGAAAATGAACAATATAACATAGCAAAATGCATTGTATGGTATAAAAGCCAATTAAACCATAATTCCAGGAACAACAATGACCCAATTACAAAAATCGTATAGAATGGATGATTGCATAACAACTTATGAGAAAAATAACAGATGCGCAAATATACATACAGGCAGGGCTACAGGGACTAGACCCTACTGGATGGATATATTATACATGTAGTAAGAATCCGTTATTGTATGTGCGTGAAAGTAGTAAAGAGTAATTGGTAATAGAATACAGATTGAAAGAATATACTAAAAAGTAATGAAAATGGCAAAGACGTTTAGTGATATCTCACATCTAAATAATATCAATTATAACAAAAATCCCATGGTTATCAAAATATGGGTTACGCTGTCACTCGTGGCAGAGTCCAATAAGGTTTTCCAAAATTCGGTATTCCTGTAACGGTGTTATTCGGTGGTAACACCTATCGACTAAATTTCTTGAAAGGTGCCCGGTTTTGGTAAAAAAAGCTGGTCATCCTGGCTATAGCCTTATCTTTCGAAAAGAGAAAGGTGTCATTGAGCAGGTGTTGATGAAAACACGTGGTAGTGAAGCACAATGATCGGTTTACTTTTTCTAAAAAACGGTAATTTTTATGCTTGTCAAAAAAGAGCTATTTATACTTGTCAAATTCTGTTTTTTTTAGAGGGGAGAGAGAGAGACTTTATTTATCCTCGAAAACACATTAGGCGAACCTTTTTACAATGTAGTCGAGCCAACAGCAAAATACATGTAAAAGTAACAAAACGGAGAAGCACGGTACTACATACAAAGATAATTCCTACTAGTATGCAAGTTAGTTCAAATTAACGAAAGAAGTAAAGTAATGATCGAAACACAGACGCTTGAAAGTGCTCAGGGAATCGGCTGACCTAATCTTCATCGGTAAAGCGTTGAAAATTTCAGGACCCTTGCAGTGGAACGAATTACTGCTAAGAGCCAAACGAGAGCACGGAATGCGAAGCCTCGGCTCAACTGTTTAGCGAAGCTGCCGAGGAGTCTACATGCATGTAGGCCTACCTGTGGGTCGGAATAAGCGTGAAAAACCAGAGGCTAACGAAATCTGAGTGGTTTGTAAAAATTGTGAAAGTGTGCCTTTTCCGTATTTAAGTTGAATTGACTGGAATTTGAAGACTGAATTTCCGTCTATAAATCATTGGTGGTTTCGTTGTTGATGTATAGATCATCTGCATATGTATAGGCGTGAACAGTCAACTCTCACAACATCTAGAGAGTTACGAAAGAGGGCACTTCAATGTTGTTTGAACTTGTACCGAATAGCCTGGCACGATCTTGCACGGGTTGCTTTAACAATCCAGGTAGGCTATTATTTCACATCCCTCTGGTTATTTCTCTTCATGTGAAGGTCACCCAACTTTGATTAGTTTCTGTGTCTAAACGTATTGTGTCTTTTATCTACTTAACGATTATTTTTGTATTCCATAAAATCTTTTTATGTTTTCTATTACTGCTATTGCAAATATAGACTATACACTTTTTAGTTGTTTGAGTAATAAGATATATCGGTCAACAGTAAGTATATTCACAAGTAAGGATCTTGCTAAATGTGAGATATGCCTGCATTAATTAATGGTGTCTATCATTTGACTTATGTAGGATCTATCTATGGGCTCAGGTCTGATTAAGATAAAAATAATATTGGCTGGCATTGGTTTAGCTTTCTATCTTCATGCACATCTCTAATTGAGACCAATAATCAATGCTACCACATGATCATATTTACAGCCACATAATTAGCATTTAGGCGCATCAGTTTACAAGAAGTGCAATCACATAAATGACAATATGATTTGTGGGCAGAATGAAAGTTAATTGTCATTTTAAAAGGAAAATAATCTAGAGTGAAATTGAACTTCCAAGTGATGTCTCCAAAGACACAGGATTTTCTTTATTTATTAATCGTTAATATTTTGACTGAATTGCAATTTTTTTCTCTTGCAGATTGCTGCGAATTTCTTCAAAAATACTCCGATTGCTTCTAATTCGAAGAATTCAGATTAATTTGTACAAGTTTTGTCGATGATGCAAATACATGCACTTCAAGGAATTTTTTTAAAGAAACAGTATAAGCAAAATTCCGTGAAATTCGTCTCGGTCTAGAGCCCTCGCGATTTATCAAACAATTTCTCTCTCTGAATCCCAGGAAATCGCATCCGTCATAAAGTATGCCAGATTATGAACTATAGAGGCAGGACCATACATAAATGCGATAGAATTCCTTTCTTAAAGATTTTATCTTCGGAATAAATTTTAATTAAATTCATACTTTAAAGGAAATGAAACATTATCCTATCAGATATAGATGGGATTCCGAATCCGATACTACAACGATGTAATAATACTTTACATTTCTCAAGAACTTGTCACTATCTGTGTCTCTAAGCTAGTCGCTAGTTATCGCTGATCAGTGAAACTTATCATCACATATTGGCGTGTCAATGGTTTTTCAATAGCAATGGCATTTCCTCAGCAGTTTGTGTTACTTCACTAGCATATCACAGAATGCGAAGGCGAAGCTTCTAAAGCTGACAATTTTGTCAAATGAATTTTAATGTTAAAATACATGGATTGTAGTTGTTTCCAAGTTGCTGAAATGATTTACAAGCACTTGTATACTACTGAATTGATTGTTTCAGTAGTAGGCACAGGAACGTAGCCATTTAGGAGGGCACATAAACTTAATACGATTGTTTGAATGAAAAAGCATGAGATTCTTATGAAATCAAAACATGAAACATTCGGTCCGATTATTTGGATGGACATCAATCACATGTCAAACTTTTCCATTCTTCCTTTCCTTTCTGGTGTCACAGAATTACGATTTTTGCAGTCTTAGTGGCAACACCAAGCAATCTTTGTTGACCTCAAAACAGTTGTAATTCAACAAAACGATATTTTCCAATAGATGTTGGAAGCTATTCGGTACAGCATCATATGTCAAAAATTGCTGTATGGCAGTCGTTATATTCGCACTGTCCTTCGAAGACGTGATCGTCTGAATACCAATTTCAAAAGAGCTCCTGCTGCATGTCGATCTCGTCGCAGTTTCTATGAAACAAATACACAGAAATGAAATTAGTTGGAAAAGTCGCCATAAATCATAATGACCATGTTATTTTGAAGCGGTCCAATCTATGGTAAAGTAAGAATGTAAGATACTTCCTTGTTAACAGCTCTTCAGAACAATTTGAAGATTGATCCGGTAGAACAGTTAGCCGCACAACTGATGTAGGCATCCGAACACCGTGGTGAATGGAATGACGAATTCTGTCGCAAGATAGCAGGCCTGCTTGTAGGCCTATAGCGCGAGAAGAAGGTATAGTGACACTAACCCTGACACTGATCCGTTCATGATTCACCGTTAATAAACACGATCAGTGCACTATGCGATAGAGAATGACGTGGTGGTAGTAGGATTAAAAAGCGTGACTAGAAATGTATTTGGAACAACAATTAAAGAAACGAAGGTACAAAAAGAGTATAAGGCGTCTTACAAAATAAATTATATCAGGCCCTTTGCTCAGCCCCGAGAACACAGGCCGCATTGCATATCTGGATATCAAGGCTCACACGCTGTATTAGCCATACAGATTCTCTCGCATCGTCGGTGACATCTGTGAGAAAATGCAGCGTCGATAATCCCATCGAACCTGAGGTTTCCACCGCGATTGGTTGAAAAATGAGCCGATCAACTAGAGGGCAATACTTTAGGGACTTGCTTGTATTTCTCTCTGCTGATGAAGCTGCGGAACCGGCTTGGGTGGCCGATGCATTCAGTGTTGTTGATGAGAAGGTATCTCTGCATGTTGCGTCTCACACTAAGCACTTGCCTCTTGCGAATGGAAAAATGGTGACACCATCTGGCCGCTTCCCATCGTAACGGTCCAGACCAGCTGGTTCAATTACTGGTGATAATCCGCACTTAGCCAGTGCTCGTCTAAAAAGCATCTTGACACTGTTTGAGATCCTAGTACTTATAAGAGTAGGCTATGATGTGCATCTGCACACATGTTGGTAGGCGTCTTGGTTATTTATTCACAGTAAGAACAGCTTAGGACAGCGACAAAAAGAACAGCTTAGGACTAATGAACCAAAAGACCATATTTCATTGTCTTTGAGTAAACCAGTGTCCATCCATGCGGAGTCGGAGCTTGAGTCCCATCATTTTGGCCGGAGTCGGAATGGGAGTCTTATCAAATGTTAGATGGAAGTACAGACTCAGGCCTGTAACTACACTAGAGCACCTGTTCTCTGTCGTAAAGAATTTAATCAGTGACTTTCGATTTCAACTTAATAAAGGTTGATGTTGCCGTTTCCATCATGCTTTCATTAAGAACGAATAATAGAATGATGTGGTTGCTGTATTTCTGATATGCATTTGTTATGAATGAATACAAGACAAACAACGCTTGCCTTTTATATAAATGTTGTTCTGTCCAGAAATCTGCAGTCATTCTGTGAAATCTGAGCAGCGCTAACTTTATCTGCATGCCCGTGAGCATTATTGCTATGATACGTTTGCTTCATATCTATCATATTCCCTCTACATGTAAACTACAGAGAAAACCGCACCCCTAAACCAGTTTAGCGGAAGTTTAGTAGAGCATTTCGACAAGACTGCCAAAGCGCAGCATACAGATCAATGCATCAAATAACAGGATCATGACCAGCAACAGCAGCGGTATCAACTTCAACATCCCAGTACAAGGAGAGAGCATGGAAGCCATCTGTCACTTTAACTATATCTTGGAGTCATCGTTTCGGACGAAGATTCTGAACCCGGGGTTCTCTCCAGAATTGTGCACATCACCGCTGAGTCAACAAAATCGAAGATAATGGAATGGCACAAGTGTGCGACTTAAATCGAAGATTAAATTGATTCGGTCTCCTGTCATGTCTATATTTTTATTCGCTTGTGAGTCATGGACACTGACCACAAAACTCGAAAGATGAATTCTTGACGAGAGGCTTTAGAAGACTTCTTGAATTTCATACAAGCTGGATAAAAGCGAGGAAGAAATGAGCAGGATCAGGCAAGCCATCGGACCCTATGAAGACCTCCCGACAACAGCGAAGAGAAGGAAAGGCAAATGTTGTGGACATGTATCAAGATTATCAGGATTTGCGGAAACATCTCAGGAACTATAGGCGGGACGAGAAGAAATGGCCGACAGAGGAGATTCTGGGAAGATAGCATACTCGAATGGACAGGATTGTCAGTAAATGAGATCATCCAAAAGACAAATAATCGAGCGGAATGGAGGAAATTGGTGGCAAGATCGATTACGGTGCCCCAACGACAACTCTGAGAATGAGCAATCTAAGATATAATATCTAGTCCGATATAGCTATCGGCAATGGGCAAAATCGGTGTTAAAGTAAAACTTTTAGGTTGAACATTCAAAGAGGAAGCAAAGTATCTCTACAAACACAGAACTAACTAGCTAATGCTATAAAGCTTTGTAGAAAGCTCCAGTCTCAATGCTTTGCCTTGAAAATTCAGGTCCAGGTCTAGAATCAAAGACAGGCATACAGCACGCAGAAACTATCAAATGCAATTGGGGAAACTAAAACTATACAAGCTTATACGCGATCCGGTCGGCAAGTACAGCACGCATAATTGTTACGACAAAACATGAAATGTAGCCGTCCAACAAGAACATACATGTGATTATTGTTTATCGAACAGTAAGCCCATAAAAAAATATTTAGCCTGTGTGCATGGGATAAAGCTTCAACAACAATGGCTTGATATACACTGACCAGCATATGGCTCAATCATGCTCTGAAACGGGCCCATTTGATATATCGAGTGTGTTAGAAATATTTGGCGATGTATTTTCACATATAATTATGCGTTATGTGATCGCGCCACAAAATTTCTTGCGCATCTCTCGTGAAGCAGCGTTCGAGCTCTCTCTGCTGCCATTGGTCGACCGCATTGATTTGACTCTCACCGTGTCTTCTGTGACCGAAGCTTGTGAAGTCAATTAATTGTCTATCGATAAAGCATTCTCTCTTTATCCGTTTACAAGATTTCACAAAGGCAGAAGAAGACATTACTATTGGAAAGCGAGTACATTTGTTATCATGTGCCTATGATAATTGTGCGGAAGCTAGAAGCATAGAGTAGTTATATTAGGATTATACCTATATATCCCTTCTCTATGGTTAGAAGATTATTTTTTGGTAAATACAATAAAGAATCTCCAACTATCAGCACAGATCGATATTGGAGGATAGGGTTTCTTGAAACAGGAAGTGTGGTTTCTGATAGTCCAAGGTCTCGTAGACCAAAGTCAGCTATATGTGACGCTAACAAAGAAAACGTGCTTGCAGCAGCAATTCTTGAAAATCCCGCAGCATCTACTCGAGAAATTGCAAGTAATACGCATAACTCGTTTAAATATGTTGCCAGAATATTAAAATCAGAAAAATACCACGATTTCAAGCCTAGCTACGGTCAGTTACTTTACGAAGAAGATTGTGACCACAGAACTGAATTTTGCGAGATTATTCAAGCACAAATCAATGGTAACACTGCGTTTATTAGAAAATCGAAGTTTTCTTACATCTGTGGGCGACGGAAAATCCGCATTTCAGATTGGGAAATCCAGGGAAAACAGTGACTCTGACTGTATGGGCCTGTATAGGTTATGGAGGGTTGATAGGATTCGACATTTCGGACGACACTATGAATGGGAATCGCTATGTAGATGTACTGAAAGAGAAGATCATACCGCCGTTTACAAGAAGCAACACTTGGCTGTATCAACATGATGGTGCTTCTTCCCATTTTTCAATCGCTGTTCGAACTCTCTTGGATAATTCGCTCGAAGGAAGATGGATTGGACGACGTGGAGCATTCGAATGGCCACTAAGAAGTCCGGACCTTAGTGCTTGCGACTACTGGTTGTGGGGATATTTGCGCAAACAAGTCTATAATCCACCTGGTCGTGTGTTTGTAAACCGTGATGAATTGAGACAGAAAATCGAAGAAGAACTACACAATATTCCTATTGACATGTATGGCCGAGCCATGAAAGACTTCCCGAAGCAAGTTGCTACATGTACGAGTATGTCAGCCAATGGTGATCTCTTTAAATAAAATGTTTCATTCAAATGATTGATTAACATTTGTGATGTTTTCGATAAGTATGTACAGTACATGAATAATAACAATTATAATGTATTTTTTACATCATTATAAATTAAATTTGCGATCTATTTCAGCGCCAAAGACTTTTGACACACCCTGTACTTATTACTTACTTCCAACTCTTGCTTCGTTGGATTCTGTCCGAGAGATTTCAACACTGTTTCTAGTTCTTTGGTGGTGATACATCCTTCGCCATGACGATCAAAAACTGCGAATGCTTCTTTGAATTCCACAATCTGCATGATGGATAAATTCTCAACCATGATGAATGTTCACTTAGCAAAATAGAAGAGAAGAAAATGCACTGACAACAATATCAATTGCTACTACCAACTGTTTTATCCGGTAAGTGAGTTAGAGCGCGAAGTGATTTACATAATTCTGCAACTTCTAAATCATTTATGATTCGTCACGGCTGATCTCCATCACCAACTAAGTTTCGATATATTAGTGTATGCAAGAATGGAGCTATATGCTATCTTGTTCATTTCCAGCCGACGGTTGGACACCTTGTTCTATTGCTCTTTACACGATCAAAGAGGATTGTCATGACGTAAGGCGCTTTGTATTATTAGCCCTTCGATAAAACATCACTCTCTCCCTAAGTATTCTCACATTGTTAACGATAGACTTTCGATCTGAGTGTTAACTATCGCCATCGGTTGATAGAGTGGACCAAGAGCTATTAACAAACTGTAATCTTTAAATACGCATTTAAAATCTGACACATTGACAAGTTACACATTGGATTGCAAATACGAGGTGGCTGATGACTTGACAGCCGTTTTAACTTGACCACATTCCATTATCAATGCCTGTTTACCAATGTACAGATTCATTCTTATAATTCTATAGCATTTTAAGATGAAGATGAAAGCAAAGTGTTATTATCTTTTATATCTAGTCTTTTGTCATTACGTTGACGTTTTATTTGATGAACTAATTGTTTGAGAAGAATAAAAATGCATTCTATCTCGATGTATATCTGAGATGAGTCACAAAAGAGATTTCGACCAGGCCGGGAGTTTAAGAAGACGTCGACCAGCGAAGTAACAAAAATAAGACTGGCCGGCTGATAACCAGAAAATGCGACAACAGTGAAGTCGGTGTGGAGACACATATTGTATTGTAGGCCTACTATACATATTGTATTATGCTTCGTGCAAAACCTCACTGGAAACATGAAGAAAATATCTACTAAAACTTATAATTTCACTTACTGCGTTTTCTCAGGGTCTTCACAGCCTTACATGGTCACAACGAAACTGAAAAGTCTGCCAATCTATAAAGTTATTTTATGGCCTTAAAATATATCTACATTAGCTTGTAAAGAAGTGGAAGTAAAGAAATTACATGTGTAAAGTTAGCCACAACCAATATCCGTATTGTCTAGGACACAAGTCTGTGCTAACGATTATTTTCAAAGTAATACAGCACTAGCAGCTAAGGAAATAGCGTAGATTAAAATTGCAAGGTGGTGTGGCTTTGAAGTTAGAACATATAAAAATCCTTGAATAGCATGTTTATGAATACCACACTGAATTAGTGAATTCATGAACTAAAACATGGAAAATATGTGATAGTTCTGATAAATTTTTATAGTTTTAATTTTCAAAATTTCATAGTCTTGATAATGAAATTGGATTTTGAAAGTTTTAAATGTTAAAAAGGTAGCCGTACCAATACGCAGACTCATAGAGGTTGGATATCAAAGCTAAGATAGCAAAGATAGCTAGCAATCCTACATGTACCTCTATGCGCAGACTAAATGAAAAATGCTGGTACGGCTCCATCGAGCCGCATCAATGTTAAAAGTCAATCGTACCACACAAATCAACCATACCATTTGATTCAATCGGAGTGTGCCATCCAGGTTGAGAACCGGGCTGGACTTGGATTTTTGCAAACTCTGCCACTCTGATTTTCAAGGTAATTTTCCTTGGCGTCCTCTGAAACTTAGCATTTCTTTAAAACTATAAAGCTACGTTGATGCACAAGAAAGTTTAATTTTTTCTTTGGTGTGAAATCATGTCCATCATGACAAACGCGAAAATCATTAGACAATGCTTTAATTTAGGATGTGAACTTCCCTGATACACACGCATAATCAGTAATCAATACTGATACCTAGTAAGCATAATCACCTTACTGAGTGCGTATGGTTGAACAGTTACGACCTACTGTTGCTGAAAATAGACGTGAAGGGCGACGTCAACAATTGAATAACAAACTTCAGCATGGACAGTACCCCAGACAGATGGAAGACAGGAGACATGTTATGGATGGCTGAGAACATCAAGTTGAACGAAGAAGCCGTAGCATTGCTGACAGAATCTCACGATCAAGCTCTTATAATACAAAGCTAAATAGAACACACCTATTGAAAGCGTCCTCCGCTAGTGTAGAATGTTCAACGAGAAGGATGAGACCAAAGACGATGTCTTTGGATGAAACTGTATCACATCTCCTGGCTGGATGCTCTAAGTTAGCTTTCACAGAAATATCTCATCAAACACAATGAAGTGTTGATGAACAGAGAATATGTATAGAATATAGCATCAAAGTGATTGAGCAACACCGGAAGCATGCAGGCACGCGGGAGCAGTTTCAAAGTTGAGGGAGCAAAAAGAAACGTATGCCTGTTTGGTAATTGTTGTCTAAACTTTCTATGAAGCTTTTTTTGAAAGGACGGTAGTTGATGTCTAAGAGTAGACCTTATATATCCATTATGAATCTTTATTTGCACTTTTATGAATTTATTAATACAAAACCACGGTACAATACCCTGCTTCGACGGTCATTAAACTAATTCAAAATTTTATTATCCTTAAAACAATATTAGAGTTTATTATGAAACTGGAAAATTCAAGCATGTGCAAACATAAAGTTTACCTCATACTTAAACTCGATTTAAATTCCACATTATCTTTCTATTCCTGAAACTTTGCCCCATCAAAAAAATTTGGCCCCTTGCCCCCTGCTCCCGCGTCCATGGAAGCACGTCCTCTCGCGGTTACAAAGAATGATAAGATGGGATTCTTGTGGGACTTTGACATTAAAACAGACACAGAATATCTGCTAGAAGACCTGACATAGTCGTGGTAGACAAGGTAAATAAGAAAATATGGATAATTGACATCGAAGTGCCAGAATATCAAAACGTTCGTGCCATGACAAGGAAAAAGATAAACAAATACTCAGTTCAACTACTTTAGACAATAAAATAGTGGAATAAAGTGCGGAATTAGTATCTATAGTCATTGGAGCTTCTGCAGCCCTCACAGAGAAATTACGACAAGAAGGATTCCGATACGCCCTCTGAAGGACAGATTGCCGCTCTTCTCCACATCCAATGGAGAAGATTATCATTTATTTCATTGTACCTGTGGAAGCAAGAACGCTGGGAAGACGGCAAGATGTCTGAATGAGAGATTTTCGGAACAGCTTCCGAAGTGACTAGCCAACCTATTAAAATGTCCACCCAGATCTACAACAGTTCCAGCAAGTATCATTACTAGACATTTGCAAGTCTGTAGTAACGAGAGACAATCAGCAATCAATAACTTTAACATTAAGTATCAAATGAACAAGAGATGGACATTAAGGATTCTCGAGTCTCTCGTTTTGTTATGTGAAAACACCGACCTTTGCCAGCAAAAAGATTTTGTGTCAACCCTTTATTTACCGTGGTAGTTATCAAGTCTTTTTTTTGCTTCTTTTAATATCTGTAGGTTAATTACTCAATTGTTTCATATCTTTAAGTCTAATAAGTTTGCATGCTCTCAATTTTGTTCATAGATTTATTAGATATCAAGATTAGTTAGATTTTACTTAATAGATTAATTAAGAATATTAGGTTTTATTAAATATTATAGATTCATAGATTCATGACAAATGAGAAGAATGAGGGTACATATTTGATCAAAAGTAGCCTATCTCAAGTTGTCGAATTAATCGGAACAAATCGTTGCCTTTACAATAGCTTACTTACAAGTAAGGTTTTGCTGCTCTATGGAGTTTCCTGACAAGTAATGCTTTCTAGAATACGTTTTATACACGCACTGGAGCGCAAACACAAAGTGCAGTCGGGGAATGGTATCACGGGAGTGATATACGAGTGTCATATGTATCATATGGGAGTGATGTCAGAGAATGTATTTTAGAAAGAGTTCTCAATCTCATTATATTTCCATATGATATTCATGTTTCTATTCATTATATTTTCTATATGATCTCCATATGATGGTTATATATGTAAAATTTGAACGATAGCGATCAGGGCAAGATTTGTTTGAATAAAACAATCAAAAGTGCGAAATGCCTCTTCCAGGTAATGGAAACAAACTGTGGCCACAAACATTTCAATTAAAGAGAAAAACACTGATGACACCGGATGCGCGATTTTGCATTGAGAATGAGAATGAGTAGCTGTTGAAATTTCAACATTTTGACACTCGTTTATTCAACATATACATAAATCATGCTTCACAATTCAGAAATTTGGAAGTGAATACATGACAAGAAACGGACGAATTTACAAATGGCTGCAACATATCAGGCATAGATACAATATCTAACTGCAAAATTTTTACAATCGCTGATATTCGTTAACTTTGTGACCTAAATATTCACAAACAAAGGAAAACCTGTTTAGTTCTAAGTCAATGAGGATTTAATGCAATTTAATGAAATAATTTGATATTTTTAGCAGCAGTTTTAAGGAGATAATTGACACTTGATTTTGGCGCAGCAAGAAGTAACAAATATAGCAATCTTTAAATCAAAATATCATCGAAGATCTTCTTCTTTAGTACACCAGAGGGCATGATCACAGCAAAGCGCTTCGTAGACATTCTGTTTTTGCTGCATCCGCAACTCATTAAGCGATCTCCCCTCATATCACTTAATACAGTAAATATATACAACAAGTATGTCATTATGTCAATGTTGATTGAAGTACACACTTTTCACTGTTTCACACTATGTCAAAATAAAGGCAGTCGAAAATTCTTGATCAAGAATTTTCAATTAGATGGTACAGAGGATAATTGTTAATCAGTGGCTGTGATATTTTCAGCAGGGATTGTTGGTCCGAGTAAGCAGTTGACTCTCTGGATTTTGGTGTTGCAGACTCTGCACTTCTGTCTTGCTCGAACACTCTCAATTAAGCAGCCTCAATGGAATTCATGATCGCAAGGCTCTGCCATAGCACGTAAGCGCAATGGATCCCTTGTAAAGCAAATGCAACATTTAAAACCATCCGGAACTGTTCGCGAACACAGCATTTGTTGGTTGTTGCTGTGCAAGATTCCAGTGATGTTTGAAGTTTCTATCGCAGTGAATTCTGCATAGCATCTTTTCCTCGGACACAGACTGTTCCTATTTGAATACTTGTTAAGACATTTGTAGTGAAATTTATGTCTACAAGTATTTGTCCAGGCGATTTCCCCAGGCTCTTTCTTCTCACATATTTCGCAATCAATGACTGATTCACTCACTGTTACAGCCTCCATTTCATTTGTAATTGCTGCCATCATTGCTTGATGTATAGTCATGGCAAAGAGGAATTGAGTAAAATCCAAACTTGGCTTATTCGCGTCTGTTACAAAATCCAAATCTGTTTTATTTCCATCTTTGTCGATAATTTTGGTGAATTTTTTCCGGTCGAATGGGCATGTTTTTTTCTCCATCGCCCACTTTTTCAGGCACTTGTGATGGAACCAATGATTCCTGCAGCAATCTGGTCGACCCCAATATTGGTCATCATTTTCTTCACATAAGTAACAAGAAATATCATCACGCGCAGCCATGATTGATAAGAGTAGCAAGGGATCCTCCCAACTGCGCACAGCGCCCTCCCTATGGAGCGTGAGTTGGTTGTTGTCGTTCTGGGTCGACCGTCCTTGCTTGTCTTGGGCGGCAGTCTATGTTTTTGGTGTGTAGGAGTGTTTGTAGGTGTGAGTTGTGTTTAGATTTGTTTTCCTGCTGAAATTCTGTGTCACCCTGTTGAGTTTCATGGGTGTAGGTGTAGGTCTTGTGTGCTTAAGGTTGTTTTAAGAGAGTTTTTGAGTAAGAAAATGGCTGTAGCGGCTAAACGAAGCCTCGTACGTTAAAATGGACGGCGGATTCCAGCTTTTCGGTCAATTTTGGGTGTAGGAAAGTTGTTTCCAGCGTCATAGGGCTAAGAACGAAGAACTTGGACCCCCCCTCGGCAGCGTTTCTTCCAACTTTGGTTCTAGAAATGGTAGAGAGTCGTGCAATAGCTCGTTTGAAAGCTAAGAGTGCCACAAATTCATTGGAAAGCGCAGTTTGGCCATACCGTCCTTTTCTGATGCTTGAGAGTGACATTGAGACTTTTGGTCATGTTGGAGAGCCGTCAGATGTTGAGTTTTGTGTTTTGGACTCCAGCGGGCGAACGAAGCATCGAACGAGAAAACTGAGCCCAGATTTGGAATCAGCTTGATGTCATTGGCCAATGAGGAGCACATCCAATGAGAATCTAGCATTTCTCTATAAATAATGAGGTTTTCAGAGTGACAATCATTCTATCTTTTGAGTCGCACAGGTGTCGGACGCACGTTCTCCCTCTACATTCCTATTATATTATCCATCTGAAATGGTAAGTCGAAACCTTCCTTCCTTGAGTGTTAACTTAATACCATCTCTTTTATTTTCAGGCATCTACTACATCTACAGGACAAGATAGTGTTCAGGCGTTACAGGGTTCTCTTCAAGCAGATCGTCTTATGTTGAGACCATTAGAAGAGACAACAAAGGTACATAATCCTACCGCACTACAGCGTAAATTTAGACAAGCCATGCGTTATTACGATCATAATATAGTATTGCAAACGGGAATGATTCCTTCCACTGAAGTGAAGATATTGAACAATCAGTATGGGGTCTACGTAGTCATTCCTGTGAATCCATACATTCGTCGCCAACTCGATATTATTGAAGAGCTTGCAACATTAAATATGAACCTCCCTACTCCCCTTAGCAAGGAATGGAAGGCGAGAGACGACAATTGTACTCCATATAGAAAGATATGGGATGGTAAAAAGCTTTCTTTACCACTATCGCATTGGTGCTCATACTATAAAAAGGATGGAGATCAAGTAACACCCATCAGATGTGAAGACCTCGCAGAAGGCACTTGGAATATTGGTTTTGTTATCAGTGGAATATATTATGACTATCACCAGAATAACAAATTAGCCTCTATATCGATGCATTCTCAATCCATCCTATTTATACCAAAGCAACCAGACGTTCATGACATTATTGATCAAATCCTCAACGAGAGCGGTACAAAGCGCAAGTCAGAGAAGATTGGAAGACGTGGACTTATCAGAGACATTTTACTTCTTCGCTGCCATCATATGATGTCATTTGTGTATTTTGTCGTGAACAGCATCGATGTACTTCATCATTTTGTAATATGTTATAGGACTCTTCATCAGATGAGTAAAAATTTGTAATTTCCTTTTTAGTCATCTATCATCATTTTTATGGATTGTGAGGGTGAGCCTGTACAGGAGCTCAGTGCTATTGCTATGGACAATTGGTCATATCAAATTGTTAGTGTCTACCATCAACATGCCAAGTGTGATCCCATCGCTGATAGCTGGGCGAGAAAACACATCCATGGACTTAATCAGCAATACTTGCAAGACTATAGCTTTTCTAATGAATGTGCTCTTCTTATTGACTTTAAACGATGGTTAGAAGCTTTTAATGCTGTGTGTATATTTTGCAATGATCCTACTAAGGAGAAGAAATATTTCCAAATCTAATCATCAATGATATTCTACTTCCACCTTGGGATAGTAGAGTTAATAAACACTATCATGAAGTCACTAAACGTTTTAAGGAATTGAGTGTTCCTATTTTAAATGTTCGTTGTAGTTGCTACATTCATAATCAATGCTTTTTTCCTCCATATCTCAACACTGCTAAAGTAATGTTTGGTCATCATTGCTCTTTATATGATAGCTACCAACTGTATCTATTTTATCTATTTCAAACCCAAAATTTGTAATGCATGCTTGTTAAAGTCGTTTAATAAGTGTTCTTCAATCGCACATTAAAAAATCACTTGTGGCGACATTTCACTGCCAGCTTAACACAAAATTGGACAAAGGTTCTACAAGATACGCTTTATGCCTACAATCACTCTATTCATCGTTCTATTGGACTCAGACCGGCGGATGGGAATGCTGACAACGTAGATAGAGTGCGTGAAACATTCTAACGCAAGCGTAATAATGCAAAAGGGATGTGAAAACAGGTGATAAAGTTCGCATATCAAAAGTAAAGAGTGTTTTTGCCAAATGTCATCTCCCGAATTGGACAGAAGAAATTTTCACAGTTTCAAGTATCAATAAAAAAGACTCCCCAACAACTTGCAAGTTGAAAGATTGCGATAATGAAGAAATTGATGGTAGCTTTTATCGTGATGAGATTGAGTTGGTCACTCAAAGTGAAACATATTTAGTAGAGAAAATCATTCGATGTAAGAAGCGACAATGTGAAGAATGGTGTCTTGTTAAATGGGTCGGTTTTCCTTCAAGTATGAACTCTTAGATGCGTCGTGCAGACATCTTTCATCTACGCGATCGTCAGTGATTTATGCAAAGATATAACTTGCAATGTCAATGTCTTAGTTATGAATCCGCCTGCATCGTTTTATTCACGCCCCTCCCATCTAAGTGGCGTGTTTGCAATTTACAGCGGCACCCGCCATCAACGTGGAGGTAGCATATTTGGTGCGCTGAAGTCTGTTGTAGCACCTCTCTTATCTACTGTCGGAAGATCTTTAAAACGAACTGTTTTCAATAATGTTGTTGGCTTTACTGGTGATGTTGTTAATGATATTACCAGTGGTAAAAATTTAAAGAGTACTTTACTAAATCGTGGGAAGGAACGCGGTTTAAGAACATTACAGTAATCCTTAACTCGTAATCGACAAAAGAAAGCACCTAATCGAATGAATGTTAGAAGAAAAAAAAACATCGTGGAGGTGGTAAGAAGCGAGGTTCAAACAAAACTAAGAAAAGGCATTCACGCAAACGTCGCGCGCGCTGTAATCTTTCATCAAGTGCTAAACGACGACGCTGTCATAACTTCTAATCATGGAGTGCAAAACTTCAGGCTTTTGTTTGTTTGATCAACAAGCAATACAGACAGATATTCTTAGTTTAAGTATTGTAGATTATCATCCTCGTACAGCTGAGAATACTGGTCCCATTGAATTTGCTATTCCTGGCGCTAGCGATGAGTACATTGATTTGAGTTATGCGATGGATGATGTGAGGTTTAGAATTCAACAAGAAGATGGAACTAAAAGTGAAGATGAACATAAAATTGGTCTGAACAATTTACCGCTGGCTACATTATTTCGCGATGTTTCTCTAACTATTGGAGAGCAATAGGTGGAAGGTGGTCAAAGCGATTATCCCTATAAAGCATATTTGAATGTTCTATCACAGTTTCATCCAGCAGCTCAAAACAGTCATATGGAAGCAATGGGATGGTATAGAGATCAGCAGCACTATTTGATAGTGAGACAAACACTGGTTTTGTAAAGCGATCTGCTTTGATTAAAGATAGTAAAGTATGTCAGCTAAATGGTCCACTTAATTTAGACTTCTTCAGACAATCAAAATTTTTACTCTGTAATACCGGTATGCGACTCAAACGTACATTGTATAAGCCTGAATTTTTGTTGAATGCATTTGCTTCAGTTGTGAAATTTAAAATTCATGTGGAAGATATTACAGTATACATTCGTCGAGTGGTGGCTAGTCCAAGTGTAATTAGAGAACATGCTGAGGATCTTAACCGCAACAATGCCATTTATCCCATTCAACATACAAAGCTTCTCACATTTACTATTCCTAAAGATCAAAAGAGTTTTATGAAAGATGGTTTATTTCCATCGGAAGCGCCAAAGCTTCTCATGGTAGCAATGGTTGAAAATGATGCATTCAATGGTAATGTCTAGAAGAATCCTTTCAACTTCAAACACAACAATTTAAGTGAAATTGCTTTGCGTGTAAATGGTGTTAGCCATCCTGATACACCCTATAAACCAGATTTTACTTGTCAATTTCTGCGTAGTTATGTTGATTATATGAATGTCTTTGGCTTTTACAACACAGACGATACCAACGGACTCACAATGAAAGAGCTTAAGAATGGATATACTATTTATGCATTTGATTTGACTGCCGACAGCGATATTAGTGCACCATATCGTCAAGCTAACGTTCCTCAGAATATTTGCTTGGATCTGGAGTTCAAAACAACGCTAACGGAGACGATCAATGTATTAATTTATGCAGTGTTTGATTCAAGTATTGAAATAACTAAGTATCGTGACATGATTCTTCACTATAATCGCTAATGAGTTGGTTGAATGCTGACGATATTAAGACTAAAGTGCAGCGTAATGCAGATGAAGCTACGTTGAAAGCTTTTGATAATGTCTATTCGCTAGATACCTTACCGACTACTGTAAAACAGCATGCCATCTTTATTGTATTGAACACTCATTTACAGAATTTAGAAGGTGAGCATTGGAAAGCTATCTTTATTGGAAAAGACAGACGTGGTGAACTATTTGATTCTCTTGCTCAACCTCCGAATATGCCAACACAGCAGTGGTTGAGAAAGCATAGTCGTCCATACCAACGAAATGAGCGCATACTGCAACATCCACTTTCATCAACTTGTGGTGCTTTCGTATTGTACTTCATTTTAAAACGTTTACACGCACACCAATTTAAATCTGTTATTCAAAAGTTTTCATGTAATCCATCTTCTAATAAAGAGATGATTTGTATGTTCTATAATGATTTGAAATAAAAAACATCATGTTGGAATGAAAATTGTTTTTATTTTACAATTCGTTGGTCATGTACATACTCGATTAGACAGTCTATGATCGTATCTGCTTGCATTTCAGATTTCAGTCCGGTAATGATAACTTTACTATTATGAAAGATTGCAACATGTACAGGTAACCAGCAACTAATGAGAGCCGCGGGAAAAAGTTCTGGTTCATAACACAAATTGAAACTGCTGGTATGAATCTTTAAAAACGATACATGTTCACTCAATTGAATAGAGATCACCACATTGTCCACAGTCAGATTCGACATCACACACCTCTCCCTCTTCCATATCCGACGTAGTAGTCTTTGTAGCTCTAAGCGCATTGACTGCGCCGATGAATGAGAAAGGGCGCCGAGAATCTGTACAGTCCCATTTGGGAAGAGTTGGAGATTCCGTGAATTGTTCATTTTCACCACTAACATTTGCGGCCGATCCGGATAATACTTGCTGTTTGGAATTTGCTGATGCAATGTTGCGAGATCGATTTTCGTGTAGAGCCTGATGTGTCGGAGAATGTTGACGATGGTGTAGCGATGACGTTTCATGATGAAGAAATGAGTAAATAGAGCGATGTATCTTCCTTTGATACTTTCCCCAACTGCCATGATGAAATGTGAAGTAGGTAGAAAGTTGTGAATGATACATTTGAATTCGCTGTTTGTTAAGACGCAACCATATGAGATTTCCTATGCGTGAATGTGTTTTCATATAGAAGTATTTTAAGTCCTTCATAATGTAATTTAGAGACTGAAGATGTCGACATGATAAAGTAAATACTCTTCCTACATTTCCAGTATAATTTTTGAAACATACGTTTCGTTCATGATCAATCTCAACATATTGTAGGAAATCCAATTTCCAAGTCTTCATGATGGAATGTGACATTGTGTTGAAGATGGTGTCTGATTAAGATTTGCGAGGCAAAGCGATGAACTCGCGTCGAATGAATGACATAATGGAGCGATGTATACATCTTTTATATTTTCCCAGTTGCATTTGGGAAATGAAAAATAGATGGAGAGATGAGAATGATAGATTTGAATTTCATTTCTGTGATGTTGAAGCCAAACTTAATTACCCAAGGAGATGAATTTCAACGTTTTAAAATATTTCAAATCCCTCATGATGTCGTTAAGATTGAAAAATTGTCGCCATGTTAATCTAATTCCTTTCTATGTATTTCCATAAGAATTCTTGAAATGAACGCTTCCATCGCGATCAACTTTAATATATTGTAGAGAGTCCAAAATCCAAGTCTTCATGATGTTAAGCGAATTGGTAATGTATAGATTACCGAAATGAAAGTGTCATTCTATCATGCTTTGCTTAGCAATGTGGCAACAAATAGATTTGTTGGCAATCAAGCTGCTATTTTTTGTACTCCCATTGATAATACACAACAGCTGAATGGGAAGTGGGAAGTAGGCGTCACCCAAGTTGTTCACAGTAACTATGTCTATACTTTTGATCATGAAGTGATGACTATTAATATGGGACGTACAGATACCTATCAGTGTGAAGAGCGATGTCGAGTTCACATTCCGAAATGGCCGAAGAAAGATTTCTCAACATGTAAAAAATTCGTATTTGATTTCCTGAATAAAGCATGTAGACACATTCTCGAGTTTGCTCCCCACAATGGTGAATATGATCATATGTATCATGCAGTTAATAAAGATTGGATTGTTGCTTTGAGTTCGAGTTTAAGAAATGATTTAGGTTACTTTGCTAGCGCCTTGACAAGCTATGATAATTATAAAGCTAATTACTATCCATGAGGTTGCAAATTTTTAATTTATAAAGAGAATGCCCATTATGTGGATCTTATTCCGAAAAATGAAAAGACGTTGGTGAAGAAGATTGTGATTAAGGCAAGAAAGACGAACATGACTCCTGAAGCATTATAGAAGAAATCTAATTATCTCCTTCGAGTAGATGGTGAACAAGTGGCAACATTAACTTACAACAAAGGGTCTAATAATGTCGTAATCAATGAACTAAATGATGATGATCTAGTATTGGTTTGTTCAGAAGATTTTCATCAGTTCTTGCGACATCGTTCTGTAGCTCTTCATGGAAAATTTAATATGCGCTATCTGGGATACAATAGTTCAAATCAATTTGATACAGAATGGTCCGTATCTTTATACAGAAAGTGCATAGATCCTTTAGGTGGTATGCTACATAAAACAAGAGTATTGGTGCCTCGCATTATTACTTCAGTTAAATTGGTTGTAGATTATTTGAATGAAGTGATTAATGAACATCGTATTTCTTTTTCTGAAAAAGAAGGTGTTCTGTCTCTTATTGTAAGTGGGAAAAATATTGAGCTGATTATGGACAACACCCTAATGGACATTTTGTGATTTGATCAAAATACTTTTAAAAGTGGTACTGTATCAAAAGCTAGCGCAAGCATATCGTTATCGCGTCGTATTAACTATTTTCAGATATATTCCAATATTGGTGAAGATGTACGTGTGGGAGATGTTGAAGCTCCACTTCAAGCAATGATGCCCTACCAACCAAAAAGCTATAGTACTCTATCTGAGCATACTTTTCAGGAAGTGCATTATACAAACTTGAAATCAAACTACATACCACAAATTGATATTGCAATTTATGACGATGCTGGTGCGCTGATTCTTTTTCATAAAGATGCTGTGACAAGTATCACACTCCATTTTCGAATGAAGAATTAATGCAAAAGTTTGGAAATATATGTTTCCAATGTGAATGATATGGAAAGTGAAAATAAGGATTCGTTTCTAATTTACTTACCCAGTAATGCTTCTATGAATCAATTTCCCAATAATAAACCATCAGACTATCGAGTAGAATTAAATCGTCCATTACTTCTAGAAGGTGAATGGGAAGTAGTTGTTTCCAGCATTTGTTATGATAGTAATATTCAGAATGTGAATGAATTGGAAGAAATGGTTTGACTCCTCGCACCCATGATGGAATAACGATGAATAATGCATTTAAGTTTCCTTACAATTTAACATCAGATAGAAAGTGGAATTATGAATGGAATCAGTTAGAATCAATAGTTAGGCATTCAATAGTGGCAATGCTTCTATTATGAAAAATAAGGGTCAGAAAGTTTATTAGTTTGCTATCTATAAATGGCACGGGAGACACTTCTATCGTTTTCACTCTTTTACTTAAGGTCTTACATTGAGGTTGGATAATGAATTCTATCCACATCTCGGTTTTGGACACAGTCTGCATCGAACATCAATGACTATTGCAAATGTTACAAAAATTTATTCAAACCGAATAAACAAATATCATTATAAGTTTAAAATATTTGATGAAGATGTTGTAGAATGTGAAGAACGCATCGTTTTGAAAGAGCGTGGTGTCAAGGCTTTGTCACTTATTGAGTTAGTAAAACGATGGAATGAGACTGTGGGTAAGAAGTATGGAGAGAAAGTCATGGCTCAGGAGGATAAACTGGTTATTCAGAAATATAATGACAAACGTACAGTTTATTTCTCTCCAACCTTGCGTCATTTTGTAAGACATGTATCGCCTATTATTGGAAGCGATATGGTTTATGCTTCTCATGAATATCGCACTAAAGCTGATTCAGTTAATGATGAATGGTGGGTGGACATCTATGGTGATCGCATCAAGAAAATTACCAATCTTATCAAGAAACTAAAGTTATTATCAATACAATACCGCGTCTATACAATACAGTTGAAAACTTTATTCTTGTCATAAATCCATACATACAACATAAATTGAAGCAAGTGCTGAAAAGTAGATATGATGCAAAGGTACATCACATTCCGTTTTCAATTAAAAATCAAAGTGCTGTTCTGAAGCTGGGTGATCACATTCAATGTCAATTGAGTAACAATTTGAAAAAAGTCTGGCTTTCCATTGCTACAAGATAAGTTTGCTACTTCATACACGATTCGATTGGTGAAGGAACACCAATGACACTTGATAAACATGAACAACATCTCTGCATTCAAAGTGATCTGATTTCACCTATTTCTGTTGGTGAGAAAAAAGAAGACATTTTACGTAATTTCATTCATGATAAGGACGCTTCCTATGGAATCGTTGAAAGATGTTTACACCTTTTTTCTACCATCCTGTTATCAAACAAGCTATCCTGTCTATTTCTGTCAAAATTACAAATGGTTTACATGAGTGCATCTATGCGAAAAATACTAAATCCCCCATAACTTTAGTGTTTCGGAAAGCAAAGTAGTCATTGTAAAATTTTATTGAAATAAAAAGATATGTATGAAAAAGTGTTTTGAAGAAGCGTTGACAAAGTGGGAAAGTCTTTTCACAGATATAGTGGGAATGAACTGACTGTAGGCATGTATTCACAAAGAAGTGCAATCTAAAGCGATACATAAAGCAACAATGAATATCAACAAAAAACATCATCAAAATACTGATTTAAGAATGAATCTATTTACACATCTCCTTAATGTAGTAGTGTGAGTTTAATTCTTTTGGGTAGTGATATGTTTGTGTCAGGATGTCCATGTGGAAGAGATATGTTATGTCCTATCCAACATCTCTTATCCTCCCACTCTGAAAGTGCTCGCTTCCTACATGTATGAGTTTTTACCTCATGTGTCTTTGATTTTAAGATGGTCATGTTGACAAACGTTATGTTCTTATTTATGTAGGCCATCTTATAGACCCTATGTTTCATATTTACAACAATTGATTTAGATATGCCTTTTTGCGCGCTTAATACTGTCACTGGAGTCTTTTAGTTTCATAGAATACATTTTAGGACAAAGAAGAATCATTTCCTTAATTTCCTTTCCTGCCATTTCATCTTTGAAGCATCCTAATTTTGCTTTATTTTTAGTAGAGTATAGTGGGTGATCTGTAGGATAATTTGATGTATCAAAATATTTTTCTAAAGATTTTCCTACTTCATTGAAATTTGACTCTTTCTGAGCAGCGATACTTAAAAAGAAACTGTCGGTATCACCACCCAGCAAACGCACGTCTTTAATTAGAGGGCATGGTTTTAATATTCTATAGAAGAGTTGATACATTTCAAGCTTGGAATAATCTAACACAGCTTGTCGAATGTAGATGGGCTTGCACAACTCTACTTCTGATATTATCATTTTAATACCAACCAACTCATCATCTATAATATCTCTATCAATAAAGAGAGGTGATTTCGCTAGCTTTTGAAATTTATCATTATGATTCACAAGTTTATATAAGATTCAACATGAATAGGTCAGACATTCATAATGACAGAAAACGGAAAATTTCTTCGACCAAGATATCTATCAAAACAATAACTATTGTTTAATAAATTAATTGTTGTTAATAAATTAAATTATTGTTTTTATAGATATCTTGGTCGAAGAAATTTTCCGTCTTCTGTCACAAGTTTATAGTTTATACGCTTTCTAACGTCCTCCATCGTCTTACCAAAAAGACCATTATTCTTATATTTATAGAAATCCTTTTCAAAATTATTTTGGGCTAGTGTACGTTGCTGGTTGTTACTATCAATATAAGGTTCCTGATAGGCTTTCTGTCTAAATTTGATAATGCGGTGAACTGTATTTAAAATCATGCCCATTTCTAAATAAAATAATAAGATAGAGAAGTGGACTAAATAATTTTCTTTATCAAATTGAGTAAGCAAAAGTTTACGGCAAGGCTTATACTTGGGCTGTCCGCTCCCTTCTAAATCTTTATGAAATTGTTTCATTTAGTCCGAAAACATATCTTCAGTCACTTCGCCTGATTCGGGTGCAAGTGGAAAATCCACAGTTTTATTTTTAATACTATTTGGGTAGATGAGATCTATCTCAAAATAATATCCCCAATCGCCATCATCTGGAATAGCTAGAATTTTTGAAGGGTTGGAGAAATGCTGAATTTCATTATCACCCAACCAGCTAAACTCAGAGTGAGGTAGAGGTTTGGACAGTGAACTGCCATATAGATTACACTGGTCATGGTACTTAAGATGAATCTGATCATCATCTACTATTTGTGATTTTATTTGATGCCTATTTACAAATGTGAGACCACCGCGAATTCCTCGTTCAAATAAATTATACATCTCTGGATCTTGCAAAAGATGGATGGTCTCTCCAGTCATTTCAAAAGCAGACTGGAATGACATGGCTGGAAGACTGACAAAGTGGACAGGATATAATTTATCTTCTAATGCCACTCGTCGAAACTCCTGAAATACACCAGCTAGCAAAAATACATCTAATTTTAGATAGGCGATCATATAATCGCTAAAAGTTTGACAGTCAAATTTTGTCCATGCAACTTGAGCATGATTGTAATCTTCTACCTTGCATTCTACACCAGTCAAATCATTTTTAAATTTGTCTATTGTTGGAAGAGAAGTCTCACTAAGTTTAGAAATGTTATCAAAGTATGCATATGGAAACACTCCCTTGCGTGTGATGACTTCATCTGTCAAGTTAGGATATTGTTTCTTCAAATTTTGAGTTAGTGGAAGAGACTTAAGATTTTGAACGAGAGATGCTAGTGATGAAGCCATGAATTGATAGGAATCTAAAAATTTTATATCAAAATAGACCGTCTTATTTTCTTTAGTTTTGTCAACAGCTACTTTTGCTGTCATGGCCATGAAGTTTTCTCTCGTTTGAGCTATCACACTTAACTTCCACTCTTTCTTTTTTCCTAACCCCCCCTTTTATTATCATATGACTTTCATGACCTTTGAAGTTATGAAAAATAACGGGTAGAGTACGTCGTTTCAGTCTCAGTGAAAAATTACATCTTGTACACAGCGCGTTTCTAAATTTACCAGTGATGTGATCATGGTCGCGCACTTTCTTGATTTTTTCTTCATCAGACGTTTTATTACATTTTGGGCAGACTTTACAACTTTCAAATTTTACTTGATCATCTGCTGACATATTTAATGATCTGCGTTGGAGTTCACTATCATATTTTTGCTGAAATTTGACAGCGCTTTCGAAGAATTGTAAGAATTTACGTATACAATCCTCACCTTGCCAGACGTGCATTTTATCATTTTTATTTTTGAAGTAATCATGCCATACCTCATAACATGATATGGCTGCCGCTTTATGGGTGTTATCATCAATATAGCATTCGATGTCAGCATAGATGACACGAAGATGACTTAATTCATCACCTTTCTCTCTATATGAAAACTCTTTATCTTTGGGCATGCATTCCATTTGCAGTTTACCTCGCTTACGCCATTCATAATGTGTTTGAAATTTATCTTTTGACCAGAAGGGGCGCATACAACGGTCACATATGAAATACTCTCCTCTTCTAGATGTTAAGTGGGAATATAGTCGAGTCATTTTAGGAATACCACAGTAATGCCAATTTTCACTATCATTTTGATATACTAGCAGGAGATTGACTACCCGATCATAAGTTGATGAACGGTTGTTGTAGCGCACACCCTTAAGCACCTCTTGCCAGATGTCAACAACTATTTTAATTTCATTTAATTTTTCAAATTTCTCTATATCTTTAAACTTCATGTCTTCGCTATTGCAGTCATCAAACTTCAATTCATTCTCCCATTCATGATATTTGCTTCTACAGACACGGTTGTTCTGTACATCATGATAGTGGAGAATAGACAATACCACATACTTAAAACACTGTGATGCACAATCAACAGAAATGACTGCATTCTTAGCTCTTAACGTTTTTGAAAGATTGAAGGAGCCTCGACCACGGTAATTTTCTAATAGAGTAATTTAAACTTGGCAGATTCTATGCCATCAAAAATTAGAACACTATCGAGCTCGTTAAATTTATCAATATTTGATTTTAGTCCTTGGATGTGAAAATTTAATCAAGCTTATTTATCGATTACCTCTGTATCAGAAGAGGAGGGTATGTAAAACACCAACCTCTGTACTATTTCACCAGTATGATAATCAACTTTAACATATTTTATTTTAAGGTAGATGAGCGCTTTTATTCTAAACTGCTCTAAATTATGAAAGAGCGCATCTATCAATGTTGAATTTTGATGGAACCACTCCGGAAAATCAGCAATAGTTTCTGAGGATTCCATATGGTAATTTCTCACTACATTATTGAGCGATACTTCAGTTAGTCGAATAGAGGAGGTGCTGTTGCTATAACTATCATTTGTGTGTGTGTGTTGAAGTCTATGTGAAGATAATTCAAAACCTGTTTCAAAAGATTGGAAACAAAAGTCACAAGTAAAGGAGACATGTTGAATAGAATCATCCTCACCTCGGGAGATTGATGATGGTTTGGGTTGACACACACGTTGTCTGATGTGTCGGGTGAGATCGCGTTTTCTCGTAAAGATAAGCCCACAATCAGCACATGTTTTGGATATTCCCGTGACTGCGCACTTGAGCTGGAACTAGCATCATCTGGAGGAGAAATCATTCTGTCATCTCTATTGAAGTCATAGTTTATTTTTACAACCTACCTTCACTCAACAGTTGTAAAGCTTCCTCGAGAAGGGAGCGCTTTGATGATGAAGTAGATGCCTGAAATTGAGAAAGATGTTATTAACCTAACGTTTAAGGGAGATGAGTGATGAAATCCTTAACTTACCATTACAACAAAATTAAGGCAAAATCTGATACTTTGATAGTCAGAATGTAGTAATTGACTCAAACCAAAATAGGATACGTCAGCAACGTTAGATTATATTTGAGTGGAGAGAAAAGCTCACTTAGTGTTCATATATCTCAAATATGGAATGAAATCTAGTCTCTATTTTTCTCTTTTATATATTCTCATACTCAACATTCATTGGCTATTCATTTTGATTGGTTGCTTGCTTATACTTAAGGACTAAGAAATCAAGTTTATGGCATACATTTCAAAGTCATGGATTCACCATCAACTCAATCACCAGTGTCTGCATCAAGCATGCCAACTTGCCCTCCCGCTCCAAAAAAGGCAACGGTGGAGAAGCAGAGAAGGCTGGATGATATTCCAAAGTTAGAATTACCAGATCTAACGGTGCAAGAAGAGTTAGACATGATTTATGTGCGATGGAAATACCTGCTCTACAATCAGGAAGATGTAAGAACGGAAACTGACATTAACCTTCTCCATGATATACGGAGATGGTACAGTCCATCATCCCAACCCCGGAACGAAATAGAATGGGACTACATCTATGATGTGCTGGTCGCGGCAGAAGAACGATTAAGGCAGTTGAAGTGCAACTGCAGTGATTGTGAGAATTCATGGGACAATGTGACTTCCGAAGAACTTTTGAATTATCTGTAAATTTCTAAATAAATGATTCATGTGTTATATCTGTCTGTTTTCACATATTTCTGGGTAATGTAGCATACATAATCATTGACATCATAGTGAAAATCTGATCATTTGACAGCTCAGTATAAATCATAGCAGTTGATGATAGATACAATCATTTTTTCCTAAGTACTACCTCTATCACTGAGGATAAATGATAAAGGGAGTGAATATCAAAAACATAGACATGTAGTTCTTTAGATTTATTTACAATTGAAGCACATATACTTCATAGCAAGGAAAAGTCAAGTGGAAGAACCGTTAAGTCATTGTAGACTTTGTAGCAACTTGGACGTTTAGGGGCATCGGGCGTTCTTCTCACGCGCGTTGTTTTTGGTGTAAAATCACCATTACTCCACACAACTTGCACAATCTTGTCTTTGTCGCAAGTCTCCTTCTGATCACAGTCTTCATCACACTCGTCGACCACTTCAAAGATTTTATTGAAGATTTCTAAGGCGGGAGATATACCTTCCATCATGAGATAGATAAGAATGAGAAGTGTTTCAATTTTCTGACTTTTATATGTTTTTCAGCAATGAATTCCTCAACAACCAATCAGAATTTTTCTAATTTAGATGAAGACTACATAAGTCGGAAGATTGTAGCACTCTTATTCACATTATATGAGCTAGCACGCCAAGATGACAAACTGAGAAACACCATGTAATTTTGTGATCGTCAATGAGTGGTGTAATGAAGGCAAGTGTGATCAGAAGGAGACTTGCGACAAAGACAAGACTGTAAAACCTACGTACTACATGTCTTTGTTTTGCAATGTATGTATCTAGAAATGGGAATAAATGGAGGAATTTAGATATCGGGTTAGTTATCACATTTATAATCGGTCTACTTTTCTATCAAAAGAGATCGTACCATTATAGAAGATAGAAAGTGATTTTGCATACGTGTGGCGTAAGAGTGATAGTGGCAGTTCTTAAAAGAACTCATAGATCATTCTCAAATAACGCATGCAATGGAGAATGTATAAGGAAACCTTTGACAGATGGCTAGGTGTCATCCATGTCAGTCAGAATGCTATATTGAGAGCAATGGTAAATGCTGCTTAACATGAGCACACAGGAATAAGCAGACTGAGGTATACCATAGTCCCGTGCGACACCCTTTCCTGCGAACTTCACCGCCTTCTCAAAGGAGAACGCCTGTCAGAAGGAAGTATTATACATAAATCCTCCTTAACATGCAATGTTTAAGTTGACTGATAGCAGATACAACTTTGTGATTTAATTTTTTATTTTTATGATAGATTCAGTCAGACCGAAGTCTGTCCAGGGCAAACCATGTGGAGGTACTATCATATTTTGCCCCATGGTGGTCTTTAAAAAGACCGCTGGTTCGTTCTCGGGAAATGAATAGACTTAGGTTGGCCGATTCCGCTGAGAGAGACTTTTAATCTCTCTATGTCAGTGGCATCGACCTCCTCTACTACCGTCCGACTGTTAGAGGGCGGTGTATACCCGCACTCTGTTGAATTGGCATCACCGTCAGTTGTTGATGAGCCAATTCGAGCAACATTATTGAACATTCGCTCTTGCTCCTCCATCTGTACAAACACATGAAACAAATTTGTCGGTTTAAGTCGAGGATTTTCAGGAGAGCTGATTGTCGTCTTAGGTGTTTTCATGATGGAGTATAGAATGAAAATGAAAGATAGGCAATGGTTTATTTACCTCTCTGATACAAAGACATGACTCAGTCTTTCTAATTATGTGAAAGATTCAGTCAGACCGATGTCTGTCCAGAGCAAACCACGAGGAGGTACTATCCCTCTTGCTCCATGTGGCCCTTAAAAGAGCCGTTTGGGGCGTTCTCGGGATCAAAAGATCCTACTGCTGATGTAAAACTCTGAAAGGAAAAGAATAGGAGATTAGATGCGGTGGAGAAATGATCATGTTGAAGCACCTTACTGGGAACCTTCTTCCGGACTTTTCGGACGACGAAGTCTTCAAGCTCGCCAGTGATGTCCATATTCATATGGAGACATCGGACTCCATCGCCCTCGTAGCACTGCTGCGTCTGGTTTGGGTCGGTCGTTATCATCGGTGCGTCACAAACATTATTTTGGAAGAGGGGAAGATGGACTTCATACACTCTTCTTTTTCTACACTTCTCACGCTCATGCAATCGCTCTACTTCAGCCATCAACCTCTTGTTCACGCCCTTCACCTCCTCTGTCTCCTTCACCACGATTCGCATCCGATCTATTTCATCATCCTTCCTCAACAAATTCGCCTGAAGACTACTCACCAAACTTGCTTTCTTCATCAGCTCACTCCTTTCCACCATCCACTCTTTCTCCTTATGCTTCATACTTTCCAACTTTTCTCTCGTCACCTTATACCCTTCAGTCTTCGCAGTCAACTTATCATTTCGCATCACCAATACTTTATTTTTCTCCTCAACCGCCCTCAATCGATCCTTCATCCTCATATATTCATACCTTGTGTTCCCTTCCTCCCTCCGAGGCGATGATGCTGCCAACGGTTTATCCACTTCCTTTCCCTCATCCTTCCCGTTCTCCTCAAGATCATTAATGTTCCCAAACAATTCCTCCAACACCATCCAAATCAACTCCACCATTAGGCTTCTTAATGTCCCCTCTCAACTCCACTTCTTCCTCACTCATACCCTCATCAGTCGCCTTGGTTACTACTTTCTTTCCAACCGCACCCTCAACCGCCGCCACTGCCACTCTCACCTCTTCCATATCCATCAAAACTCCCTCAAACCACGACTTAAACCCCTGCATACTAATATTGCCACTAGGGCACTGGCTATGGTTCCTAATGAACTCTACATCAATCCCATCCTCACATACTACCTTGTGATGTACACACACCCTCAACAACATCTTTCTCACATGCTCACCCACCGTCCACTCTTTAGTATGTTTCTTGAACTCACTGCCTCTGGCAATACGGCCACAACTACACTTGCCGATCAACATCCTTGCATTAATCATTTTAGTCATTGTAAAGTTTGTGTAAAGATAGGGTAGAAATTCGATAGCAAGTGTTTATAGGATAGTATTTGCTGATATACATTGAAAGACTAAGTCCAAAAACATTTGATAGCAGTCGTCTAGGCGTTAGGGTCTTGAATCCGTTACAGAGATTACTCAGAGGAGATGTTATCCCAGCTCCAAGGCCTCGACCCACAAATCCAACCTCGGGCGGACAGAGCGTGCGTCATGTTACTGTGTTGGTATCCGGGCCCCGATTTTGACATGAAAACCGGTGGAGTTATCTACAGGAGGAAACGTCCAAAGTCACAGAGACTCATAGACGACTGCTTTTTATTAAAAAACTTCATCATCATCAAACATGAATTCAAATTTTTCAGTATTTTAGTACTAATCATAAAACTTTCATAAGTAGTCTATCACCTACAGCAGATCATGAGCTGTCGAACGTTTTTTGAATCAAGTCTAAAGGACTTGTAGAAGCAAAGTTATAGCTGTATGAAGATTTCGACCTACTATCATCAAATGGTCAGTCATGCTATACTGACTAACCGATAAGTCTGACACCTTAGCTGATATCAGCAATGAAAAGTCAGAAGTCCGATATCGGAGCTCAAGAGAAACGACCTACCTGTAGTCAGTTTCTCAACTTGGTGAGATTCCTCTCCCGGACTTGTACTTATATATCCTGTAAATATGCAATCGATAAGAAGGGGGTCAGACATTAGTTATCCAAAATTTGACGCTGATTCCAAATCTGGTCTCAGCTTTCTCGTCCGATGCTTCGTTCGCCCGCTGGAGACCAAAACACAAAACTTAACCTCTGACGGCTCTCTAACATGACCAAAAGTCTCAATGTCACTCTCAAGCCTCAGAAAAGGACGGTATGGCCAAACTGCGCTTTCCAATGAATTTGTGGCACTCTTAGCTTTCAAACGAGCTATTGCACGACTCTCTACCATTTCTAGAACCAAAGTTGGAAGAAACGCTGCCGAGGGGGGGGGGTCCAAGTTCTTCGTTCTTAGCCCTATGACGCTGGAAGCAACTTTCCTACACCCAAAATTGACCGAAAAGCTGGAATCCGCCGTCCATTTTAACGTACGAGGCTTCGTTTAGCCGCTACAGCCATTTTCTTACTCAAAAACTCTCTTAAAACAACCTTAAGCACACAAGACCTACACCTACACCCATGAAACTCAACAGGGTGACACAGAATTTCAGCAGGAAAACAAATCTAAACACAACTCACACCTACAAACACTCCTACACACCAAAAACATAGACCGCCGACCAAGACCAGCAAGGACGGTCGACCACGACCTACACGGATAGTCGACCCAGAACGACAACAACCAACTCACGCTCCAGAGGGTGGAGCGCTGTGCGCAGTTCGGAAGATTCCTTACTACTGATAAACTTCGAAGTTTCTAAACGATCATCGATGCTGAAAACAAGTAGTTGAGTACACCATCCTAGCCGTCCTACAAGATTCTGTGATGATCTTTGGGATCGCATAAATATATTCTAGAATTCCGGATGGATTGTCTCATATTCTTGGAATTTGCATAGACAGATGAAATAAAATGCTAAAATAGCAGCAATTCTTCATGGATGAATTGCCAATGTATTCTGAGAACTACGGGAAAAAATTTTTTCAAGATTTGATAGATGACAGAAAAATAGTAATAAGCGTTTTAAATGATATTATAGCCCTAATTTCCTTCACATCGATTATCACTGGGCGGGGTTTATTGATGCGAATCACATCTAGTCCAGATTTCTCTCTGTCTGTTGATGTCTACTGATTTTTCTCCACATCCGAATTCCATGAGAGCGATCATAGTACGCACAAATGCTGTTTAAGGACATGTTCACGTGTCAATTACGTCATACTGCAATTAGATCTGCGTGTAATCTTAACAATAACAATTTATGATATTCAAATCTCATGCATGTAACGTATAATACGTGTATTGTACTGTAATTTTAGTAAACGATTTTTAGAAATACTGATTTTCTGCTATATCCTAATGTTCTATTCAATGTAGGTAATTTTTCATTTATTTTAATCGCTTCAATGATTCTAATTTCTAAGTTATTTCTACTTTGACATTCAACTTTAAAGCAGTCATCCCTCCTCAGATGACTGTCATTCCTACATCTCATTACGTTATTAATAGATGCTTGTAAATATAACTTGTAAATAGACTTGGATTTCAATACTCAACTTGAATTTCCGCTCAATTCGAGCTGCCTGAGGAGTTGTCATCTTGCTCCAATCACAAGAGGAGTTGTTCGTCGCATCTTGTTACATACCAAGCACGTGCGAATTGGTACGAAAGAAAGTCACTATTCGTATGCAAAACATGCCAAATCTCTGTAAATATACGAGAATCTCGCATCAATTGTTAGTTTTAGATTGTTTGGGGATTTGGTATAAGTTTATACGAAAATTTCGTATCCAGCGATTTACATGCAAGTGTAAGGCAATTTGTCATTATAGTTATAATAAACTTGGCAGCCGCAGATGTTAACGATGGTCGATGAGTGAGACGATGACAGGCATGAAGTGTGCTTTTCACATCATGTAGTGGTAAATGTATTTCCAAAAATATTATACATAGCTGTATTTTGCTGAAATTCTATTTCTCTCATGAACGGATAACGTCAGAGTAGTTGACGCATCCACATTTCTTTTTTGACCTTTTGCAATTCTCATTTTGTTCTTTGTTCTGAGTCAAAGAAATGTCTGTCCGCTGCTTTTAAAGGGCTACAGACTCGTTTGCTAAGACGAGGCATGTTTCTCATAGCCATGTGCCTATAGGCTTCAACATTGACTACAACCGCAATTAATACTCAACACAGCCTCTTCATTTACCTTGATTCTTGGTAATATAATCCTCTGTTTTTGCACAGTAGCGTCCACTTGTCGCACAGTAAAGCTGGATTCATACTTGAGCGTCGATTTCAATCTAGATTGAAATTCAATTTAGATCTAATTTAAATCTAGATTGAAAATCAATCTAGATCAGCATCTTATCAATATGATGGTAGGTCTTTCAAAATATATCAGAACATTATCTTTTTTTGAAGCTGAGTTTTGACATTGCTGGATCAAAAGTCAACCCGCGTGTCAGGCAGAATCTTACAGTGGAATTCTCAAATCTACTGGAAACAACTCACTGAACTGTTGTAAATTGGTCCATTGAGTCGCTTATTACTGTTATCACTACATACTCAGTTTGTTGCTAAAATCATAATTGCATCCATTAAAAATGGAAAATATCATGAGGATATCTAGAGGTCATGAACATTAAGACATCCTGAGAATGAAATGAGTAAGAATGATAAAAGTCCTTGTCAGACCATGTTAAGAACGAACAGAAATTCAATGATTTCACCGGTAAGCAGAGAATGAGTAGCTGTTGAAATTTCAACATTTTGACACTCGTTTATTCAACATATACATAAATCATGCTTCACATTTCAGAAATTTGGAATTGAATACATGACAAGAAACGGACGAATTTACAAATGGCTGCAACATATCAGGCACAGATACAGTATCTAACTGCAGAATTTTTCAATCGCTGATATTCGTTGCAATTCGTTAACTTTGTGACCTAAATATTCACAAACAAAGGAAAAACCTGTTTAGTTCTTAATCAATGAGGATTTAATGCAATTTAATGAAATAATTTGATATTTTTAGCAGCAATTTTAAGGAGATAATTGACACTCGATTTTGGCGCAGCAAGAAAGTAACAAATATAGCAATCTTTAAATCAAAATATCATCGAAGATCTTCTTCTTTAGTACACCAGAGGGCATGATTACAGCAAAGCGCTTCGTAGACATTCTGTTTTTGCTACATCCGCAACTCATTAAGCGATCTCCCCTCATATGACTTAATACAGTAGATATATACAACAAGTATGTCATTATGTCAATGTTGATTGAAGTACACACTTTTCACTGTTTCACACTATGTCAAAATAAAGGCAGTCGAAAATTCTTGATCAAGAATTTTCAATTAGATGGTACAGAGGATAATTGTTAATCAGTGGCTGTGATATTTTCAGCAGGGATTGTTGGTCCGAGTAAGCAGTTGACTCTCTGGATTTTGGTGTTGCAGACTCTGCACTTCTGTCTTGCTCGAACACTCTCAATTAAGCAGCCTCGATGGAATTCATGATCGCAAGGCTCTGCCATAGCATGTGAGCGCAATGGATCCCTTGTAAGGCAAATGCGACATTTAAAACCATCCGGAACTGTTCGCGAACACAGCATTTGTTGGTTGTTGCTGTACAAGATTCCAGTGATGTTTGAAGTTTCTATCGCAGTGAATTCTGCATAGCATCTTTTCCTCGGACACAGACTGTTCCTATTTGAATACTTGTCAAGACATTTGTAGTGAAATTTATGTCTACAAGTATTTGTCCAGGCGATTTCCCCAGGCTCTTTCTTCTCACATATTTCGCAATCAATGACTGATTCGCTCACTGTTACAGCCTCCATTTCATTTGTAATTGCTGCCATCATTGCTTGATGCATGGTCATGCCACAGAGGAATTGAGCAAAATCCAAACTTGGCTCATTCGCGTCTGTTATAAAATCCAAATCTGTTTTATTTCCATCTATGTCGATAATTTTGGTGAATTTTTTCCGGTCGAATGGGCATGTTTTTTTCTCCATCGCCCACTTTTTCAGGCACTTGTGATGGAACCAATGATTCCTGCAGCAATCTGGTCGACCCCAATATTGGTCATCATTTTCTTCACATAAGTAACAAGAAATATCATCACGCGCAGCCATGATCGATAAACTTCGAAGTTTCTAAACGATCATCGATGCTGAAAACACGTAGGTGAGTGCACCAGCCTAGCCGTCCTACAAGATTTTGTGATGATCTTTGGGATCGCATAAATATATTCTAGAATTCCGGATGGATTGTCTCATATTCTTGGAATTTGCATAGACAGATGAAATAAAATGCTAAAATAGCAGCAATTCTTCATGAATGAATGGACAATGCATTCTAGTGTGGGCGGAAAAATGTTTTCAAGACTAGATAGAAGACAGAAAAATAGTAATAAGCGTTTTAAATGATATTATAGCCCTAATTTGCTTCACATCGATTATCACTGGGCGGGGTTCATTGATGCGAATCACATCTAGGCCAGATTTCTCTCTGTCTGTTGATGTCTACTGATTTTTCTCCACATCCGAATTCCATGAGAGCGATCATAGTACGTGGGTCTGTTTGAAAATTGGTCAACATGGGTGTTAAAATTCTAACTACAGCTATCGCTCTTGTGATTGTAATAATTTAGAAGGAAATACATTATATTATCAGGAAATACAAGCAGTTTTTCAAAAACCTTCGCCAATTATGAAATTTCCGATCATTTTTAGTGAAAATGTTGACATACTATAGTGTCGGACGGAAAACAATATTGCAAATATACAGCTCTGTATATAATCGCTAGATGTATGCATGTCATATTATTTTTTTGCTTCATATATGAACATTTACGTTCCATACTCAACTCATCTAATTTTGGTTTCTTAATAAATGAATTGGAATGTACGTTTTTAAAAAAGGAATTTTTCAATTGTTAAAGTACTTTCAATTAGTGTTTCGCGAAATATATTAAAATATACTTCCTAGATATCTATGTTACTATCGAACATAAATGTGTTTTACATAGCGATGCACTAGAAACAATAACACAGCGTTTCTGTGAGTGAGTGACACTAATATTTAAATCTTCCGTCCGACACAAAAGTCATGTGACGATTAAAGGATGCGCATAGATATATCAATATTTAACCTATCATCCTATTGCATTGCATTTTGAATCATTGTCAATAATTACGGCAATTGTTTAAAGCAAAATTTCTTTTGGTAAACGTGAACACGCTGATTATGGAGTCAAGGACAGTAAAACGTCTCGGACGCCCACGTCGTGGAGAATACAGTGGTTTGTCAAATGCTGAGAAGTGCAAGTTGTATCGAATGAAGTGCAAGACTGATAGTAAAAAGCGCACTAAAGAAGCGATGAGAAAAAGAAAGTGGCGCGCAAACTTGAGAAATAATCCAAAGAAGTACGACAACTATAAAGAAAGTGAAAGGAACAGGAAGAAAAGAACATCTAGTCAAAATTTGCCTGTAAGTACACCATCAGCTGCAAACGAACCTACTTCGGCGTTTTCAACCAAACAGACCATGTCAAGAAGTTTTACCAAGGCCGAATCTTCGCTACCACGCAGTCCGACAAAGAAGCAAGAAATTATTAGTAGACTTGCTACCAAGTACAATCTCAAGATCAAGTTGAAGCCAAAGTCAGGAAGGCCTAGAAAAGATCTAAACGATGAGCAGGAAAAATGGCTAATCGAATTCTTGAATCGTGCTGACATTTGCTATATTAATCCTGGGAGAAAGGACAATATTTATATTGGAAAGATTGATGGAGAAGAAAAATATGAGCAACGTCGATTCTTATTGTGGACTCTTCGCGATTTACTATCAATTATCAATGGATTTTCTAATATTCTGGAATTATCCCAAGACAAATTCTTTCCAAGTGAGTTCGGTTCTGAGCTGACCTTCTCTCAACTGTATACCTTTATCAAGGAGCATAAGGAGTACCGCTTCAACAGTGCTATTCCTCATTCTTCCTGTTTGTGTGATCTATGTGAAAACATCTGCTTATTAGCCAAAGAAATCAACAACTCAAACTGTCATGATATGATTGATCATATTCCTACAAATCCTCATGATCTGGTGGAAAGATTCTCGTGTTATTCCGATGAACGTCGCTGTATGATGAACAATGACTGCACAGACTGTGGCACTGACAATATCGCGACTGTCTTGCACATCAACGAAGATGCTGCGGATGCAAATGTCAATTATTATCGATGGCAGACGATCGATGGTAAGATTTCGAAATCAAGCTTATCTGGTTCTTTCACTGAAGCGTTAACATTTCTGAAGAGAGACATTCCTATTCTAAAGCGACATATCTTTTCAAAACGACAGCAACACAATGCGTATGCAGGTATGAAAGCCAACCTTGGTCAGGATGATATTCTCATTCATGTTGATTACGCAGAAAGTTATAGAAATGACCATCAAGATGCTATTCAAAGTTCATATTTCGGCTGTCAGACTTTCAGCATGTCTACAGCTTGTGCATACACCAAAGATGAGACTGATCAACATTTAGTGACTGACAATGTAGTGATTGTTACCGAATGCTCAGAACATGATCGAAAATCGTCCATGACGTGTCTTCAAAAGTCCATTGAAGAAGTCGAGCGCATACATTCCAAAGCATACGATAATATTCTTGTTTGGAGTGATGGATGTGCCTCTCAATTCCGTTCGAGATACATATTCAAACTGATTGCCGTAACCCTTTTTCCGGAGAAGAATCTGAGTTGGTTTTACAACGAACGAAACCATGGGAAAGGACCCATGGATGGGATTGGTGGAGCAGTAAAAAAATCACATTTTCCGAAAGGTAAAATCTGGCCACACGACCATCAACTCGCCAATGGAGTTTGTAGAATCGATTCGTCGTTTCCTTCCATCGATAAACGCGTTGTACGTTCCCAACAGCGATTCACTTATTGAGCCAGATGATATTGATATGGCTCCTGTTATCAAGGAAACATTAAAAGTGCACAAGATTATAAGAAAAAGTAACACTAGTGGTGTTTTCACCTTGGAATTCTTCTACCTAGCTTGTGATGAAACATCCTTTCATAAGCAATGGTACACTAATAATGGCCAACTTGCTTGTGGTCATGAGTGGAACTCAGTTGCTATGAGCTCCGAAAATCAGTGTGCTAGATGCAGCAAAAGTTATAATACTGGAGAAGAATGGTTACAGTGTCCCATTTGTCAAAATTGGTACGATGAGGCTTGTTTTTTTTGAATGAAGACTGGTTATTCTGGTTATTGAAATGTCGATAGCGATTGTACAAGTCGACTACTCGTATAATTACATGTTTTTTAATACTATTTCGAGAGTTTTTTCTATCAAAATGTAAATGATAATTAAACAGATGACCCTATATTCATGTATAAAATATAAAACAGATGACTATATTTCCAGAAAAAAAACAATTCATTTCAAAATTTGAAACAAAAGTAATATTTTATACTTTTCTTTCGTCTAACACAGTGTTTCTCAAAGTCTTCATAAAAATCCTCCCCTAGGCCTTCAGATTTTCTCACATCCTCCCCATCACAAAAATTAAAAAAAACTACGACTTTTTATCATAAAGTTCATGACATAAATCATAACACTATAAATCCATTTGATCCATCATCATACAATTAAGAAAACCAGAACAACAAACCAAAATAGTTAATTATCTTACCAGGAGACCAAGAAATCAGGACTAGTGAGAACCATGAGCCTGGTGCTTGGACACTAAAGCCGAAATATCTGGAGAAAAACTGGTCAACTTTACAGGAAGATCTCCTCGAACAGAAATATCCAGACCACCTATCTTTTTCGTCAACAAATCAGCGACAGCGCTAAAAGCACACTCAAAAGTCGTTGGGAAGGGTAGAAGAGTCTGCTGTGCCTCAGTGGCCAACTTTGGATATTTTTCATTCACGTTTGTGTCCAGCCACATCATCTGACCTTTTGCTGAATGAATGGCCTTCATACTGACATCGTTTCTAAATTCCAGTAGCTCGTCTACTTGGTCAGGGTCCATCATTTGGATATCATCACTGTCAGTGTCAAATAAGAAAGGCTGAGCGATCCAGGAAGGAAATTTCATTGATTTTAAATCCGTGAATCTGGAGTTTAAGTCGTCTGAGAGTGCAGAGAGATGGCGATTGATGATTTCCACTGCGTTATCTGAAACTTGGCACTGACTCAAATGAGCAAACTGAGAAAAATTACCACGAGAGATCTGAGACCTCCAAAATGCCAACTTTGAAATAAATCCACAGATCTTGGTCTTACAGTCCATCATGGTCTTATTTGATCCTTGAAGGTCTTTATTCAAAACATTCAGCTTGCCGAAAATGTCAGCCAGATAGCAGATGAGATATCTTGTTTCTTCAGATTCAAGAAACTGAAAAGTTCGCGATCAGCACCGAATTCTACAATTGTGTCGTATAACACCACAAATCTCTCGAGACACTTCCCTTTGGATAGCCACCTCACTTGTGTGTGAAGAAGAAGACGCACATAATCCTCGTTCATTTCTTCACAGAAAACCTTGAAGAGTCTCTCAGTTTTCGGATGAGATTTGATGAAGTTGATCACCTTTATGCACTTTTTCATCACATCGTTGAGTTCCGGAGTTAGGCCCTGCGCCGCCAAATTCTCTCTGTGAAGAACACAGTGCACGGTGATCATCTCAGGGTAATCATCTTTGAGAAGTTTCAACATACCATTCCTACGTCCCATCATGGTGGGAGCACCATCGGCAGCAGTGGAAACGATGTTTGAGATTGGAATTTCATTGGAATCCAGAAAGGTTTTAACGACACTATAAATATCCCCGCGGTAGAAGTGGTTTTTAATGATTCACAAAACAGCATCTCCTCCACAAACGTTGAGTTGAGTTGGAACCTGGCGTAAGCAAGTAGAAGGCACTCACTGTCTCGCACCGTTGTTTCGTCGACGGCGAGAGAGAATTTGTTTTTTTGAAGGACTTTCACCAATTTCGACTGAAGATGATCCGCGATTTCATCAATCCGACGTCGAACGGTATCATTGCTAAGAGGCAACACAGCAAGTTCCCGTTGGTCCTGTTTACTCTCCTGCATCGTACGCAGGAAGATTTCGAAGGCCGGCTTCAGCAGTTTTTCACCATCAGTGTGGGGTCGGCCTTGCTTTCCGAGGAGATAACTGAGTTCGTAACTTGCTTGGAGGCCGCGGTCAGTTAAATTGGTTGCAGATTTAAACAGCAATTCTAGTTTCTGCTCTTTTGATTTTAACGATTTATCCCGGAGGCGTTTAAAATAATCGAGGGGCTTGTTCCGGTGCTCGGGATGAACTTTTGTAATATGTTCATCGAGCTTCACTGGCCGCATTGAGTTATTGCAAAATGATCTGTAGCACAACAAACAGTACGGTCTTGTTTGGTCAGAAACATCACTGATAAATCCAAATTTCAAGTAGTCCGTGGAATATTGGCGAACTTTCCTTTTACTGTCTGATGACAATTGATCTACATCCTTGCGTTTTGGCATTGTAAAGAAATCACAACATAAACTGGCTCAGTTTTTGTCACAAATTGACTGAAGAAATGCGAATTCTATGTGCGGAAGGATCTAATTAACAAACGCATTGGCTTATCGTCAGTGGCGGACGCAGAAATTTCTGGTAGGGGGGGATGATTGGTGTTGTACTCAAGCAGTCAAACAGGTGCCTCAATGCTCTAGTTGAATAAATCCATAGATTCAAATTCAGGCACGGCATTATGCTTTACAATTCAACAGTCATAAGTTACATCTTCTTTTCAAACAAGCTCATTAGTTAACAACAATTTGCTATAGCATTGATAGTCTTTGGTTATCAGCAATCATTTCAGCCTATTTTCCTAGAATCATTGAGAAATCTTATTAAGGCAAGAAATTTGACTGCAATATTCATGGGGCCTAAGGCTGAATTTGTAATTGTGTAGTCTTTATAAATCCATTCCTTTAAAATGCAATATAAGTTAGTGATAACGCAATGATGTTTTCATATGACGATTACTTGTGGCTTATTAAGGCAGCTATAGCTTACATGTATATGCATACTATGATCAACGCAGTAGGCTCTTTCAAGGCCTAAACGATTGAATTCTATTTGATCAATGATCATCGTTTTATTTATAAAAAATGATTCATTTTAGATTGCCAAAAATCCGTGTACATGTAGTTGCATTTTGAAATCAAAACAGGGAATTCATGAAAGAACAAAGTCAGTTCGCCTTTTATACTTGTTGGCGAACACATCTATCACATGCTCAATGTCAATTTTAATTTCTGGGTGGATGTACATTAAGGCAAGTCCAGTCAAACGTTCATCTGACATTCTTGATCGCAGATAATCCTTCAGCAATTTCAAGGCACTAAAGGCCCTTTCTGCAGAGCAGGTTGTTACCGGAATCGTGCAAAATATCTGGAGCATCTTCTTGATAGTGGGCATCCTGAAATAAATTCAAAAAATGTGCAGACGTTTGTGTTAAATATATTCAAATCATGAATCATAAATTATTCCATGAATTATTAATTATTGTCCTGTAATTATTAATCCTGAATTATTAGTCCTGTCCTGTAATTAGTCATTTTGTAAATTCCATTGTGAAATTAACATAGCATTTTAAACAGAAATGAAAGCAAGTCTGACAAGTAGGGCCTAGACCTAGGGCCTTTACTGTCAATATTTTCAATTGCAATAGGGCCTACTAGGTATGTAGCCTACTAAAAGTACATTGAATGCGGAAATTATTGAAAGATCTTACTATATCACAGTGAATCGCTAACAAACTGAATTGTATTTTGTAGCTTTTTAGTCATATACTTCTATGTGATTACTTACCTTTCGGGCACTAAATCAAGAGCTTCCAAAGGTGTAGTTGGGGTGTGATTTCCACTTCGGCAGAATCGCAACCAGTTGAGGAATTCAATCCGCACCTCCTCTTCATTTGGTGAGCCCAAAATTGTCTTGTACATTTCGAAGGCTGGGAGGAGATTATTGTATAAAATCTGTGTAAAATTTCGACTAGTTATGACCAATGGTCGTTGCAAGCACAGCAAGGATGATGATGATGTTCCGCTTACGCTACAGCATTTCAGAGAGGAAATTTCTCGTATGAAAGAAGAACTTAGAACTAACATAGTGAACGACGTTATTAAAGTCTTAAAGGAAGAAATTAATGATATGAAAGAAAAAATTGCAGTGCATGACAAAGATATAGAGAATATAAAATCTTACGTCATTAATCTTGAATCCGAAAGGCTGAGGATGGAACGGAAAGCTCTTGTAAACAATATCTTCGTCAAAGGATTACCAGAAGATCCTGACGAAACGGCGCTGGTTACGGAGTCAAAGGTAAATAACCTTTTGAGTGCCATGAATGTCGATGTAAAATTTTTGATGGCTGAACGAGTTGGTAACAAAGGGAAAAGCAGGTTGATTAAAATAATCACTGGTAGCAGACATGACAGGAACACGATTTTGACTAATTCCAAGCAATTGCAAAATAATGTTCATTATCAGAATGTGTATTTGAGCGCTGACAGGCCTTTTCTTGACAGAAAAGAAGCCGCCAGGCTAAGAGTAAGACGGAAAGAGCTTGCTCAACAGCATCCACAGGCGAATGTCAGAATTCGTAGAGGCAAACTGTTTTTGAATGATGAAGAAATAGATAAAGAATATCCTCTCCGACAGTTATTTCCCATAGACTGACTTGATTGTGCGAAGAACTACTTGTGTACTGTCCCCTCATTTATTGTTGCTAATACACGCTCTCTTTTTAATAAGATTGACGAACTCGAATTGTTAAAAGCATCTCACTCAGACGTTAGTTTGATTTGTATCACGGAGACTTGGCTATCCAGTAACATTCCTGATTCTGTAGTTTCTGTTCATAACTTTTCGATTCATCGTATGGATCGTCCCAACAGAATTGGTGGGGGTGTATGCATATATGTGAAGATTTCTCTGTTTGTTGAACGATATTTTCCAAATGATCATCCCGATTGTTTTGAGTCGGTTTGGTTGATTATTCCATCTAGTCGTTTATTATTTGTAACGTTATACTTACCTCCAATGATATCAATTGTGAAACGTCAAGAAATAGACAATTTTATTCAAACAAACATCGATATCTGTCTCTCACGTTTTCCTACCTTTCATTCTGTTGTAAACGGTGATCTAAACCAGTATGACTTTTCGAACATATGCCGTATTTTGAATTTAGAAAGTCTTGTTAAACAGCCAACGCGTGGTAACAACATCCTAGATAATGTATTGGCTTCTAATGATATTTCCCAACTTTTGAAGTGTTTCGTTGAACCTCCTATATGTAATTCGGACCACAGTTCAATTTACTGTCGTGGATCCTCCCAAACTTGTTTCGACAATACTCAGTTTATAACTTTTCGGGACTTAAGTTTTGTAAACGTCTCAAAATTTTTGAGTACCTTGTCGGAAGTTGATTTTTCTGTACTATATCATCTTCATAATATTGATGAGAAAGTTGAGTACTTTTATTCTGCCCTCAATAATGCCGTATCTACAATTCCTACAAAGCAAGTTCCTCTCTCCAATCGCGATAAGCCTGGGATAACACCTTATTTAAAAGACCTAATATCGCACCGATGGAGTGCTTTTAAGCAACGTGATTGGTGTCGCTACAAATACCTCAAATGTAAAATTCGTGAGAAAATTCAAGACGCCAAACGAAGATGGATTGATGGAACAACATCATCGCCTAAAGGGTTATGGAAAGCGGTAAATTACCTAAATGGCAGATCTAACAAGCCCAGTTTTCCTGATACCTTCGACTGCCCTATTGAAGAATTAGTTAATAACATCAACAGCAGATTTGCGTCAAATTTCAACGAAGCTAACGACGACGATGAGGATTTGACTGACTTTTATTGATGATGGTGCTCATGTTTGGTGTTCCCTCGTCGAGGTCAACTGGACTTGCAAACAACTATTGTCTCTAAAGGTGAATAAAGCTTCTGGTAATGATGGCATCTCCCCCTTCTTGTACTCCACTGCTGCTCACATACTAGCTGCTCCCATAACTCATTTGATTAATACGTGTATCATAGAGAGAACCGTGCCTATGTACTGGAAAGAAGGTATCGTGATACCGATTCCCAAATCATCTTTTTCGAGTCTTGACTCTTTGCGCCCAATTACATTGTTGTCCATTCCTGCAAAGCTTCTGGAAAAAGCTATTCTTTCCGACTTAAAACCTAAAATATTATCTTACATTGCTCAAGACCAATTTGGATTTCGCCCCAAATCGTCAAACACGTGTACCCTGATTGAGTTTTGCGACAGACTTACCGAAGTTCTCGACTCGAACTTATGCAAAGGTGCGAGTGCATTATTTTTTGACCTATCAAAGGCATTCGATCAGATCTCTCATAATCACCTTTTGTGGAAATTAATAAAACATAGCACCCACTACGGAGGTATTATTCCCACTGGATTTGTCACCTGGCTAATGTCGTATCTTTCGAATCGTACCCAGCGTGTTAGATTGAAGTCTATTTACAGTGACTCTGTCTCCGTCTCTAGTGGTGTACCACAGGGCTCACTATTGGGTCCGTTACTTTTCATTTTCTACATGAATGATCTATTTTTACCCGCTGAACTTCGCCACTGTACATTGCTGAAGTACGCTGATGATATCGCAGTGATTATTCCTTTTATCTCTGACTTTTCTGACGCCAACCAAGTTATCTCACACATATCGAATTGGTGCACCGAGAACCGTATGAGACTGAATATATCAAAATCTAAACATTTGCTGGTATCACGCTGTATTTCTGAAAGCTTACGTGAAAGCGCGCCGCTGACTCTTACCACGAAAGTAACTTACCTGGGTCTCACCTTCAACGACAGATGTCCCTGGAAAGATCACATTCAGAGGGTAACTCAGGCATGTTCCCAAAGACTTTACGGACTACGTCGTCTACGAGGCTTACTCAGTAGGTCTGAAATGATCGATGTTTATCGTGCGACCATTAGATCCGTGATGGAGTACACTTGCCCAGTCTTCTGTGGGTTAAGTGAAAATGAACTCAAACCTTTCGAGACATTTCAACGTCGTTGTCACAGACTCATTTGTGGGAAAGATTGTGTTTGCTCGGAATTCCCCTCAATCCGCCAAAGATTTATGACTTTATCCCTAAACCTTTTCGACAATATTTTGAGTAGTGAAAATCATGTTCTGAAGCACATCATTCCTACACGCTTACCTTCTGGTCGACTAACTGTTCCTCACTCCCGATTATCTATAAGATCGAGAACCTTTTCTTTTCGAATGATTTCCTTGTACAATGATGACTTTAAACGATAACAACCAATCTATAACCTGTATCACTACTTTACTATTTTTCCATTCTATTCAATAAAATTTTCTATTTCTATTTCTATTTCTATTCCATGTACTCGAGTTGAAGTTGGACGGAATCAGGGCAGTCATCTTTGATACCAGTGTGAAATGGGATGAAAAGCGAGATCGAAAAGATTCAAGCATGGTATCAAGATACGGAAACCAAATAGCTCTCCTGAAGTATTGGTCTTTATTGTCAGAAGGCACATTGGTTCGATGCGTTTGCCGGAGTGCAAGGCGTGGTACATGGATAGTAGCTCCCACAGAGCTTGCTAACCTCTTAGCTGCTTCGAAGGGTCCATGGGCTTCATCTGTCCATTCCGCATCATCCTTGTGCCATGTTTCCAAAGCAGACATGACGAAATCGACGTTTTCCACCGCGTTAACCAAGTCTTGGTTGACAGTTTGCAGATATCTTGAGACGGATGCGATCAGAGCCATAACCTTCTGGGCACAAGAGAGAGCTACGATGAATGTGGTCTCGGTGATTGAACGCAGGCAGGATCTTGAAGTGTCAGCAGTTTTACGGTCAGCGGAAGACAGGAGTCGTTCTAGACATTCAACTATGTGCCTATAATTGCTGCAGAAAGTGAGCAGTGCATCATGCCGTTGGATAAATCGTGTTTCACAAAATCCTTTCAGACTTTCCATTGAGCTGCCAGCTTCTGAGAGAATTTCCCGGAGAGCTTCTCTTCTTTTGCAGGAGTCATTGAAGAAGTTAGTGGCGTCTTTCACTGATTGAAACATATCTCGAATTTCTGGGACCTCATTTGACGAGTTTAGGACTAAATTCAACACATGACTGCTGCAATGAACATAGATCGCAGAGGGACACATTTCCTGGATCCGCTGTTGGACCCCGCTCACATGGCCTGACATGGTTGATGCTCCATCATATCCCTGACCTACCAAATAATCCAGATCAAAGTTTTTGGATTTCAAATTGTCCATTATTTCATTTGCAAGATTCTCCGCAGAAAGATCGATCACGCTTTTGAACTTCATAAATTCCTCTCTTATTCTATTGATTCCATTTTCTCGGCTTACAAATCTGACGCATAGGCAGAGCTGTTCTTTGTGAGAAGAGTCTGTGGTCTCGTCTGCAATAATGGAGAAGTATCGGGATTCATGCTTTTGAACTTCATAAATTCCTCTCTTATTCTATTGATTCCATTTTCTCGGCTTACAAATCTGACGCATAGGCAGAGCTGTTCTTTGTGAGAAGAGTCTGTGGTCTCGTCTGCAATTATGGAGAAGTATCGGGATTCATCAATATCATTCTTTATGCTTCTGAATAAAGAGTCTCCACATATTTCAATCAATTCATTTTGCGTCGTCTTTGATATGTAAGTCGCATTCTTGTTTGCCTTTTCTAGATGTTCTTTGAGGACATTATCTCCCGCGTCGACCCGATATGCCTAAAGCTCTAAAGTTGCCCTCTTCCTTTTCTATTTCTTTACTCAGATCCAGCTGTCCATGATCGCGATGTCCGCGGAGTGCTATTCCGATCCTTCCGCACAGAATTATTGTTTTAATGATGGGTATCAGGCGATTTCTTGAGTCTTTGACATTCTGTCTGTGCTGGCTATTTATCTGAGAATAGACATCCATCGATGGTTTGTTCAAGATTTGCAGGAACAGGTCAGCGAATTCTTGTGAGGCTTTGTGATACTCCGTAGATAGATGGCACGAAAGATATCCTCCTGCTCCAGTGAGATGGCTGTATTTGTTGAGGGGAGATGCTACTAGCTGACCAGGTTCTGTTAATTTTCCTCTGTTGTTCTTGCTGTTTTCACCTCCAAACAGCACACATGGAACGCACAATAATCCTTGCACACTTGGTGAGTATTTGAAACAATCATAGATTCCTGACATGTGCTGAATTCCCAAGTAGACTCTTTGTGGACGCTTGCCACCTTTCTGCGTGAAAGGAAAATCGAATTCCTTTGTTGGCATCCAATGCTCAGTTAGTAGACTCTGCTTGGTAGATTTATCCAATCTTGTCACCATACTTGAATCTTTTTGACCTTTCTTAAAGACACAGCCTATATCATTGTCTGAGCACAATGTCATATGCTCGCTTGAAGATGGAGGTGTTGATGTGGAAGAAGTGACACAAGTAATAGGCCTGTTCCATGGAGCGTCATCCGATGATGTTGTCACACTGATGCTGTTGTCCACAGTGGATGTATTGGGTTTGGATGATAGGCCTACTCCCTTTGAGAAGAAGTTGGAAATTAATCGCATTTTCTTCTTTGGCACCTCACCAGACATACTTGCTGTAAATGAAATGAAATGAAATGAAACTTAGGCCTAGTTAGCTTATGAAAGAATTAGGACTAGTTCCCAAACAAAATACATGTAGTCTTGAGCCTACATGTACATGTACAATGTTGTACATGTAATGTACAATTGTATATGCATGTCCATGGATAATGGTTAACATGGGCCTATAGTAGCTTCTATTTTCAAATAAATGGCATATTGTATTATAAGCTTATACATGTATTAGCTGGTAATACAAATACTATGTATTTGCCAGGTTGTCGTCTGTTTTTGCAATCTGCTTTGTTCTAAAGAATTTGCCTTCGTTCTTATGCCTTATTACAAGAAACAGTCTCATAGGTCTCATAGTTAACTTTTGTCCAAAATTTAATTTTTACTGATTTTTCTTTGAAATTTTATAAATCTGATTTGAAGAGCAAATTACTCGTCATTTTTTGTGTATTCTTGTGGAAAATCAACGCTGAACAAAATAGTTGAAAAAATTGGCTGTGAGACTTGCTGCTAATGTACGTGTAACCTCAGCGACTTCTCAAAAGTAACTGGAAATACAAATTCAAATTTTACCCCTAACTTAACTACTTCCGAGATGAGACGCGCTACTGACTCATGACCGGAGCTGCTGGCGAATCGATCGCAACTTTAAACTTCCGTCTCCACTCTCAGGTCGGTCCTTCTCAGATGGCATCCGATCAGGGTACCTGCTAGCTTCTCAGACTGTCAAAGTTGTTGCTTTCGACACTACACCCAGACAGGTCATCCGGACGAAGTAGGGGAGGAGTTCTAAATTTGCTATTAAAACATACAGTAAGTGGTGGCCAGCCGTCACTGGGATCATCCTACTTCTCATGGCCAAGTCGGTGGTACACTAAGCCCTTGAGTTATTCTTCCTCCGGCGAAGCTTCGATAGCGGAACTCTTCCGCTTTGCCACCAAAGAGGAACACCCAGGCAGTTACCCGGGGCCGAGGTCCCTCACGCTGGAGTTAGCCGAATCTGCTGTCAGAAACGACGCAGCGACAGGGCTTCTGGTGCCGCTGAGGGGGTTACCCCATACCGTATTGTACCACCGACCTTGAATGTGAATGCATCATTTCATCATTTTCATCTTCAAAATTTGAATACTTACTTCTTTAAATCAAAATAACCAATGATGAAGGATAGATAGGGATGAAAGTTTGCACGAAAAGTAGCAGCAACAATTCAACTTGGCTCTCCTCCCAGTTGACATCGTTTATAAAGCTATCAAGAACGAATAATGCGAGAATGTGCAAATCATGTGTTCTCATTGGAAATTCAGGAACAAGTGGATAGCTCACTCGCCACTCGCCGCTCGCGCAATTCGGTTGGTCGTCAGGTCCAGAATCACTTATTCAACCTAAACGAAATCTTGCCGGAGTTGATAGGAATAACATAGATGCAAATTACATAATTCAAGTGGAACTTCTAAAATCGGCATTAAACAGCAGGTCACCTGCGCCTCGTGCGTCAGAGATGCTACAGTTGAATGCAAGCAAACTTCAGCAGAGACCTCTTCATTCCTTGGTTAGAGGTTCTCGCCTTTCCTTAATTCATGTCTCCATGCTGATAAGAAATCCAGATGTTTATTATATAATAACAAGGGAAACTGGGCCAAATATGTTTCAGACTACGATCATTATTTGTACTTTTAAAGAACTAATTGCCAAAATGTATTGCCTGCATTTACAATCCACAATCAAGTTTGAGCTGGTGGGGGGGATGCATCCCGACATCCCCCCCCTTGGGTCCGCCACTGCTTATCGTGCGTTAACTGCAATCGGACGCAGTAGGATAAGAACAGCATCGGAAGCAGTAGGAAAAGAACAGTTAGTTCTTGGGCCAATCAGAATTGTTCTCGACGCATAAGGGAACAGTGCCTGTGTGTGTACGTGACACACGAAAGCAGGTGTGTCGCGCACCAAATATAGGCGAGAGAACAGCACGCACTTGGTAGAGTCTATAGAAATAAATTCCTGTGCATGAGCGGTTAGTGGCAAAGTAACAAGAATTCATTTCTATGGTAGAGTCTAACAAAGCAGCTAGACTGGCCTAACGTGTGTCTCTACCGCACACCCGATTGTACGCGCGTGTAGGAGGGAAAGCATCATGCTTTATGTGTTGTACACATATGTATACATTATTTTAAACCGAGTTCTGAAAATTTAGTAGCACTTTATCTGCGATATTTCAGGTAGTTTCAATCCTCCCCAAATCCCCCCTCACCATAAATCCTCCCCTCACTGTATAAATTCCTCCCCTAGGGGTCCAAGTGGACCCCTTTGAGAAACATTGGTCTAACACTTCCGTCCGACATTTTAATGCACAATTTTTAAAAGTAATTTTTATAAGTTTAAAGTTATTTTTAAAAGTAAAATTTTAATGGGCATATAAAACAGATGTCTTAGTTTCTAGAAAAATTGGTTATTTCAAAATTTGAAACAAAAATAATATTTCGTACATTTCTTCCGTCCGACATTTTAATGCACATTTTTTCAAAGGAAATTTTGATCTAATCATCCTCTGTACACTTGGTCTAAATAGCAAACAAACATTGTGCAGTGATCTTACTAAAAGCATAGAGTATTTTTCTAGATTCTGTTTATCGACGTTTTGATAGAAAATTGAATAATACAAGAGAGAAATAAAATTACAAATATATCGATTCCGTCCGACATTAAATCATAAATAGCCTTTCTATGCAATGTGTAAAATATTTCTGACAGTCCAGTACGCCATCAATTTTCCGTCCGACACTAAAGTAAATATAAAAACAGACCCCCGTACAATTGCTGTTTAAGGACATGTTCACGTGTCAATTACGTCATACTGCAATTAGATCTGCGTGTAATCTTAACAATAACAATTTATGATATTCAAATCTCATGCATGTAACGTATAATACGTGTATTGTACTGTAATTTTAGTAAACGATTTTTAGAAATACTGATTTTCTGCTATATCCTAATGTTCTATTCAATGTAGGTAATTTTTCATTTATTTTAATCGCTTCAATGATTCTAATTTCTAAGTTATTTCAACTTTGATATTCAACTTTAAAGCAGTCATCCCTCCTCAGATGACTGTCATTCCTACATCGCATTACGTTATTAATAGATGCTTGTAAATATAACTAGTAACTAGACTTGGATTTCAAGACTCAACTTGAATTTCCGCTCAATTCGAGCTGCCAAGCCCATTATCAATACGTCTACAAGATTTTGATATAGGCTACCTACTGTAGTTTAATGGTTGACATCTATCTCTGAATGCCTAATATTTGAATACTTCGCTGGATTTTTTCCTAGAATATTCCGTAATATATGATTAACATGATCTAAATTAGCCAACCTCTTGATAATGCTTCAGCGTCATAAAAAATCACATATTTGCGCCAAGTGTCTTCTTCTTTTGCTTATTATAAGTACACTGTAAACCGCTCATTACCAAACACGTATACGAAGGATGGATACCAAAATAAGTTTTGGTGTGTTGTTTTTAATCGGCTAATCACAAGAGGAGTTGTTCGTCGTATCCTGTTGCATACCAAACACGTACGAATTTGTACGAAAGAAAGTCAATATTCGTATGAAAAAAAACATGCAAAATTTCTGTAATTATGCGAGAATTGCGAATTTGACTTTTGCAATTCTCACTATGTTCTTTGTTCTAAATCTAAGAAATGTCTGTCCGCTGCTTTTAAAGGGCTACAGACTCGTTTGCTAAGACGAGGCATGTTTCTCATAGCCATGTGCTTAACGACTTCATCATTGACTACAACCGCAATTAATACTCAACACAACCTCTTCATTTACCTTGATTCTCGCTAATATAAACCTCTGTTTTCGCACAGTAGCGTCCACGTGTCGCACAGTAAAACTGGATTCATACTTGAGCGTCGATTTCTAATATAGATTGAAATTCAATCCATTGTTTATGCTACACTACCTATCATGACTATTGCTCATAACAGCCATCACAGTTGTTCTCCCTTAGTTATACCAGAATACATACATATAGGATATATTTCATTTATCATTTTATTCAGCTTATATGAGAGAGAGATTAATTTATTTCAAAATGAAAATCAAAATCACAAAGTAATGGAAGCTACATCAAATCACGTAAATTATTGAAAATCAATGTTGACAAAACAGTTCTGTCGGCGTTTTGTGCAACTTGGCTCAGCAAGATTGCGACGTTTCTTAAATGTGACGTTACATCGTGTAGAGGATGATCAGATTCGTGACATCTTACATAAAAATCTTCAAAGTATTTCAAGCGTCTTCTTCAAAAGTTTTCGAAAGTGTTGGCACACTTACACATGCTAAGACAGATTCTTTGCACGCTTAAAATCTTGCGACTGCTGCGCTTACAAAAATAAGATAGTTCTCCAAAAAAGTTGAGTAGCATAAAGTAGCAAACTTTGTACATTTGACATAAAGACAATCCATAGCTCATTATGATTCAAAATAGTTCTCAAAACTCTCAGCATGTATGAACGTCTACAGCAACACATCAACAAAATGTGTATTCCGGTTTAAATTCGAATTCCACCAAACTCCCAAAATTTTCAATTTATCCATAATTTCGATGTCACAGGGAAAATCTAGTACAATGCGCTTCTTACAAAATATAATAGCTTTGGGATTATCACAATGAAATTTAAAATGATTGACATCAGCCCAGCTTTTCAGATGAAAATATTCAGACTTAACAACTTGTATCGATTCTTGAAGTAAACACATAAAAATCTCACAAATATCATCAGCATATTGCGTTGGATGTGTGGTATCATGCAAAGTCCTCAAATCATGACAATAGACAGCAAATAAGAAAGGACCCAAAAGTGAACCTTGAGAGCCCCACTTGGCATCGGCAGAAATGAGCTGAATTATTTACCAAGTTTAACATTTAGAAATCTTAAATATGAATCAGTCAAATGAATAAAACCAAGAGGAAAACGTAGATGCACTAGCTTACTCAACAAAGTTTTGTTACTCTATGTATCAAATGCCTTTGAAAAATCGTAGTTTATCATAATGCAAGCCGATACTTCATCACATTCTAAAATTTTGTTGCAGCGTCATGGATGGAAATAGGGCAACATATAGTGTTAGACAAACGTTTGTAGGCATACTGAAATGGGAGAAAAGAATTACAGAATCTTATTGAGGACATGATGTTTGAAAAGTTTAGCAGGAAAAGGGTAATGCTATTCTTATTCAATAGAAACATTCAAAAGTATGTATGGATCAGAAATCCTACAATCCAAGCATGTTATACTTGTAGACTTTTTAAGTGCAAATAAAACCTCCTTCATATCGATGCCTTACTGAGCTTAGTTCTAAACCCCTCCTCACGCCGAAGTGACAACAATAAATTGCTATCTGTATCTATCCGAGTGTATATCGAATGATTAAAGCTTCAAAGTCATTCGTGTCGCAGTACAGCTTACCTATATGCAATGTGCATAGGACCTATACACTGCGGGTACTGTGCTGATCTGGAAACTGTCTGCAATTCTAACTCAAGCTTACTGCTACAGTGCAAAAAAAATTGTGGAACTTGTTTGAGCTGGTACTATTTCATCATACTACGAAAACAAATTGTGGATCGTTCAATTTGGTCATTAAGTGTTCTATCCGGAACATTCAAAATCTTTAATTCGCATCCGCAAGATGCCAAATTTGCGTATCTGCATATCCGTGCGGATGCGCATTGTCCACTTTGTAGTAGAGTTTACACTTAATACTCAGAGGTTATTTCAAGAAATCATTATTTCTTGATGTGCCTAAAAAAGACCATCTTCACATCTATTTTCTTCGACTTGCATTGCACTGGTGTAAGTACTTTCATTTGATAGAGGCACGAGTTGAAATCAAGACAGCGATTCAAAAATTGTTTACTTGCTGTATTTTGGATCTATATTTATGCCGGAGTCCAGAATCATTTCATTTGAGTCCTTCCATAGGACTTCGACTCCGGCCAATGTGATAGGACTCTAGGACTCCGACTCCGCGCAACCCTGGTAAGATAAGATCACACATTCCAAAAAATAATTCACAAGACAAATTTATGATGAATCGAGTTTGTGAGAAGTGAATAAATGAAGTTGGTGGTTTACAGACTTGCAAACAAGCGTCCATCATAATGCACGGTGGCACCATAAGTCAGAACTAAGTCATTATTCAATAAGCGTACGGTATTTATTTGTTTCAGAATGAAAATCACGCATTACTATCAGCAAATGCTGCAGGGTAGGCCTATCAGTGGAGCAAAATAATGCAAGTTTGCAAAAGTTACTTCATAAAAATAAACGAAAAGCAGTTCAGTAGCATGGACGTTGCCCTTGTTTCCTCGATCCAAATGTACTATTAAAGAGAGGAGTGCAGTATGGGACAAAAGATCTGATTCTTCGAAGTGTTTTACATACGGGCTGGCGAAGTAAGCCAGAAAAACTGAGATATTATGGAAATAGATGGTGCACAATGTTATCTGAGCTTTCAAGCTTCCTGAATGCTTTTAGTGCTTGTAAAACTCGTCTTCGTCTTTCTTTAATAGATGGAAACATTCTAAAGTCACAATTAAAGCCACAGATGATGTTATGGCAACGTCGACGAATCTTGTCAACTTTTCTTGATTATTTGTCGTTAAGCAATACAAAGACAGGTGTATTATATTCAAGTATGCCAAGAATCATATTATAATAAATTTGCATTAAGTCAGATTTCTAAACACCAGAATATTCCTTTAAGCGCTCCAAAAGAAAAATATGACGGGTCGATATTTTACATATTGAGTCAACATGCTTAGTCCAGGTGAGGTATTCTGAGAAAGTTACACCAAGGCAATTCAGATAATCAACTTAATACATAATACTTTAATGATATGAGTATTTTGCTTTTTGACAATCATCACTTTACTCTGCTGCTCATTTAATACTAGACCACGATCACGTCACCAGCTTTTTATGTTAGTTGCTGTGAGTTGAATGGCATGGTTTACATCATCATACGTAGAGAAGGGAATTGAAATTAAAACATTGGGTTTAAAGAGCCTATGCAAGCGGCAAATATATGTGGTGTATACACCACTGAGGAGCGCATGAAGTCATTTGACAAAAATTGCTATGTGTCACATGGTTCAGAAAACCCGTTGATATCGGTCTTTGAAATAATCAGCCAACCATTCCAGAAATTTTGTTGGAAAATATTTCGATGTCAAATATGCAAATAATTTCTCATGGTGTAAACGGTCAAATTCTCTGCTGAGATCGAATGATATTACTGCTACTCCTGATAAATCTTCACGATTCAGTTTAGATGTTATGAAGTCGTGCAATTGGATTTTAGTGCATAAAGTCGATGATCCATGACGAAAGCCAAATTGGTTGTCACCATAGAGACAAGAGTCTTTCTTCGATTGACATTAACACATGCTTTCCAGAGTTTTGGCCAAAATTAAGAACAGGTATAGGTCACTACAGGTATAGGTATTGATTCGTTGACACTGGGATTGAGATTTTTGAGGACAGGGATTAAGTTCGCCTAACTTCCATTGAGTAGGAACAACATCAGCACTGACGGAGCGACAAAATATGTGAGTTACAGGACCGGATAGGATGCCTGCAGCCTCACGCAGAAGTCGCGGAGAAAGAGAATCACAGCCCAGAGGACTGTGTAAATTAAGTTAAAAGTAGACATTTAAGACATTTAAGTTAAAAGTAGCAAGAAGCCAGTAGAAAGACAAAAACGAACATGAGTAGAGGACGGAAAATTTGAGCTATTCATAAACAGCATGCAACTGTACTTGTACGTAAATTCCTTTTGTGGACAAAGTTCTGGACGCCGCATAAAAAAGGCAATGATGATTTGCTAAGCCATTTTTGGTATGTGCTTTTTTGATCCTTGCAGAAAAAGGGCGCTCCAGGGAGACTTGCTCCTAAGCATCTCAATCCCAGGATTATCTCGATCCACAGTGTTGAGTTTTAGCCACAGGATGTTAATATGAATAAAATATTGATGACCAATTTAGTCCCTGAAGATCTTATATGAGGTCCCGTGATTAATGAGTCTCGTAATTACCTCGATTCCTTGTCCTGGGGCTGAACGCTTACATTTCGTCATATTCTGATGATTTCGATATTCATCCTTGAATTGGTTATGCTTGAAATACTGGTTTTAGCAAATGTTGGAGTGACAAGCTCGCATTTAATTCATTTGAAAACCTCATCAGTTGTTCATTGAAAACGTAGCGTTGACGATTATATTGAAGTAAATAGAATTCATTTATTGTGCGTGAATTAAAAGAAATTCAGTTTCCAGTTTTTTTACTTAGGACGGAATTCTGCTTTTTGTTAAAATTTCAATCCAAAGGTTTTGTTTCTCTAATCTCGGTATTGGAATCCCCACCGACGATCCGCTTTGCTAGCTGTACAACGTTTTCATTGTCACACTGGAATGAAAAAATCTAATTTCCATTTGTACATCTATCGTTTTCTCTTTGCTGATATTAGACGTGAAATCGCATCATCTCTGTGTGGATGACATCAATATTATCTTGAAGCCGAAAAAATGTGAAGCTCTACATGGACTCAATGGCTTGCACCCTTATTTGTTTTGGATAAATGGAAGTGGAAGCTGCATTAGACCTGTCATGATTCTGTACAATCTTTGTTTGCATTTAAAAATTGACGGTCAGTATATTCCTGAACTTTCAGATAAGGATGCAGGTTATTCAGTTCATGTAAATCTTCATCCTTCTTTCCTTTCACTCACGACAAGAATTTGAAGACATAGTAAAGAGATTGATATATCGTTTTATCCAGGAATAATTATGAATAGCAATATTAATACTAATTATTAAACAGTTAAAGAAGTTATATTTGATAGTGAATTGAGGCAATCAAATGGCATGATCGTTTTTGTACAAAATAATCGTGCGATGTCGCTCGATACTGAAATCTGCAATTGATTATTGAAAAATCGTAATCTGGCCATGCATACACTGGAATTGGCAAATTGCCATTCACGAAAGCTACTGAGCCACTGATTATTTGTATATATGACAACGACAAACAATTCATGTCCGTGACGTTAGTCCGGCCACCCAATCCAGTCATTTCAAATACGTGTGCCACTCCTAAAAACCACCCTACCTCTTTTTGTGGTGTGCTAGCAATTGCCATCTCATACATAAACGAATTTCACCAGAAAATGAAGCTTGTGAAAGTGACCAGGCTAACTTAATAGCCCAGCTATTTGAATTTTTGAGTCCATTTTTCTCTGCAAAAGAGATGTCACACCTCAAAAATAAGGATCATAGGGGGTGATTTTCAGAAGTGGCAGCTGCATATTGTAAATGGTCGAGCTAACTCCATAGAAATGAAAATTTCATATACCACATAGGTTAGGATCGTAATGTGAGGAGCACAAGTTTGGCAAACTTAAGACTTTTAAAATAGGTACACTCTGCATTCTTGCTAAACACTCAGCACGAAAAAGAATGAGAGTGGTAAATGACAACTCGGCCACATGGAAGAAAGGCTCCGTGCCTGATGTGCTTCCGAGTATAAACAACGTTCATTTATTTATTTCTTTTATTTTCTTGGAGGATGTTACAAAGCCGATAGTAGAAAGGCAGAATCACAAGCGTTTGATTTCCAATGCTTTGGTAGAGTGGTTCATTTTCATTCATTCTTTGGAAGTGTCCTTGTAATTATTGAAAACAAAATTCTAGTAGATGGGTAACTCAATTTTTAGCATGAGTCAATGCAAAGATGAGAATTGAAATCAGAGCACGCATTCAAACCAAAAAATGACGAATTTAGACAAAATTCCTTGCTTTATGACATTTGATGACCATTTCGAGATTTGCATTTAGGGAAGGAGTCATTATATTGGTTGGAAGGGAAATCAGAGATGTAAGCATTCTTAATCTACTATGTCTCTCTCAGCCGGCAATCACGTTTTGACAACAGCAATCGATTTTTTGAAACTTAATGAAGTTTTGATTTTGAAGAAGAAACTTGATTAGATTTGAAGTTTGTTAATACAACTATCATTGCAGATGTAAGTATAATAATTTTATGCTTACATTTGCAATGATAGCTGTATCTGCAAAATTCACGAAAAATAATTTAAAGCGATGAAAGTAAAAGTGCTTTATCGTAATGCGCTTAGAATGGACATTGTTCTCAAATGTACATGCAATTCCTTTCAGTGGTCTGCAATGTGCTTCATTAAGTCTCAGAAATTCATGTTTATGTGATACTGTGACTGTGTAGGTTAAATGAAGTAATACTAGAGGTAGATATTCTTGTCCCTGTCCAGCTAGTAGTAAAGTTAGCCGTCAAATTCTTAAATCTCTAGTTATATCGCCGATTCCTCAGGAATATATTATATAACAGTTTATATATAAGAATTTGACGGTTAACTTGACTACTAGCTGTGCAGGGATAAGGAAATGAACTTCTGGTATTACTGCATTTAGCCTACACAGCCACAGTATCACATAAACATGAATTTTTGAGAGTCATTGAAGCACATTGCAGACCACTGAAAAGAATTGCACACACATTTGAAAACGCTGTCTATTCTAAGCGCATCCTGATTATTCAGAATTATTTTTCGTGAATTCCCAGCATAATGCACTTTTTCCTTTACGCATTAACTGTGCCTGAATGGTGCATTCAAAAGAATAACGTCGCTTAGAAAAATGATGGACGCTTTAAAAAATTGCAGCATTGCTTACTATGGGGTCGTTGACGACCTCTTTGCATAAGTAGTAAGTAAAACTCCACTTCTGGATAGCGCAAGATGTCCGCCGTCGCTGAGTCCCCCCCCCTCTGGCACGGCAGAGTGTCGTGGTCGGCCGCCGTGGTGCTTCGTGTCTGAGTCCCCCCCCCTCTGGAACGACAGAGGTTGTGGTCTGTCGTGGTGTGCCGGCCAGGTGGGTTCACGTTCACAACATGTTCGCTGACGTCCCCCCCCCTCTGGAACGACAGAGGTTGTGGTCTGTCGTGGTGTGCCGGCCAGGTGGGTTCACGTTCACAACATGTTCGCTGACGTCCCCCCCCTCCTGGACAGCTTGCTTCGATTTTGGCTTCCAGTGGACGGATTTTGTCGTGCGATAGCTCGTTTGAAAGCTAAGAGTGAGACAAATTCAGTGAAAGAATCGGCTTGTTCCTATCTGTCTTCGTTTAGATGTGAGACGCCATTTAAGATTTTGGGACATTGGCGAAAAACGACAGAGTTAGAATTTGGGACGTTTTGGGCTGTAGCTTCAAAACGAAGCATCGGATTGGAAAACGGATTTCAGATTTGGTATCAGCTTGATGTTATTGTCCAATGAGGATCATCATCCAATGAGAATCAAGCATTTCTTTATAAATAGCGAGCCTTCCACAGTGAGAATCATTCCATCGTTGAATCACACGAGTGACGGACGCACATTTTCTCTCTCCCTAGTTCCCTGTTCTATTATCCAACTAAAATGGTAAGTCGCTACTTCCCTCCCTCTCCTCCCTTGAACGTAAACTTAATACAATCTTTTTTCATTTTCAGGCATCTACTCCATCTGCTGCACTAGTAGGACAAAATGGCGGTCAAACGTTACAAGGTTCGCTACGGTCAGATCATCTACAACTGAGGCCAGTGGAAGAAACAACCAAGGTACATAATCCTACACCGCTACAGCGTAAATTTAAACAAGCCTTGCGTTATGATGATCATAGCGTAGTACTCCAAACGGGAATGCTCCCTTCCACGGATGTCAAGATAATGCACAATCAGTATGGGGACTACATACTGATCCCCGTGAGTCCGTACATTCGCCACCAACTTGATATTATTGAGGAGTACGTGACATTAAATATGGACATTCCTACTCCTCTTGCTCAAGAGTGGAAGGCGAGAGATGACAAGGATACTCCCTATAGAAAGATTTGGGATGGTAATCACATTTGCCTACCGGTATCACATTGGTGTACTTACTATAAGAAGGATGGAGATCATTCAATACCCATCAGATGTGATGAGCTCGGAGAAGGTACTTGGGATATCCTTTTCAAAGTGAATGGGCTATATTATGGTCGACACAAGGATAATAAAATAGCCTCTCTCTCCATGCATATGGAATCCATCCTATATATTCCGAAACCACCCAACGTGGACGACATAATTGATCAAATCCTTAACAGCAGTGGTACGAAGCGCAAGTCGGAGAAGAATGCTACATCAAAACGCAAATCAAAGAAGGAGAATTGCTAGTCCTTTCCTAACTCTACCCTATGACAATTCACTTATGTGCTTTGAGTGTCGTAGACGTGGTCTTATTAGATACATTTTACTTCTTCGTTGCCATCATATCATTTGTGTATTTTGTCGTGAAAAGCATCGATGTAATTCTTCATTTTGTAATATGTTATAGAACGTTTCCTTAGATGTGTAAATTTCCGTTTTAGGCTTCTATCATCATTTTTATGGATTGTGAGGGTGAACCTGTACAGGAGCTCAGTGCTATTGCTATGAACAATTGGACATATCAGATTGTTAGTGTCTATCATCAACATGCCAACTGCGATCCCAATGTTGATCAATGGGCGAGAAAACACATTCATGGACTTAATCTGAAATATTTGCAAGACTATGGCTTTTCTTGTGAAAGTGCTCTTCTTATTGACTTTAAACGATGGTTAGCTGCTTTCAATGTTATACGCATCTTTTGTAATAATCCTGGTAAGGAGAGGAAAGTATTTCCCAATCTAATCATTGATGATATTTTGCTCCCGCCTTGGGATAGTAGAGTGAATCAACATTATCATGAAGTCACGAAACGTTTTAAGGATTTGTGTGTTCCTATTTTGTCTATTCGTTGTAGTAGCTACGTTCATAACCAATGCTTCTTTCCTCCTTACCTCAACACTGCCAAAGTCCTGTATGGTTATCATTGCTCGCTGTATGATAGTTATCAGCTGTATCTATTTTATCTCTTTCAAACCATTGATTTATAATGCATGCTTGTTACCGTTATTCAATAAATGTTACTATGAGAAGAGTTGTTGTTTTCATGCAATGGATGGGTTAGATAAAGGGCGATCATGTCTTTCTCAAACGACTGCGGAACATTACGTTTTCATAGGCAAAGTTTAAAAGGAGCTGTTCAAGATTATGTGATAAAATTTCATAAAGATGAGACCGACATCGAAGCAGTGGTCGATGATGCTAGCACTCTTTTTCTAGAATTAATGAATACATTCTCTGATAGCATTATCATGGCGTGATTAGTTGCGAAATTAAGTTTAGTCATTTTGGAAAGCAAGAGGTGGAAAGTCAATCTTTCCATTTTGCTTCTTACTCAATGGAAGTGGTAGATCACCCCCAAGAATTTTTTAAAAGGCATATGATAAAAATTGCTGAACGTCTTAACGCATTTAACCATCATGGTAGCAGTCTAGTGATTGAAGCGATTTCAGATATTCACATTCAACTTTCCATAAAGAAAAATTGAAAATGCAGTGGTACTTGATTGTGGCACAACTGGTTTTCGAGCTATGTCTGCTCACTCTCGAAGTATATTCCTTCTGTACATGCGTCTATTATTTAGAAAAGGCTAGCAAATTCATATCTTCAAAAAGACTTGCTATAGACATCAGTAACGGTGAAACTATGTGTTGCGATGTATGTAAGCGAAAGGATGGAAATGAAAAGCTCATCTTCAAGAGATGTAAGCATGCTTTTTGTCAACGCTGTTTCATACGTAATTGCATTCAACTTTGCCAATGTAACCACTGTGATATTGCTCATTTCGAGTGTCACTTATGTCGCAATAGTTAGTACCTATGCAAATGTGGTAAAGATAGGTTTTAGCAAAGACTAACACGGAAAATGGCGAAACGTAAAATGGCGAAACGTAAAAGTCAAAAGTTTTCTTCAGCCATTCAAGCTCTCCGACGAATGAAAGCAAATCAGCGATACAATGCTATACGACATGCTAACGATAAATTCATTTGTGAAATTATTTCTCATGTGAGGAAGTTGAGGACGAAGAAATTAGCGCCAAAACAACGAAAGTTACTTAAGCGATATGCTACGAAATTGCGTTTCATCTCCAATCCTAAAGTCGCCCTTCAAAGAAAGAGGAAAACTCTAACACAAAAGGGCGGTTTCCTTTCAGCAATACTTCCAATGATAGCTCCTGCCGTGGGCAACCTATTGGGAAATATCTTTGGCTCTAAGCGTTAATTATGCAAATGTTGAGTCTCAAAGTAATAAAATGGATTTCAGACTTCAATGTGATAAAGTTCTGACTGTATCAGGTCCATCTCATGCAGGTAAAACTGTTTTCACGCTGAATTTATTGGATAAAAGAAGGGAGTTGTTTAAGGAACCTATCAATCGAGTGATTTGGTGTTATGGTATTTATCAACCGTCGCTGTTTCAGGAATTGCAAAGTCGCAACTTTATTCGACATGAAGGAATTATTCCAGTGGATAAACTTCAGTCTAATGATGTTGTTGTATTGGATGATTTATTAAAAGAAAGTAAGAATTCAAAAGATGTTACAGATATGTTCACTCGCGCAGCACACCATAAAAGGTGTTTTATCATCTATATTACACAAAATTTGTTTCCTGATGGAAAAGAAGCTCGTACACGAAACCTGAATACACACTATTATGCTATTTTCAAGAATCCGCGAGATAAAAGTCAATTTGAAATTTTAGCGCGACAAGTTGCACCCAGAGGATCAAAAGCCTTAATTGAAATTTTTCAAGCAGCTACTGAAAAACCATACGGTTACTTATTCATTGACTTTACGCAAGAGTGTCCGGAAGAATTTAGATTTCGAAGTGATATTTTGAAAACTCCCATGATTATCTACAAACTATGAGTTCTTATTCTCGCATGATTGTTATTCCTCAGGATGAATATGTACAATTGACTGCCATGCAGCAAGTAAAGCAACCTCTTTCAAATCAAATGTATAGGAAAGAAATAGATTATCAGCAAAATGTTCACATCAAAGATCCACATCGTGCTGTATTATTACAATCGGAAACTGTTGAGCAATTGAAAAACTTGAAGAATAAGATGCGTGACTCTGTATCGACTGCTACACCTTTAGCATCTCGCGCACATGCCATATCTCTTTTCAATAGTATTGAGCCCCATCTCAATGTAAATGATAGAGGAGAAATCATTACAGATGAAAATAAAGTGATTGATGCTTCACGTTATGAAGACTTGATTCAGTATGCGACACGTAGAAAGCGCCGTCAGGGCTATGTTCCACCTGGTTGGTCATACTTTCTTAAACTATTGAAAAAGCATAATGTGCCAAAATTTGCTTTAAATAATGAGACATTGAAAGAACTTGATTCAACAGTGGCTACTACTCCAATGCCTCAGGCGATGAAAATGCCAACAAATTGGTTTAAGACGTCACCTGCTACATCCCCTCCCACACTCACTAAGCAAACAAGAGGAAGAACTCGACGTAGATCTACATCGCCACTAAAACCGGTAAAAGGAAAACGTAAAACAGCTCCTCCTAGGAAATACATGTTCTCAGACTATTAATATGAAGCAGATGTGTTGCTTGCCATGTAATGAGCCGCCAGAGGTGAATGTCGTTGTCACTTGCACTTGCTGCGCCAGCTCTCATAATGAAACCCCTAAGCAATGTGAACACGATCGCAAAACCGCTAAAGCTAAATGCTGCAGTTGTTGTAAATGTAGAAAGGGAAGAAAACAAAAAGATGAGAAGGAGGAAAAAGAGTCAGCCGTCATCGACTGAACGTTTGAAGTCAATCTATTATGATGTAAAACATCCGGCAGGATTTGCATCTATCAAGAAATTATCAAAAGCGAGTGGTCTTCCACAATCACAAGTGAAACGATGGTTAAAGGGTCAGGCTACCTATACACTCCACAAACAAGCGAAAAAGAAGTACCGCACCCGCCATTATATTGTTCATGACATCGATGAACAGTGGCAAGCAGATTTGTGTGATGTTGCCTCCATTTCAAAACATAACTCGGGCAATAATTTTATTTTAACCGTCATTGATATTTTCTCGCGTTATGCGTGGGCTCAACCTTTAAAAACTAAAGAAGGAAAAGGAGTAGCAAAAGCATTCCAAAAAGAATTCAGAGTGATCAAGGAAAAGAGTTTGAAAATCAGCATGTGACAAGATTATTTGAGAGGCATGACATTGAGTTGTTTAGTGTAAAGAGCGCTTATAAAGCTGCACTCGTTGACCGTTTTAATCGCACATTAAAAAATCGCTTGTGGCGACATTTTACTGCCAACTTGACACAAAATTGGACAAAGGTTCTACAAGATACACTCCATGCCTACAATCACTCTATCCATCGTTCTATTGGACTCAGACCAGTAGATGTAAATGCTGACAATGTAGATAAAGTGCGCGAATCATTCCAACGTAAACGCACTCATGTGAAAAGTGATGTGAAAATTGGCGATAAAGTTCGTATCTCAAAAGTGAAAAGTGTTTTTGCTAAAGGGTACCTCCCGAATTGGACAGAGGAGGTATTTACAGTATCAAGGATTAATCAAAAAGACTCTCCGACCACCTACAAGTTGAAAGATTACGATAATGAAGAAATTGAGGGTAGCTTTTGGTGATGTTGCTAGTGATCTTTCCAGAGGTAGAAGTTTTAAGAGCAGTTTGTTGAATCGTGGGAAGGAACGCGGTTTAAAAACATTGAAGCAGACCATTGCTGGTGTTACTCAAGGAAAGAAATCACCTAAACGAATGAATAAAGGAAGGAGGAAACATC